>OZ038516.1:33062501-33255001 GCA_964036315.1 Acanthosepion esculentum
CTTAGCTGCTCAATACGACTGATTTTGAAATTTCTGATACAATCCTGGCACAAATATTTACAGTTATTTCTATCCAGGGTGACTCACTATATATATATATATATATATATATATATATATATATATATATATATATATATAGGTATGCTATATTCATTTAATATCAGGTATAGAACATATGCAAATATAAAAGTGCACATTTGTGTAATTCTTTTTAGCTTGACTCAACCTTTTACTTGTATTAAGTCTCTCTCTCTCTCTCTCTCTATCTATCTATCTCTATCTATCTATATATATATATATATATTTAGTTTACGAAAAGTTAGGTAATCCGTATGGGTAGACCCAAGGAGGATAAAATCCAGAGAGCTCAATGTAAATCAGATCTAATAATTTAAAGAAAAACAGACCACTTTAAGGTTCCATATAATAAATTATTTCACCACAGCCCTTTTAAAATTATTTCACCACAGCCCTTTTAAAGGACTGCGGATCATCAGATTTTATTTCCAAAGGTTGAAACGAAAATTAAAAGAATATATATATATATATATATATATATATATATATATATCATAGGTATCCATTTATCTCACAAGATAAAGATAGCTCTAGACAGTCTGGTATTCTCCAGGGTGCAGGCCTGGGCAATGGTATATGGAGGTCTCACTCTGCCAAGACTACATGCCCTCTACACACAGCCATATCTACAAGAACCAAAAGAATACAGGGCATTACATTTGAAGACAGCTTCGCTGCAGGAGTTGCCGGAAAGATGTCAGTGTTGATAGCCAACCACCTTCAGGGCTCCACTCTGGGTTTTTTGTCTGGATTTATTTCCATAGCCTTTTCCATGTTTGGATATGACTGCAAAGCAGCAAGATTAAAAATTAGGGTTTTCCTTCCCTTAGATTGGACTGCCTTCATGGACTTTTGAGCTCCATCTATATGGGAAGCATCTATTTATGAGGTACCAGTTTTTCACCTTCATCCATTCTCCGCCTTGAAGCTGAACTTATTTATCAGAGGCTATTTGAGATACATGCCTCAAAAGCATTTTATAGACAGTGCAAGATCATCCCTACTATCACACCAGGCATGTTCATATATATCTCAGTATGGTCATATCTATCTATCTATCTATCTATCTATCTATCTATCTATCTCAGTATGTTCATATCTATCTCAATCTGTTCATATCTATCTATCTATTTCATTATCTATCTATCTATCTATCTATCTGTCTCAGTCTGTTCATATCTATCTATCTCATTCTGCTCATATCTATCTCAGTCAGTTCATATCTATCTCAGTCTGTTCATATCTATCTATCTATATCCATCTGTTCATATCTATCTGTATCAGTCTGTTCATTATCTATCTATCTATCTATCTCACTCTGTTCATATCTATCTCAGTCTGTTCATATCTATCTATCTCAGTATGTTTATATCTATCTATCTATCTCAATCTGTTCATATCTATCTATCTATCTATCTCAGTCTGTTCATTATCTATCTATCTATCTATCTATCTATCTATCTATCTATCTATCTATCTATCTATCTATCTATCTATCTCACTCTGTTCATATCTATCTCAGGATGTTCATATCTATCTATCTCAGTCTGTTCATTATCTATCTATCTGTTCATATCTATCTATCTCAATCTGTTCATATCTATCTATCTATCTTATTCTGCTCATATCTATCTCAGTCAGTTCATATCTATCTCACTTTGTTCATATCTATCTCAGTCTGTTCATATCTATCTATCTATCTCAGTATGTTTATATCTATCTATCTATATCAATCTGTTCATATCTATCTTAATCTGTTCATATCTATCTATCTATCTATCTATCTATCTATCTCAGTCTGTTCCTTATCTATCTATCTATCCATGTATCTCACTCTGTTCATATCTATCTCAGGATGTTCATATCTATCTATCTATCTCAGTATGTTTATATCTATCTATCTATCTCAGTATGTTTATATCTATCTATCTATATCAATCTGTTCATATCTATCTATCTCAATCTGTTCATATCTATCTATCTATCTCAGTCTGTTCATTATCTATCTATCTATCTATCTATCTGTTCATATCTATCTATCTATCTGTTCATATCTATCTATCTATCTCATTCTGCTCATATCTATCTCAGTCAGTTCATATCTATCTCACTTTGTTCATATCTATCTCAGTCTGTTCATATCTATCTATCTATCTATCTATCTATCTCAGTCTGTTCATATCTATCTATACTATGCTCTTGACTGACAGTTGAAGACCATGGACTATGGTCTGTGCAGTCAGATATCAGGTTTTGAATTTAGAGTTATACTTCTCATAGACCAGTCAACACCCAAATTTCTGAGATGCAGTCTCCCCTGCTATTTACCCATAGCTGGTGAGGAGGAGACAAGATGGATTTATACCTTTCCTAAGGATCTTAGCACATAAGTGAATATCATGAATTTAATCTGTGCCTCTATCCATTAATCGACTGTGCCTAACATTTTCATCCTCAAGTGATGCGGTTCCTCTTAATTGCTACAGTTCTTTGTCTGTGATTTTTTAGCGCCAGTCCACAAAGTTCAAAGACGGATTATCTTTGCCAAGATCCGCAGGCTTTACTCACTATTTTTCAACATTGATCTTAGAAAGCCGACAGTTTAGATATTTCTGAACAGGGTTGTGAAAAAAGTTAACAGATTTCTCTTGGTAATGATATCAATGAAATTAGTTGTATCCTTATAAAGAAACATTCATCATTTTTTGACTGATCAGTTAGCATCACTGTTAGTTTAAATGTGTAAAATCTTTTACTTCAAGGAACATTTAGCATTCATTGACCGAGCAGACATTACTGCTTTTGGTTGAAATTTATAAAATCTTTCAACACTCTGTATATAGATGACTTCATTTGTCAAGCAAAATATTTGCACAGTCACTGCATGCATCTTTGATCATCAGACAATAATGTGGTTGAATTTTGTGCTAGTCTTGCCATATCCTACTACGGCAACAGGAAAACGAGTAACTGAAAATCGAAGAGGATGTTATTGCAGTTGTCTGGCCACTTATACACAACTAAAATACTATTGCAGAATATTGCAGAGTGATAAAGATAAAATCACATTTTTCAGAAAACAGGTTTCTCAAGTCCAGTAGGTGTTATTGGTTTGGTTTGAATTTTTTTACAGTATATCAACCTCAATGGATTATTTAATGCTAAGAAAATTTTCTTGCTGGCAATATTTTTTTTTTCCAGAAACGTATTGCCGGTAATATTTTTTTTTCACAAAAGTATTGCTTGTAAATTTTTTTTTTCAAAAAAGTATTGCTGGTAATTTTTTTTTTTTTTTTTCAAAAATGTATAGATGGTAATATTTTTTTCTCAAAAAAGTATTTTGCTGGTAATATTTTTTTCAAAAATGTATTGCTGGTAATATTTTTTTTTTCAAAAATGTATTGCTGGTAATATTTTTTTTTTCAAAAATGTAATGCTGGAAATACTTCTTTTTCAAAAATGTATTGCTGGTAATATTTTTTTTTTCAAAAATGTAATGCTGGAAATACTTCTTTTTCAAAAATGTATTGCTGGTAATATTTTTTTCCAAAAATGTAATGCTAGAAATACTTCTTTTTCAAAAATGTATTGCTGGTAATAATTTTTTCAAAAATGTATTGCTGGTAATACTTTTATTTTTCAAAAATGTATTGCTGGTAATATTTTTTTTTTCAAAAATGTAATGCTGGAAATACTTCTTTTTCAAAAATGTATTGCTGGTAATAATTTTTTCAGAAATGTATTGCTGGTAATATTTTTTTTTCAAAAATGTATTTCTGATAATATTTTTTTTTCAAAAAAGTATTGCTGGTAATATTTTTTTTCCAAAATGTAATGCTGGAAATGCTTCTCTTTCAAAAATGTATTGCTGGTAATAATTTTTTCCTTTCTAAAATTCATTGCTAGTAATAATTTTTTACAAAAAGTATTGCTTGTATTAAAACCCATTATTACACTTTCAAGTTTTTTTCTTTTTACCCCAGTGATAGCGGTTATTGTTCTTTCCAGTAATGATAGAAGTTTCTTGCTTAATCTTCTATTTGGAGTAGTATGAAATGTCTACACTTTGATTATGTCACTATTTTCTTTTCAAGTTACATGTGTTATCCATTTTAGTTGTTGCTGCTGTTGGCCGTCGGTACCTACTCACATCAGGATCATCTTACTCTCTCTTTATTCCCTTTCTTCCCTCTGGCGATGGTGATGGAGATGACTGTGAAGGCTCAGCCTACTCCTGAAGACCAGGAGTCACAGAGGAGTGTGGGTGGTGCACGTCGCAGATCCTCTTCATGTCGACAGTTGATCTTGAGAGTCTTGGTCCCCACTCAGACGGTCCTACACTAGGAAGGACAAAATTTGTAGCAACAGTTTCCCAGATTTCAGGTTTGATGTTGCCTGTGTCAGGGGCGCTTTCAACTGATTCTTGTTTGGTACTGCTGTTGGTATTTTTCAAGGGATGTAGCTTCTGTTATTTGGTACAGTTCTTTAAGATTCTGTAATGTCAGTATACAATGTAAGAATAAAGTCCTCTATGGTCTTATGCCACCATTACTTAAAAAATTATGCTAGCAAGAAACATGAATATTGCGGCATTCATCTTTTATGTGTAGTGATCCTTATGGATGTGAGCAATCATGGCTCTCCAAAATTTCCTTTTTTTTTGTTGCTCTAAATAACTTTTGACTCTTTACTATGCCTCTGTTTTACCATCCATTCCCACAAACTTCTCTTGCTTTTATTATGTCCTGTGAGTGTCAAATTCTCCAAGCCCTATATGGGAAGCATCTATTTATGAGGTACCAGGACCTGGGTGATCATTGCTCTCCACAACTACCCTATCTTTTGTTGCTCTAAGTAACTTTTAACCTCACACCATCGCTCTTTGTCCTTGTTCTGCCATCCGTATGCTTCTACTTTTATGTGCCATATCCCTTCAGGAAATGCGAAAAAATGGCTCTCCACAACTTCCTTTTTCTATGTGTCCCAGAATTTTCAACTGCCTCTTTCTGACTATGAGTATAATTTCCTTGTCATTCGTATTTTCCTGAAAACAGCCTTGTTAATGACATTTTCTGTCCATTGTGGTATTACGTAGAGTAAAAATACAATAATACGGAAATTAGTCTGGCCGAACTAATTTAAACAATTAAAAAACCACATTTTATGAACAAATTTGGAACAAGAATCGATTCTTATATATTGTGCATGCAAACATACAGAGACGTATGTAAATATGTGTATGCACACAAAAAACGCATGTACACATTGATTCACAGTTAAGTATGTTCATTGTGCAGTTTTGATTCTCACCAAAAATGCACATATATAAAAATGTGTGTGTGTGTGTGTGTGTGTGTGTGTGTGTGTGTGTGTGTGTGTGTGTGTGTGTGTGTGTTTAGAAAGTGGGTGAATAAAGCACCCCACCTCCCAGATTTTATATAATCATTATTTAAAAAATAAATTCAGAAGAAAGAGAAACATTAATGTTGTGGTATTCTTCTGTTTTTATGCATAGCGACCCTTCTGGAGATGAGTGATCATGGCTCTCCCCAATTTCTTGTCTTTTGTTGCTCTAAGTAACTTTTCACACTTTACAATCTGTCTTTGTCCATTTTCTGCCATCCATATGATTTTTCTACTTTAAGGTGCTATGTCTCTTCAGGACATGCATCGTCATGGCTCTCCACAACTTCCTGTCTTTTGTTGCTCTGAGTAATTCTTTACACATAACCATTTGTCTTTGTCCCTTTTCTACCATCCATATGATTTTTCTACTTTAAGGTGCCATGTCTCTTCAGGACATGCATCATCATGGCTCTCCACAACTTCCTGTCTTTTGTTGCTCTGAGTAATTCTTTACACATAACCATTTGTCTTTGTCCCTTTTCTGTCATCCATATGATTTTTCTACTTTAAGGTGCCATGTCTCTTCAGGACATGCATGGTCATGGCTCTCCACAACTTCCTGTCTTTTGTTGCTCTGAGTAATTCTTTACACATAACCATTTGTCTTTGTCCCTTTTCTGCCATCTTTATGCTTCTTCTCAGTTTTGTACTGTCGCTTCAGGACATGCGTAATCATGACTCTCCACAACTTCTTGCACTTTGTTGCTCTAGGTAACTTTAACTCTTTACCATCTCTTTTTGTCCCTGTTCTGCCATCCTTATGCTTTTTCTTCTGTTACACGCCATAGCTCTTGAGGACCTGGGTGATCATGGCTCTCCACAACTACCCTATCTTTTGTTGCTCTAAGTAACTTTTAACCTCACACCATCGCTCTTTGTCCTTGTTCTGCCATCCATATGCTTCTTCTTTTATGTGCCATATCCCTTCAGGAAATGCGAAAAAATGGCTCTCCACAACTTCCTTTTTTTGTTGCTCAAAGTAACTTCTAACATTTTACCATTCCTCTTTGTCCCTGTTATATCATCCATATGTTTCTTCCTCTTTTTTATGTCAGGTATCTTCAGGAAATGTGTAAACACGGCTCTCCACAACTTCCTTTTTTGTTGCTCAAAGTAACTTCTAACATTTTACCATTCCTCTTTGCCCCTGTACTACCATCCATATGCTTCTTCCTCTTTTTTATGTCATGTATCTTCAGGAAATGTGTAAACACGGCTCTCCACAACTTCCTTTTTTGTTGCTCAAAGTAACTTCTAACATGTTACCATTCCTCTTTGCCCCTGTACTACCATCCATATGCTTCTTCCTCTTTTTTATGTCATGTATCTTCAGGAAATGTGTAAACACGGCTCTCCACAACTTCCTTTTTTGTTGCTCAAAGTAACTTCTAACATTTTACCATTCCTCTTTGCCCCTGTACTACCATCCATATGCTTCTTCCTCTTTTTTATGTCATGTATCTTCAGGAAATGTGTAAACACGACTCTCCACAACTTCCTTTTTTGTTGCTCAAAGTAACTTCTAACATGTTACCATTCCTCTTTGCCCCTGTACTACCATCCATATGCTTCTTCCTCTTTTTTATGTCATGTATCTTCAGGAAATGTGTAAACACGGCTCTCCACAACTTCCTTTTTTGTTGCTCAAAGTAACTTCTAACATGTTACCATTCCTCTTTGCCCCTGTACTACCATCCATATGCTTCTTCCTCTTTTTTATGTCATGTATCTTCAGGAAATGTGTAAACACGGCTCTCCACAACTTCCTTTTTTTGTTGCTCCTTTATAAATGCTATTTTCCTGAAATCGACATTGTTAATGACATTTTCTGTCCATTGTGAAATTATGTAAACCAAAATACAATAACAAGGAAATTAGTCGGTGGTTGAACCACTTTAAACAATTACAAAACCATTTAAAAAAAAAAAAAGATTCAGACAAGAATCGATTCTGATATTTAAGTGCATGCACACAACATCATCATCACCATGGTTGTACTTTAAGTTCAAAGAAGTCTGTGTATTGGAATTCATTAGTGGGTCTGGATGAAATTTCAAAACAGAACTGTGCTGAATTAATTTACAGTGAGAATGTCTTTGCACTGGGATAATTACACTCTCCCAGCCGAGGCAGTCTTTATCTGATGAGACCAGGAACCATTACAGCTGGAGACTTCCAGGCTAGGCTGCAATAGATGACCTCTATGTGTCACGTCCATGCACTGATGCACTCCATACCACATGCTGACATCACCTCCATAGTATACAAGAGATCTCATTGCCCAACTCGCCAGGAATCAGTCTTTACATGTGATAAGGCTGACAGACCCCAAATTATTGAGTATCGGAGCCCATTGACTATCCTAAACCTGGTTTGCCCACCAGTTGAAGTGGTTTACCTGTATGTGACCACTGTTGTATACAAACAGCTATTTGGAACCACAGGTGAGAACTGGGTGCTGGTGGGAGCCAACATGGATAAACTATTCCCAAAGAGTTAAAACCCTCCCTCCAATGGAAGTGCTATCCCACTCAGACATCCCTGATCTCATATATATGCATATACAATAATAATAATAGCTGGCTACTAATATTCAAAGATACCCATCTACTATAGCAGCTAGCCAATCCCTATTGCAGACTCTTGCTCAGGCACATTTGTGTTTGTTCAACATCCACAGAGCTCACCTGTGGTTTATACTGAAACTATGCTGAGCAGACCATAGTTACAGTTTCTGGGAGAGAGCATGTTATCTAGAATGATCAACAATCGGAACAACACCAGCAAAACCCTCAGTCACGATGACCTGTAATTTCATGCTAGCACATCTATTGACTGCCCCAAGTGTTCCATCTACCCAATTTCACTCACAAGGCTTGGGTCAACCCGTGGTATGGTTTTCAGGGACTTTCCAAAGGTGCCGCATGCTGGGATCGTACCCCTCCAGACCAATAACATCAGGAAGTCTCCTTCCTGACAAATCGACCATGGTGAGATTTGAATCCGGGTTTCATGCCAGAAAGCAAACGTTCTAACCACACTCAGCCATGGGCCCATATATGCATATATAAATATGTACATACACACAGACACATTCATATGCATTTGACAGTATGTTTATTTTTTGCAGTAAAGATATCAAAAAATGTTCACATATGCAAATGATGGTATGTGCATGTGTAGAAAGTGTGAATGAAGTCCTTCTCTGATTTTATACAAGAATTACTTAAATTGCTATACCAGCGAGAAACTTAAATTTTGCAGCATTTGTCTTTTACATGCAGTGTCCCTTCCATATTAAAATGATCATTGCTCTCCACAATTTCCTGGTTTTTGTTGCTTTAAGTAACTTTTGCCTCTTTACCTTCCTCTTTGTCCTTGTTTTGCCACCCTTATTCTTCTTTTGTTTTTATGTTTTATGTCTCTTCAGGACCTGGGTGAACATGGCTCTCCACAACTTCCCAATTTTTCTTGCTAAAAGTATTGACTCCAGACCAAACCTCTTTGTCAGTGTTCTGCCACCTTTATGCTTCTTTTATGTGCTATGTCGCTTCAGAACCTGGGTGAATATGGCTCTCCACAACTTCCTGTCATTCGTTACTCAAAGTAACTTTTCACTCTTTACTATCCCTCTTTGTCCTTGTTCTGCCACCCTTATGCTTCTTCTTTTATGTTCTATGTCTCTTCAGAACCTGGGTGAATATGGCTCTCCACAACTTCCTGTCTTTCGTTACTCAAAGTAACTTTTGACTCTTTACAATCCTTCTTTGTCCTTGTTCTGCTACCATTATGCCTCTTCTTTTATAGACTGTGTCTCTTCAGGGCGTGGATGATTATGGCTCTCCACAATATCCTTTTATTATTGCTCTAAGTAACTTTTCACTCTTTACTATCCCTCTTTGTCCTTGTTCTGCCACTGTTATGCTTCTTCTTTTATAGGTCATGTCTCGTCAGGGCCTGGATGATTATGGCTCTCCACAATATCCATTTAGTGTTGCTCTAAGTAACTTTTCACTTTTTACTATCCCTCTTTGTCCTTGTTCTGTCACCCTTTTGCATCTTCGTTTATATGCCATGTCTCTGGGTGATCATGGCTCTCCACAACATCTTGTCTTTTGTTGCTCCAAGTAACTTTTGATGATTTAGTATCCCTTGTTTCTGTTCTACTATTCATACTAAGTAGTTTACACACTGTTTCCCTTTGTATTTTTTGTCTTCAATATGTCGTGTGTGTGTGTCAGATTCTCAAGGCCTTCTTTCCTCATTATGTGTCCCAGGAAATATCAACTTTTTTCTGCTTGTCTGTCTCATACGTCAAATGCTTTTTTGTAAATCTTTTTCTTGCCATAAGAATCAAAAATGTATGTTTTCTATATATATTTTTGATTTTGAAATGGACTGAAAGACATAAAAAATGAAAGAGAAAATGAATAAGAGAAGAAAATTAAATGAGAGAAAATGAGAGGTAGAAACAGAAGGATATAGAAAAAATAGAAATAGAGAGAAAGAAAGAGAAAGAGGACTATAAGAGAAGTTGAAACAGAAAATATTAAGAGTGAGAAAGACAAAAATGAATGAAAATCAAGAATGAATGAAGCAAATGAAAAAACAAGAATGAATGAAGCAAATGAAAAACCAAGAGCAAGTGAGAGAAAATGAATGAAAATCAAGAATGAATGAAGCAAATAAAAATAGCAAGAGTAAGTGAGAGAAAATGAATGAAAGTCAAGAATGAGTGGAGAAAATGAAAAAAGCAAGAGTGATTGAGAGAAAATGAATGAAAATCAAAAATGAGTGGTGAAAATGAAAAAAGCAAGAGTGATTGAGAGAAAATGAATGAAAATCAAGAATGAATAAAGCAAATGAAAAAGGCCAGATATGGTGAGAAAAAATGAATGAAAACCAAGAAAGAAGGAAATGAAAATGGCAAGAGAGAATGAGAGAAAATGCATGAAGAATAAGAATGAAAGAAGGAAATGAAATATCAAGAATGTGTAAGAATCAAGAATTAATGAAAGAAATATAAAGTATAAAAAGGAACGAAAGAGACTGAAAACGAGGAAGGAAGTAAAAATAAGAAACAAGAAACACTGTCACTGAAGACTTCATGAGGTGAGGTTAAAGCAGGTAAATCAAGTATATTCACGCCATGTCTTTAAAAGTCTTCTCCAATTTCCTGCGAATAATGGTAATTTGGTTCCAAACATTGAGATGCCACTGACGTGTGTTCCTGTCTCTGCATTTTAACAGAACAGAATTAGATTCCACAGTGACCTCTAATTATTTCTCTTGCAAATTTAAAACTTTTCAAACATTCCTTCTCTCTCTCTGTCGCTGTCTGTCTGTCTGTCTGTCTGTCTGTCTGTCTCTCTCTCTCCAATGATCTTACTCCCCTTCATTCTCCCCTTTACAACAAAACACTTTACCCATTTCATTATTTCATTTTAGGAATTTTCTATCATGATCCTAACACTGACAAATGGCCTATATATATATATATATATATATATATATATATTTTTGTCATCCACAGACAGACTGTTTTGCTGTTTCATAGCTCATCAGTGTGGCTAGACGTCCGGTTGCCTCTAGCTAGGATCGAAACCCGACTGAATTGGCATCAGTCGGAACTTCTACCACTAAGCCGTCGGCGCACGGCAGGGATGAAGGTGAATTTTAGCGTGTTTATTTTTAGATTTAGATAAACACACAGTGACTGACAGTGACTCAATTCTGCCGAAGAGTCATGCTATATTAGCTTTAATAGTTACTATTTACAAATGCACCCCTCACACCCACAGAGCTCAACCGAAATTAATTTTTCAGGAGCCAATTTGGGGCAGCAGATCATTATTCAAACATATTATTGTTAAATAGAACAGACAATGAATGTCTATTATGTTTGATCAGGAGCCATTCTAAACTTTGTATAGTTGCTTTTAATTTTGGGTGAAAATAAAGACAAAAATTTTGTTACACTGTTCCTTCATCTAAGCTTTTGGCTCACATGAGCCATCTTTAGAGTGGTTATACAGACATTTAAACAAAGATATTCACCGTCAAAGAGGATATTCTGTTACATTGACATAGAAGATTGCTATGCAATGATAATGATAAAGCTTAAATCAAGGAACAGCATAATAAAAAATATCCAAATGTTGGACAATCTTTGCCTTTATTTTCACCCGAAATTAATGCAGATATATGGAGTTTAGAACGGCTCCTGATCAAACATAATAGACATTCATTGTCTGTTATATTTAACAATATATGTTTGAATATAAATATATATATATATATATATATATATATATATATATATATATATACACATATATATATATATATATAACCAGAAGCGATGACACGTTTTCATATAAGGAAGCCAGTGTCTGTCTATATTTCTGAGATGAGATATTATGTACAGTATTGTCCTCATCTTTGTCGCCATATTTGTCACAATGTTTCGGCTGTTGTACGCTCCGGCCTTCTTCAGGTGGTTGGAATTTCGAACCGAACCCTTTATTTCGATCACTGGGGTAGACTGTTCTAGTTCCACGAGCCATGTTTGGTGGACATCAGTTATCAGTTGTCTCCTGCTAAAAAGTTCCTCCTCTGAAAGTTCTCCACTGCCTTAACCGGGTATTGAACTCACACTCTTTGGGTCTGTCACTGGATCTAACCAAAGAGTGTGAGTTCAATACCCAGTTAAGGCAGTGGAGAACTTTCAGAGGGAAAATTAGCAGGAGATAACTGATAACTGACATCCACCAAACATGGCTCGACTAATGTAAAGGGAGCCAGTATTGACAGGCAGAAATTACAAGCACACACCTAACCCGTAACCTATATTTACTTTCCCATCTATTTGTCAAAAAAGCCAACAACTTTTCTAATTTGTAATCCGTTCTGCCTCCAACTTAAACTATATATTTTAGCTTAGAAAAATGTAAATCATTTCTTTTTTCAAAAGATTTGCAACATTGCTTGAGGATGGAACAAAAACTTTAATTTTAAGTTTAATTTAAGGTTTAGGTTTTGGTTCCAAAACATGGTAATTTCTGTGTCGCAATGAATACATATTTTCAAACATTAATATTATAATATTATTGTCTACTGTGTATCGAGCACTGGTTTTAAAAATAAATGATAAAGAACTGTGGATTATAAATCTAACTGTTCTCTCTTTTTATTTTGATATATATATATATATATATATATATATATATATATATATATATATATATAGAGAGAGAGAGAGAGAGAGAGAGAGAGATGATATTGTTGGGTTACTTCAGTATTAATAAGGAGGGGTTTGAGGTTTATTATTTAGAGGATTAGTTATTAAATATGTTTAAGACGTTACTGCCAGTATTAAATGCTATTTTATTTATGTATCGTCTAATATTATCTATAAAACTAAAACAATAAACAACATATTTTCAAACCAAAACATATGCCATGATGACAGTTGATGATAACCGAAAGCCCTTGGCAAAAAACCATCGACTAGGGTCCTACTTCAACAACTTAGACCCAAATACAAAAAAACTTGCAAGAAAGCAAGAAAAAATGAAAAAAAAGATCATCAAATGGAAAAGTTTCGTAGTTTTCAACAATACATGCCTGAATAATGACATGCTGCTAGAATTATGGTCCTACACAACCAAACCCCCAACCCTCCATACACTTTACACTTATAGTAAACTATCTCTCTTTATTTCTCTCTCTAATTGTGATGTTCACTCACTCTCTCTATAGCAACTTGTTGAAGTCAGCAGCCAGATGAACAATTGGGTATATAAACGACTGACCCTAGAAACAGAATTGGGTGGGATCTAAAAATAGCATCTCATGCTGAATCAAGTGATCTAATATGAAAAGTTGAGTGAAAAAATATTGAAAAAGTCAGCTGGATAGCGGAGCTTGAGTAATCAACACCCTTTCTTTTGTTATCATCAACCAAAGGGGATTGCATAATGAAGCCTAGTTCTAACTCTCACACGCTATGCCGCATATGGATATATATTTGACAGACTAAATATCCTAAACCAAATGCAATGGTGAATTACTCAATATATTAATCATCTAAGACAAATGTTTGTATGATTCATCCAATGATTGACAAGGCACTGATTCTTTCTAACTGAAAGAGGAATTTTATATTGTTGAAGATGTGAAAAGGCAATGACCATCACTTAGAGTCGAAACATGCAACAGTGAAGAAAGAGAAATTGATTATGAAAGATATTCCTGCACTTGCGAATATGAGACCAAAGGACTGAACTGAAAGAGAAGAAAAAAAAGGAGAAATATGAAATAAATAGAGAGAGAGGAAAGAGAAAACTTGTTTCATTTCAGACAAGTGTTTCTTTTGATCACATACACCACATCTTTCCATGCAGACATGCTTCCTAAGTGGTTCTGTTATACACATCTAATCTTATTAAATTGTATTCCAGTGTTTGTCGTTCTTTAATATTGGTTATTTGACCCTGCAAGAGAACTTACCGCTAACGAAATGGTAACCTTGGCCATATTCTTTGGCAAAAAGATCAAATATGCATACATATGAACTAGGATCAAATATAGATCAAATATGCATACATATGAACTATGATATGAACTAGGATCAAATATAGATCAAATATGCATACATATGAACTAGGATATGAACTAGGATCAAATATAGATCAAATATGCATACATATGAACTAGGATATGAACTAGGATCAAATATAGATCAAATATGCATACATATGAACTAGGATATGAACTAGGATCAAATATAGATCAAATATGCATACATATGAACTAAGATATGAACTAGGATCAAATATAGATCAAATATGCATACATATGAACTAGGATCAAATATAGATCAAATATGCATACATATGAACTAGGATATGGACTAGGATCAAATATAGATCAAATATGCATACATATGAACTAGGATATGAACTAGGATCAAATATAGATCAAATATGCATACATATGAACTAGGATATGAACTAGGATCAAATATAGATCAAATATGCATACATATGAACTATGATATGAACTAGGATCAAATATAGATCAAATATGCATACATATGAACTAGGATATGAACTAGGATCAAATATAGATCAAATATGCATACATATGAACTAGGATATGAACTAGGATCAAATATAGATCAAATATGCATACATATGAACTATGATATGAACTAGGATCAAATATAGATCAAATATGCATACATATGAACTAGGATATGAACTAGGATCAAATATAGATCAAATATGCATACATATGAACTAAGATCAAATATAGATCAAATATGCATACATATGAACTAGGATCAAATATAGATCAAATATGCATACATATGAACTAGGATATGAACTAGGATCAAATATAGATCAAATATGCATACATATGAACTAGGATCAAATATAGATCAAATATGCATACATATGAACTAGGATATGAACTAGGATCAAATATAGATCAAATATGCATACATATGAACTAAGATATGAACTAGGATCAAATATAGATCAAATATGCATACATATGAACTAGGATCAAATATAGATCAAATATGCATACATATGAACTACGATATGAACTAGGATCAAATATAGATCAAATATGCATATATATGAACTAGGATATGAGCTAGGATCAAATATAGATCAAATATGCATACATATGAACTACGATATGAACTAGGATCAAATATAGATCAAATATGCATATATATGAACTAGGATATGAGCTAGGATCAAATATAGATCACATATACATACATATGAACTAGGATAGGAGCTAGGATCAAATATAGATCAAATATGCATACATATGAATTGGATATGAACTAGGATCAAATATAGATCAAATATGCATACATATGAACTAGGATATGACCTAGGATCAAATATAGATCAAATATGCATACATATGAACTAGGATATGAGCTAGGATCAAATATAGATCAAATATGCATACATATGAACTAGGATATGAACTAGGATCAAATATAGATCAAATATGCATACATATGAACTAGGATATGACCTAGGATCAAATATAGATCAAATATGCATACATATGAACTAGGATATGAACTAGGATCAAATATAGATCAAATATGCATACATATGAATTGGATATGAACTAGGATCAAATATAGATCAAATATGCATACATATGAACTAGGATATGAGCTAGGATCAAATATAGATCAAATATGCATACATATGAACTAGGATATGGACTAGGATCAAATATAGATCAAATATGCATACATATGAACTAGGATATGAACTAAGATCAAATATAGATCTAATATGCATACATATGAACTAGGATATGAGCTAGGATCAAATATAGATCAAATATGCATACATATGAACTAGGATCAAATATAGATCAAATATGCATACATATGAACTAGGATATGAACTAGGATCAAATATAGATCTAATATGCATACATATGAACTAGGATCAAATATAGATCAAATATGCATACATATGAACTAGGATATGAACTAGGATCAAATATAGATCAAATATGCATACATATGAACTAGGATATGAACTAGGATCAAATATAGATCTAATATGCATACATATGAACTAGGATATGAACTAGGATCAAATACAGATCACATATGCATACATATGAACTAGGATCAAATATAGATCAAATATGCATACATATGAACTAGGATCAAATATAGATCTAATATGCATACATATGAACTAGGATATGAACTAGGATCAAATATAGATCTAATATGCATACATATGAACTAGGATATGAACTAGGATCAAATACAGATCACATATGCATACATATGAACTAGGATCAAATATAGATCAAATATGCATACATATGAACTAGGATCAAATATAGATCAAATATGCATACATATGAACTAGGATCAAATATAGATCTAATATGCATACATATGAACTAGGATATGAACTAGGATCAAATATAGATCTAATATGCATACATATGAACTAGGATATGAACTAGGATCAAATATAGATCTAATATGCATACATATGAACTAGGATATGAACTAGGATCAAATACAGATCACATATGCATACATATGAACTAGGATCAAATATAGATCAAATATGCATACATATGAACTAGGATCAAATATAGATCAAATATGCATACATATGAACTAGGATCAAATATAGATCTAATATGCATACATATGAACTAGGATATGAACTAGGATCAAATATAGATCTAATATGCATACATATGAACTAGGATATGAACTAGGATCAAATACAGATCACATATGCATACATATGAACTAGGATCAAATATAGATCAAATATGCATACATATGAACTAGGATCAAATATAGATCAAATATGCATACATATGAACTAGGATATGAACTAGGATCAAATATAGATCTAATATGCATACATATGAACTAGGATCAAATATAGATCAAATATGCATACATATGAACTAGGATATGAACTAGGATCAAATATAGATCAAATATGCATACATATGAACTAGGATATGAACTAGGATCAAATATAGATCTAATATGCATACATATGAACTAGGATATGAACTAGGATCAAATACAGATCACATATGCATACATATGAACTAGGATCAAATATAGATCAAATATGCATACATATGAACTAGGATCAAATATAGATCTAATATGCGAACATATGCTCCAGACCATATATGGCAGCAATACTCCATGCAAGGGTGAATGGTCGAAGCTAGTTATTTATATTTCCCACTTCTACCCAGGGTATCAGCATGCCAACTATCCATCATCTCACCCTTGGGGTTAGGGTGAAATATAACCCAGACCTTATTTATGAAGAGACCCATGGTGCCTTGAAAGTTTATTTGGAAAATGTCATCTGTGATGCCCTTACCTTTCATTTTCTTTTTCTAATCATTTCACCCCAAGTAAGGAAATAAAACCACTAAGACACAAGTGGTTACAGGGAGTGAGAGAGCATGAGAAGATTTTAGTTGCGGAAAAAGACAATAAAAGAACAGGTTTCAGAAGGAGAGAAGATGGTGATTGCTATTGCATTTAAACTTTTGAAGATTGCAGATGGCAGGAAAGCAAGAAATCAGAGAGGAATTCCACAGGCCATAAATACAAGAAAAGAAACTAATAGAATAGAACAGGTAGTTGCATCTAGCTAGTTCAACAGTAAAACAATGAGAGCTAGTTTCAAATCTAGTTTCTTCTATTCTCTATATTTCTTTCAGGCTGAAGGCGATCATTGATTTACACAATTTCCTCTCCTCTGTACATCTTAATAAATTTTGTCTTTTTGTTATTTCTCCTAAACCTTGTTCCACTATCCATTTACTCAAGCTCACTAAATAGGTCCTGCATGGTTTCCCTCTTGCCTTAAATCTGTCCTGTGAGCATCAGATTTTCCAAGCCATCTTTCCTCATTATGTGCCCCAGAAATTTCAACTGTCTCTTCCTGATGTTAAGTATAAGTTTCCTTTTTGTTTCCATTTTCTCTAAAACCTCATCATTGCTCACATGTTCGGTCCATGGTATCCTCAGCATTCTTCTGTAGAAATTTCAGCTGTCTCTTCCTGATGTTAAGTATAAGTTTCCTTTTTGTTTCCATTTTCTCTAAAACCTCGTCGTTGCTCACATGTTCGGTCCATGGTATCCTCAGCATCCTTCTGTAGAAATTTCAGCTGTCTCTTCCTGATGTTAAGTATAAGTTTCCTTTTTGTTTCCATTTTCTCTAAAACCTAGTCGTTGCTCACATGTTCGGTCCATGGTATCCTCAGCATCCTTCTGTAGAAATTTCAACTGTCTCTTCAGGATGTTAAGTATAAGTTTCCTTTTTGTTTCCATTTTCTCTAAAACCTCATCATTGCTCACATGTTCGGTCCATGGTATCCTCAGCATTCTTCTGTAGAAATTTCAGCTGTCTCTTCCTGATGTTAAGTATAAGTTTCCTTTTTGTTTCCATTTTCTCTAAAACCTCGTCGTTGCTCACATGTTTGGTCTATGGTATCCTCAGCATCCTTCTGTAGAAATTTCAACTGTCTCTTCCTGATGTTAAGTATAAGTTTCCTTTTTGTTTCCATTTTCTCTAAAATGACACATGTTCAGTCCATGTTATTCTCAGCATCTTTCTGTAGAACTACATTTCTGTTGCTTCACGTCTCTTCTTCATCTTTGAAGAGATTGTCCAGCATTCTCTGCCACATAGGAGGAATGATATCACATAACAGTTCTGTATACTTTCCTTTGTTTCTAATGAATTTTTTCTGTATCTTAATACTCTGCTTAGCTTTTGGAATGCAACTTTGGTGTTACGAATGTGCCTTCAGATTTCAGAATCACACTTTCCGTCCTCTGTTAAAACACTTCCTAATTATTTAAATTTTTGTACTTGTTTGATTTTGGTCTCTTGAATTTGTAATCTTCGTGTTGGGCTCATAGCACATTTAAATTCATGCAGTTGAAGCGTCAAAGATCATCTGAGCAATTGCAGAAAAGACAGAGAGAAAATGACTAAAATCGAGATGCCAGGTCAGGGTTGATTATATTACATGCCAAGAGGAAGACTCTCAATTAAGACTGTCAACTCTTTATGATTTCAGCCGTTAAACAACTGGCCATATTTTGCTGATATATATGCTAATGTATACTGTCTTTTACTCTCCACGTGTCTGGAATTGATACAAAGATTTGAGGCTTCTTTTTGTGTGTCGATCGAATGACACAACTTTTGGCATGAAGACTTACAAAACATCCAGGTCATTCAGAATTAGGAAAGGTCATCAATGAGTATAGAATGCCATTTCTAAGCAAAAGAAGCAACTTCTAGCAAAACAGCAATATTGATTTTTCTATCAAGCACAAAAAGGTTTTGTTGTCTTCACAAATGGTAGGGTGGATGAGGTCAAATTCTGCGCCCAAGGTCACTGCAGGAAGAATTAATCTGCGGTCTATATGATCTTTATTGTTACTAAACAATTGCACCCTTGGGGGCAAATTGATACATACTTAAGCAGAAAAACGATAATAATAAAGGCAACATTAGCCATTTCCCTATAAGGAAACATTCAACATTCTTTGACTGAGCAGTTCGAGCTACTTTCTCTGGAAATTTATAAAAGCTTTCTATATCTGTCTATATCTCTGAGATGAGGTATTATGAATATTTACATTATTTACATTCTTGTATACTCCTACCGTCTTCAGGTGATTGGAATTTTGAACTGAACCCTTTATTTCGTCCACCGGGGTAGATTGTTCTAGTTCCACGTGCCATGCCTTCAATGTCTGTCTATATAGCTGAGATGAGGTATTACGATTATTTGCATTATTTACATTATTTGGACTGTTATCCTCATCTTCATTGACATATTCACAACATTTCGGCTGTTGTATGATCTGGCCTTCTTCAGGCGATTGGAAATTTTGAACCAAATCCTTTATTTCCTCCACCGGGTTAGATTGTTCTAGTTCCACGTGCCATGCCTCTTCCAGATGTCTCAGTAATTTCCCTTTAACTCAACTCAAGTATTTTGGTTCACCACTGCTGTATTGAACTCACAATTCTTTGGGTCTTAATCACTGTTTCTAACCAATATCTTTATCCACTGGGCTATGTGTCCACGGTGGATGAAATAAAGGGTTCCAATCACCTGAAGAAGGCCGGAGCATACAACATCCAAAACGTTGTGAATATGGCTATGAAGATGAGGATAAGTCCGAATAATGTAAAAGCTTTCTATTAAAGCAATTTTTCATGAAAATAGATTCCTCAAGTCCAGTAACTGTTTTAGCTCCTTCCAGTATTGATGGAGGTTTCCTTCTTAAACTTTTGTCTGAATTAGGTTGGAACATCAACATTTGGAATATGTCATTTTCTACTCAAGTTACATCTGACATCCATTTTAGTTGTTACTGCTGTTGAAAGTCTTCAAATGATGTGGATTCTGCTATTTGGAGTCCTGGGGATGATGATAAACAAACATCTGGCAGCAAAGCCACTGCTCTGGAGACTGGAAACTTTGAGGAGCATGGAACTGCCTCTTAATTGCTTTTGATTCCAGGTCCACCCTGACCAATGGCAGTAGCACCTGTTAGGGGTCCCATCGATGAACAAATAGTGACCCCACAACCAACAAAAACAAAACACTATGAAAGTATAAAAATACATTTTTATAGTAAAAAAATTACCAACAATACCTATTTATAATAAAATTACCAACAATACCTATTTATACTAGAATTACCAACAATACCTATTTATACTAGAATTACCAACAATACCTATTTACAGTATTTACATTAGTCGGACTATTGTCCTCATCTTTGTCGCCATATTTGTCACAACGTTTCGGCCGTTGTACGCTCCGGCCTTCTTCAGGTGGTTGGAATTTCGAACCGAACCCATTATTTTTTTTTTTTACATGGCACAGTGGATAAAGGTGTTGGTTAGATCCAGTGACAGACCCAAAGAGTGTGAGTTCAATACCCGGTTAAGGCAGTGGAGAACTTTCAGAGGGAAAATTAGCAGGAGATAACTGATAACTGACATCCATCAAACATGGCTCGTGGAACTAGAACAGTCTACCCCAGTGTGCGAAATAAAGGGTTTGGTTCGAAATTCCAACCACCTGAAGAAGGCCGGAGCATACAACGGCCGAAACGTTGTGACAAATATGGCGACAAAGATGAGGACAATAGTCTGACTAATGTAAATACTGTACATAATACCTCATCTCAGAAATATAGACAATACCTATTTATACTAGAATTACCAACAATAACTATTTATACTAGAATTACCAACAATACATTTTCTATAATTGAAGGAATACAATTTTGTTTGAAATATATTTAGTTGAAGCCATAAAATTATGTTCAAAATATTTAGATTTTGGTATTAAATAACCCATAGAGGTTGACGTGCCACTCAATAAAATCAACCAACCAACCATTTAGTTCTGTTCTTTGTAATTCTGTAGTACTAGTCCTCAATGTTCAAAGAACGATGGTCAAGATCCACTGGCTTTTCTTGCTCAAAGCCATTTTTTAACCATTTATCTTGGAAAGCATTTGTATAGAGCTGACAGTTTAGATATTTCTGAATGGGTTTGATGCAATGCATGCCATCGATATGAAAGTCTCAATCTGATGAGACTATTTAAAAACATGATATGAATTTTCAGGTTAATGCAGTGTTTCTCAACCATTTTTAATTTGGGGTATACTTGTAGAATAACTAAAACTCTGGGATGCACATTAAATTTTCATAAGGAAAAATAAGTCATGAAATTTGAAAATAATAAAGATGTCTCCTAAAATAAGCATTTATTTTTAGGACATTACATTGTATATTTAAGCAGTACTGTTTTCATTTAAATGGATTTATGAAGAAACTGCTATTTTTCTTTTTAGAGAGACCAATAATTATTGATTTAAATCTGTCAAGGAAGGCAAAAGGGAAAGCATTATCCACTCCGTCTTAAAGATTAAGGAATTTAGCATCCAGTTTAAAATATGAAATGACAAGTCCAGTAGCTGTCATCGCTGATTCCATTAGTCATGAGGGTTTCCTTTTTAACCTTTTATTTGAAGTAGTGTGGAATCTTATCTTGATTATGTCATTATTTTCTCTTCGAGTTACATGTGCTATCCATTTTAGCAGTTGTTTCTGTTGAAAGTCCTCAAGTGATGTTGTTTCTGTTATTTGGTACGGTTCTTTATTTTTGGTTCTCTAGTGCCAGTTCACAAGGTTTGAAGAAGTGTGGTCTTTGCCAAGAAAAACAGGCTTTGCTCAGTTAAACCCATTTTTAATCATTGATCTGAGAAAGCAATTGTATACAACTGTCAGTTTAGATATTTCTGAATCAGTCTGGTGCCATGCACAACATCGATATGATAGTGTTTCACAGTAAAGCATTGAATTAGGCTGTGTGTGTGTGGGGGGGGAGTGACACAAGCCAGGAAAGTAAACAGTTAATTAACACTTACTAACCAGAAATCAAGTTTGCCTTATATTTTATTCTGTTTGTTTCGTACTTGGTTTTATTTATTTAAGACAAAGTTTATTGATTTTTGAATGGGTAAATGTATATTTTGGCTTGTAATCATCTTCTGCTAGCTTAAACAGCCTGACCAAATTTCGGACTTATTTGTTTGTATGTATATGTCACCATATTTCTTGTAGATTCATACACACACACACAAAAAGGATATGCCAACTTAGTTGTGGTTTAAGTTGGTGTGGGTGATAGAAGAAGGAGAAATGTAAGGTATAGGGGAATGTAATTTGAACAAATTATGTTTATCTCACCATATTTCTTGTACATTGTCTTTTTAACATACAAAATAGTTCAAATAATGATAATTCCCTGCTTAATTTTGTTTTGATAGAGGACGTTTGAATTTATACTAACTTAAAACTTAATACATAATATCATAACTTAAAACTTAATAGATAATTTCCTATCCACCTCTTCCCAATAGTTTATTTTTTCTTTTCCCTGTACCAATTTTTCATTCTTCTTTTCTCTCTACAATTTCCCTTTCTTCTTCCTTTCCCTCTCTACAATTTTCCATTCTTTTTCCTTTCCCTTTCTACAATTTTTCATTCTTCTTCTTTTCCCTCTCTACAATTTTTAATTCTTCTTCTTTTCCCTCTCAACAATTTTTCATTCTTCTTCCTTTCCCTCTCTACAATGTTTCATTCTTCTTCCTTTCCCTCTCAACAATTTTTCATTCTTCTTCTTTTCCCTCTCAACAATTTTTCATTCTTCTTCCTTTCCCTCTCTACAATTTTTCATTCTTCTTCCTTTCGCTCTCTACAATTTTTAATTCTTCTTCCTTTCCCTCTCTACAATTTTTCATTCTTCTTCCTTTCCCTCTCAACAATTTTTCATTCTTCTTCCTTTCCCTCTCTACAATTTTTCATTCTTCTTCCTTTCCCTCTCTACAATTTTTCATTCTTCTTCCTTTCCCTCTCAACAATTTTTCATTCTTCTTCCTTTCCCTCTCTACAATTTTTCATTCTTCTTCCTTTCCCTCTCTACAATTTTTCATTCTTCTTCCTTTCCCTATCTACAATTTTTAATTCTTCTTCCTTTCCCTCTCTACAATTTTTATTTCTTCTTCCTTTCCCTCTCTACAATTTTTCATTCTTCTTCCTCCTTTCCCTCTCTACAATTTTCATTCTTTTTCCTTTCCCTTTCTACAATTTTTCATTCTTCATCCTCCTTTCTCTCTCTACAATTTTTCATTCTTCTTCCTTTCCCTCTCTACAATTTTTTATTCTTCTTCCTCCTTTCTCTCTCTACAATTTTTCATTCTTCTTCCTTTCCCTCTCTACAATTTTTAATTCTTCTTCTTTTCCCTCTCAACAATTTTTCATTCTTCTTCCTTTCCCTCTCTACAATTTTTCATTCTTCTTCCTTTCCCTCTCTACAATTTTTCATTCTTCTTCTTTGCCCTCTCTACAATTTTTAATTCTTCTTCCTTTCCCTCTCTACAATTTTTATTTCTTCTTCCTTTCCCTCTCTACAATTTTTCATTCTTCTTCCTTTCCCTCTCTACAATTTTTCATTCTTCTTCTTTTCCCTCTCTACAATTTTTCATTCTTCTTCCTTTCCCTCTCTACAATTTTTATTTCTTCTTCCTTTCCCTCTCTACAATTTTTCATTCTTCTTCCTTTCCCTATCTACAATTTTTCATTCTTCTTCCTTTCCCTCTCTACAATTTTTCATTCTTCTTCTTTTTCCTCTCTACAATTTTTCATTCTTCTTCCTCCTTTCCCTCTCTACAATTTTCATTCTTTTTCCTTTCCCTTTCTACAAATTTTCATTCTTCTTCTTTTTCTCTCTCTACAATTTTTCATTCTTCTTCCTCCTTTCTCTCTCCACAATTTTTCATTCTTCTTCCTTTCCCTCTCTACAATTTTTCATTCTTCTTCTTTTTCCTCTCTACAATTTTTCATTCTTCTTCCTCCATTCTCTCTCTACAGTTTATCATTCTTCTTCCTTTCCCTCTCTACAATTTTTCATTCTTCTTCCTTTCTCTCTACAATTTTTATTTCTTCTTCCTTTCCCTCTCTACAATTTTTCATTCTTCTTCCTCCTTTCCCTCTCTACAATTTTTCATTCTTTTTCCTTTCCCTTTCTACAATTTTTCATTCTTCTTCCTCCTTTCTCTCTCTACAATTTTTCATTCTTCTTCCTTTCCCTCTCTACAATTTTTATTTCTTCTTCCTTTCCCTCTCTACAATTATTCATTCTTCTTCCACCTTTCCCTCTCTACAATTTTCATTCTTTTTCCTTTCCCTTTCTACAATTTTTCATTCTTCTTCCTCCTTTCTCTCTCTACAATTTTTCATTCTTCTTCCTTTCCCTCTCTACAATTTTTCATTCTTCTTCTTTTTCCTCTCTACAATTTTTCATTCTTCTTCCTCCTTTCCCTCTCTACAATTTTCATTCTTTTTCCTTTCCCTTTCTACACTTTTTCATTCTTCTTCCTCCTTTCCCTCTCTACAATTTTTCATTCTTCTTCCTTTCCCTCTCTACAATTTTTAATTCTTCTTCCTTTCCCTCTCTACAATTTTTTATTCTTCTTCCTTTCCCTCTCTACAATTTTTCATTCTTCTTCGTCCTTTCCCTCTCTACAATTTTTCATACTTTTTCCTATCCCTTTCTACAACTTTTCATTCTTCTTCCTCCTTTCTCTCTCTACAATTTTTCATTCTTCTTCCTTTCCCTCTCTACAATTTTTAATTCTTCTTCCTTTCCCTCTCTACAATTTTTCATTCTTCTTCCTTTCCCTCTCTACAATTTTTCATTCTTCTTCTTTTTCCTCTCTACAATTTTTCATTCTTCTTCCTCCATTCTCTCTCTACAGTTTATCATTCTTCTTCCTTTCCCTCTCTACAATTTTTAATTCTTCTTCCTTTCCCTCTCTACAACTTTTATTTCTTCTTCCTTTCCCTCTCTACAATTTTTCATTATTCTTCCTCCTTTCCCTCTCTACAATTTTCATTCTTTTTCCTTTCCCTTTCTACAATTTTTCATTCTTCTTCCTCCTTTCTCTCTCTACAATTTTTCATTCTTCTTCCTTTCCCTCTCTACAGTTTATCATTCTTCCTCCTTTCCCTCTCTACAATTTTCATTCTTTTTCCTTTCCCTCTCTACAATTTTTCATTCTTCTTCCTTTCCCTCTCTACAATTTTTCATTCTTCTTCCTTTCCCTCTCTACAATTTTTCATTCTTTTTCCTTTCCCTTTCTACAATTTTTCATTCTTCTTCTTTTTCTCTCTCTACAATTTTTCATTCTTCTTCCTCCTTTCTCTCTCCACAATTTTTCATTCTTCTTCCTTTCCCTCTCTACAATTTTTCATTCTTCTTCTTTTTCCTCTCTACAATTTTTCATTCTTCTTCCTCCATTCTCTCTCTACAGTTTATCATTCTTCTTCCTTTCCCTCTCTACAATTTTTCATTCTTCTTCCTTTCTCTCTACAATTTTTATTTCTTCTTCCTTTCCCTCTCTACAATTTTTCATTCTTCTTCCTCCTTTCCCTCTCTACAATTTTTCATTCTTTTTCCTTTCCCTTTCTACAATTTTTCATTCTTCTTCCTCCTTTCTCTCTCTACAATTTTTCATTCTTCTTCCTTTCCCTCTCTACAATTTTTATTTCTTCTTCCTTTCCCTCTCTACAATTTTTCATTCTTCTTCCACCTTTCCCTCTCTACAATTTTCATTCTTTTTCCTTTCCCTTTCTACAATTTTTCATTCTTCTTCCTCCTTTCTCTCTCTACAATTTTTCATTCTTCTTCCTTTCCCTCTCTACAATTTTTCATTCTTCTTCTTTTTCCTCTCTACAATTTTTCATTCTTCTTCCTCCTTTCCCTCTCTACAATTTTCATTCTTTTTCCTTTCCCTTTCTACACTTTTTCATTCTTCTTCCTCCTTTCCCTCTCTACAATTTTTCATTCTTCTTCCTTTCCCTCTCTACAATTTTTAATTCTTCTTCCTTTCCCTCTCTACAATTTTTTATTCTTCTTCCTTTCCCTCTCTACAATTTTTTATTCTTCTTCCTTTCCCTCTCTACAACTTTTATTTCTTCTTCCTTTCCCTCTCTACAATTTTTCATTCTTCTTCGTCCTTTCCCTCTCTACAATTTTTCATACTTTTTCCTATCCCTTTCTACAACTTTTCATTCTTCTTCCTCCTTTCTCTCTCTACAATTTTTCATTCTTCTTCCTTTCCCTCTCTACAATTTTTAATTCTTCTTCCTTTCCCTCTCTACAATTTTTCATTCTTCTTCCTTTCCCTCT
Source organism: Acanthosepion esculentum (assembly GCA_964036315.1). Classification (NCBI taxonomy): domain Eukaryota; kingdom Metazoa; phylum Mollusca; class Cephalopoda; order Sepiida; family Sepiidae; genus Acanthosepion; species Acanthosepion esculentum. The sequence continues at coordinate 33,089,349 of OZ038516.1, forward strand.
CTACAATTTTTCATTCTTCTTCTTTTTCCTCTCTACAATTTTTCATTCTTCTTCCTCCATTCTCTCTCTACAGTTTATCATTCTTCTTCCTTTCCCTCTCTACAATTTTTAATTCTTCTTCCTTTCCCTCTCTACAACTTTTATTTCTTCTTCCTTTCCCTCTCTACAATTTTTCATTCTTCTTCCTCCTTTCCCTCTCTACAATTTTCATTCTTTTTCCTTTCCCTTTCTACAATTTTTCATTCTTCTTCCTCCTTTCTCTCTCTACAATTTTTCATTCTTCTTCCTTTCCCTCTCTACAGTTTATCATTCTTCCTCCTTTCCCTCTCTACAATTTTCATTCTTTTTCCTTTCCCTCTCTACAATTTTTCATTCTTCTTCCTTTCCCTCTCTACAATTTTTCATTCTTCTTCCTTTCCCTCTCTACAATTTTTCATTCTTCTTCTTTTTCCTCTCTACAATTTTTCATTCTTCTTCTTTTTCCTCTCTACAATTTTTCATTCTTCTTCCTCCATTCTCTCTCTACAGTTTATCATTCTTCTTCTTTTCCCTCTCTACAATTTTTCATTCTTCTTCCTTTCCCTCTCTACAATTTTTATTTCTTCTTCCTTTCCCTCTCTACAATTTTTATTTCTTCTTCCTTTCCCTCTCTACAATTTTTCATTCTTCTTCCTCCTTTCCCTCTCTACAATTTTTCATTCTTCTTCCTTTTCCTCTCTACAATTTTTCATTCTTCTTCTTTTCTCTGTTTCCAATTTTCCATTTTTCTTCTTTTTTATCTTTCCAATTTTTCATTCTTCTTTTTTCTCTCTCCTATTTTTCATTCTTCTTCTTTCCCTTTCATCCACAGTTTCAGTTTCTACTAGTGCTCTTCCTTTCATTTTCTCAATTTTATCACAATCCAAAATCTAGCAACAACATCAGCAGAAAACCCCACCCCATTCAAAAAGTCAGAATTCGTTTACACCATTAAACAATAACTATGGAAATCATACAAGACATGATTAGTTTTTCAAAATCTCAGCCAATGAAACAAATGACAATGGCCGCTGTTTTTCATTTCTGTGCCATTTGGTATTTATGCACACAAGGCAAAATTACTGGTTGTTATTTTGGTGATGAAAGGGGTTAATGTTCTGTTCTGCTGTGAAAATTAATGATTGATTGCATCTGTGGGTGTGTGTTTGGGATAATAATGATAGTGGTAAACCTTATTTGATTTTTGGAGGATGTGAAATGATTTATCATTTCCTGCTCCCAGATCCAAGTGTTTGGTAAGTTCCAAGATTGTTTCTTGTGTTTACTCTGATCGTATCAACCAAACAATGTTTTTGGCTCAGTTTCCACTCAAGGCCCATGTGTCACTTAAAATTTAGCATGATGGTAATGATAATGATAATATTAGCCATTTCCCTACAAGGAAACATTTAGCATTCATTGACCGAACAATCATCTAGTATTGGGGCAATCACATCTTAAAGTCTATTGACATTTTGCTCCGCCTAATGCTGCCTTGCGCCACGTCAATGAATATTAAATTAGATTGATCTAAATGAATTGTGGAGGTTCTATTTTTATGAGCAGTATCCCTTCAGGATGTGAGCGATCATGGCCCTCCACAACCTCCTAACCCTTGGAGCTCTTAGCAGTGTTTATTTCTTTGCCAAGCTTCCCTCGTTCAGCTATCCAGTCACATTGTCAGTTTTATGACCAACTGCTTTTCATTGAGCCTTTTCTCTTTGATATGTCCTCTGAGTGTCAAATTCTCCAAGTCTTCCATCATCATTATTTGGCCACAAAATTTATTTGGCTCAGTTTCCACTCAAGGCACATGTTTCACTTGAAATTAGCATGATGGTAATGGTAATATTAACCATTTCCTTATAAGGCAACATTTGGCATTCATTGACCGAGTATCCTGTACCGCTTTCACTTGAAATTTGTAAAATATTTCTCTTAAAACAATTTTTTTTAGAAAAACGGGTTTTAGTAGGTATTATCACTCTTTTCAGTATTGATGGGGGGGTTTCCTTCCTAACCTTTTATTTGATGTTGTGTGGAACGTTAACATTTTCATTATGTCATTAATTTCTCTTTGAGTTATACGTGCTATCCATTTTAGTTGTTGCTTCTGTTTGTAGTCCTCAAGTGATGTGGTTTCTGTTATTTGGTACAGTTTCTGGAGCATCAGTCCACAATGTTCAAAGAACGATGATCGTTGCCAAAAGCCTCAGGCTTTACTCACTCAAAACCTTTCTTCATATTAGCTTTTTCTCTCAAAGGAAACATTTGGCATTCATTGACCAAGCAGCCAGTGCTGCTTTCAGTTGAAGCTTATAAAATCTTTCTCTTAAACAATTTTTCAGGAAATCAGGTTTCTCAAGTCCAGTAGCTGATTTTTGGAGAATACGAAAGTGATTTATCATTTCATGATCCTAGATCCAAGTGTTTGGTAAGTTCCAAGATTGTTTCTTGTGTTTACTCTGATCGTATCAACCAAACAATGTTTTTGGCTCAGTTTCCACTCAAAGCACATGTGTAAGTTAAAATTTAGCATGATGTTAATGGTAACGGTAACATTAGCTGTTTCCCTCCAAGGAAACATTTAGCATTCATTGACCAAACAATCATCTAGTATTGGGGAAATCACATCTTAAAGTCTATTAATATTTTGCTCTGCCTAATGTTATCTGGTGTGACGTCAATGAATATTAAATTTGATTTATCTAAATCAGTGTTTCCCAACCTTTTCTCAACCAGCACCCCCTTTGGGCACAAACTTTTTGTCACCACCCCGTCAAATTAAATATCTAATATTATATTGAATTCATCTTTCATAGCAAAGATAACACTTAAGTATTAGTAGAAAAAAACATTTTAATATTGTTTTCATTTCTATTATTAATGCCAATGATTAAAATCCTAAAAAAATACTTTTACTTGGTAGCTATCTCAATGTTTACAATGCGATGGTTGACTTTGGTGCTTACTGGCTAAGGTTCTTACTCTAGGTTCATTTCATAGCTTATCTCAATGTTTTCAATGCGATGGTTGACTTTGGTGCTTACTGGCTAAGGTTCTTACTCTAGGTTCATTTCATAGCTTATCTCAATGTTTACAATGCGATGGTTGACTTTGGTGCTTACTGGTTAAGGTTCTTACTCTAGGTTCATTTCATAGCTTATCTCAATGTTTACAATGCGATGGTTGACTTTGGTGCTTACTGGCTAAGGTTCTTACTCTAGGTTCATTTCATAGCTTATCTCAATGTTTACAATGCGATGGTTGACTTTGGTGCTTACTGGCTAAGGTTCTTACTCTAGGTTCATTTCATAGCTTATCTCAATGTTTTCAATGCGATGGTTGACTTTGGTGCTTACTGGCTAAGGTTCTTACTCTAGGTTCATTTCATAGCTTATCTCAATGTTTACAATGCGATGGTTGACTTTGGTGCTTACTGGTTAAGGTTCTTACTCTAGGTTCATTTCATAGCTTATCTCAATGTTTACAATGCGATGGTTGACTTTGGTGCTTACTGGCTAAGGTTCTTACTCTAGGTTCATTTCATAGCTTATCTCAATGTTTACAATGCGATGGTTGACTTTGGTGCTTACTGGCTAAGGTTCTTACTCTAGGTTCATTTCATAGCTTATCTCAATGTTTACAATGCGATGGTTGACTTTGGTGCTTACTGGCTAAGGTTCTTACTCTAGGTTCATTTCATAGCTTATCTCAATGTTTTCAATGCGATGGTTGACTTTGGTGCTTACTGGCTAAGGTTCTTACTCTAGGTTCATTTCATAGCTTATCTCAATGTTTACAATGCGATGGTTGACTTTGGTGCTTACTGGTTAAGGTTCTTACTCTAGGTTCATTTCATAGCTTATCTCAATGTTTACAATGCGATGGTTGACTTTGGTGCTTACTGGCTAAGGTTCTTACTCTAGGTTCATTTCATAGCTTATCTCAATGTTTACAATGCGATGGTTGACTTTGGTGCTTACTGGCTAAGGTTCTTACTCTAGGTTCATTTCATAGCTTATCTCAATGTTTTCAATGCGATGGTTGACTTTGGTGCTTACTGGCTAAGGTTCTTACTCTAGGTTCATTTCATAGCTTATCTCAATGTTTACAATGCGATGGTTGACTTTGGTGCTTACTGGTTAAGGTTCTTACTCTAGGTTCATTTCATAGCTTATCTCAATGTTTACAATGCGATGGTTGACTTTGGTGCTTACTGGCTAAGGTTCTTACTCTAGGTTCATTTCATAGCTTATCTCAATGTTTACAATGCGATGGTTGACTTTGGTGCTTACTGGCTAAGGTTCTTACTCTAGGTTCATTTCATAGCTTATCTCAATGTTTTCAATGCGATGGTTGACTTTGGTGCTTACTGGCTAAGGTTCTTACTCTAGGTTCATTTCATAGCTTATCTCAATGTTTTCAATGCGATGGTTGACTTTGGTGCTTACTGGTTAAGGTTCTTACTCTAGGTTCATTTCATAGCTTATCTCAATGTTTACAATGCGATGGTTGACTTTGGTGCTTACTGGTTAAGGTTCTTACTCTAGGTTCATTTCATAGCTTATCTCAATGTTTACAATGCGATGGTTGACTTTGGTGCTTACTGGCTAAGGTTCTTACTCTAGGTTCATTTCATAGCTTATCTCAATGTTTACAATGCGATGGTTGACTTTGGTGCTTACTGGCTAAGGTTCTTACTCTAGGTTCATTTCATAGCTTATCTCAATGTTTTCAATGCGATGGTTGACTTTGGTGCTTACTGGCTAAGGTTCTTACTCTAGGTTCATTTCATAGCTTATCTCAATGTTTACAATGCGATGGTTGACTTTGGTGCTTACTGGTTAAGGTTCTTACTCTAGGTTCATTTCATAGCTTATCTCAATGTTTTCAATGCGATGGTTGACTTTGGTGCTTACTGGCTAAGGTTCATACTCTAGGTTCATTTCATAGCTTATCTCAATGTTTTCAATGCGATGGTTGACTTTGGTGCTTACTGGCTAAGGTTCTTACTCTAGGTTCATTTCATAGCTTATCTCAATGTTTTCAATGCGATGGTTGACTTTGGTGCTTACTGGCTAAGGTTCTTACTCTAGGTTCATTTCATAGCTTATCTCAATGTTTTCAATGCGATGGTTGACTTTGGTGCTTACTGGCTAAGGTTCTTACTCTAGGTTCCATACTTCTTGGAAGTAATCGTAAATTGCCTTGTTTTGTAATTTGCAGGCTGTTTCTTTGTTTAGTAAGAAGCTCTGTAGCTGCATTGAAACTACATTCAGCCATATAGGAAGTTAAAAAAGCAATGAAGAAAAGTTTGGTAGCTTTCCACAGCACTTTCAGAAATTTCCTTTTGTAGCCAATATTGAATAATTTTTGAAAATCTGAAAAAAATGGATACACCTGAGTATCTTCACTGCCCACCTCCAAATGAAATTTTTAAAAAAGTTCCCAGTGCCCGATTTCAACATAACAAAGCCCACAAGGGGGCACTATCACTCACTTTGGGAAACACTGATCTAAATGAATTCTGAAGGTTCTATTTTTATAAGCTGTGTCCTTTCAGGATGTGAGCGATCATGGCACTCCACAACCTCCTAACCGTTAGAGCTCTTAGCAATGTTAATTTCCTTGCCAAGCTTCCCTCGTTCAGCTATCCATTCATATTGTCAGTTGAGCCTTTTATCTTTGATATGTCCTCTGAGTGTCAAATTCTCCAAGTCCTCCTTCATCATTATGTGTCCCCAAAAATTTCAGATGTGTCATTTTTGTTTCCATTTTACTTAAGCCTTCTTCGCTGCTTAAGTGCTCCATCCATGGAATTCTCAGCATCCTTCAGTAGAAACAGATTTCTGCCGCCTTTAGTTTTCTCTTCATTGTCAAGAGATTGTCCAACATTTACTGCCAGATAAGAAGATTGATAATACAGCACTCTTTTCGTTCTAATGAAATTTGTTTATTTCTTGGTATTTTGTTTTGTTTTTTTTTGGAAGGCATCTTTTGCTATTCCAATTTGGATTTCAGTATTACATTTTCTATCTTCTGCAAAAACACTTCCCAGATATTTAAATTTCTACATTTGTTTGATGTTAATGTCTCTAGGTTGTAGTTCACAGCTTGGAACATTTATCTTGCTGACAAACATATTTTCTGCTTTCTTCTAAAATACTGTAAATGCAGCTATTTCAAATAAAATCCATAATTTAGTTTTAAAATATGACGCAGGGTAAATTTATTAAAAAAAAACAAACTTGTTTAAGTTTTAAAATGTGAGGCTGGGTCAGTCAGTTAAGTGCCATACGTGATACATGCTTAAGCAATCATGTCTCTTTCAATACATGACTGATGAGGCAGATTTTTTCCCTCAGTAGGTTGCCATTTCTTTTTGCAGTAGACAAGTTGCCAACCAAGGCTAAAGAACCCAGTCTGTCCTGTTGTTCAACCCATAGCTGGGAGGAGACGAGATAGATTCATACCTTTCTCAAGGGTATTTGAGCATAAGTGAATCTAACAAACTCAACTGGAATTCGCTATAACTTAGGACTTAAAAAAGAAAATCAAGGCCAGCCCCATTCACACAAACCAGGCTCGCCACAGTTACCTAATTTTTCTGAAATCTATCAATACCAAATGCTTTCTATCAGTTCTGATCTTTGTCCTGAGATGATGCTCAAAGAATCTGATCAGATCCTGGTGAAAATACTATTCATAGCCAAAGAGCTTGGATGTACGGATGGTGTCATGGATAATAGAATTGTTACAAAGAAACTCTTTTGACCAATCAGTAAGAGTAGTAAGAAATTTTTGATACACATAATGAGGAAAGAGGGCTTGGAGAATTGAACATTCCCAAGGCATAATTTTTAAGTAATGCATAGTTGTTAACAAAAGGGAACAGTCCAATATGCAAATTACAAATTGGAGATACCAAAATCACATAAGTACAGCAATTTAAATATCTGGGAGTTGTTTTAACAGAGAACGGAAAGAGAAACAAGGAAATCCAAAAGGCCCGTTGGGATAGCAAAAGAGGCCTTCAAAAAGCAAAGCAAAGTATTAAGAAACAGGAAAACTTCATTAGAAACAAGCAAAAGAGTCAGTCAGTTAAGTGCCATATGTGATACGTGCTTGGGCGATCATGTATTTTTTGATACGTGACTGACGAGTTAGATTTTTTCCCACAGTAGGTTGCCATTTCTTTTTGCAGTAGACTGGTTGCCAACCAAGGCTAAAGAATCCTATTTGTCCTGCTATTCAACCTATAGCTGGGAGGAGAAGAGATGGATTCATACCTTTCCCAAGAGTATTTGTGCATAAGTGAATCTCAACTGGAATTTGAACTCGGCTCTCCAAGTTCTCACTCCAAGCTGATTCCTATTACACCACAATGCATTTTTAAAACTAAAATCCATGATTTAGTTTTACAATAAAAGACATGTTGGTTCCAATTCTAGCAGGAATGACTGCAAGACACTTTTCTCCCTCCCCAATTTATAGGCAGAAGCACCCAAATGCATGTTGGGATTTCTTCTTAGCCAATAAAATAGGCCAGTTCTTGGTTTCATCTGACTTAGTCCTAGTCTATCTTGCCTTGAAATTAGAACAATACATTTGCTTATCTAAATTTGCTCTTGTGTGTCAACCCAAATTCCGAGTTTGTGATCTTTTTGCCATGTTACAGTTGCTTTGCCTTACTACTGTTCATTTGCCTTACATATTGTTTGCTTGCTTTATATTACTTTTTTGTTCTGTTCTTTTCCTTTTCTTGTTATTGCAAACTTTGTTAATTCTGTTTGTTGGACAGTTCTGTTATTTATTTTGCATTTGATCATGGCCACTCAACTGTACAATTTGTCAGCCCAGGAATAGACTCTCTTTCAACTGTGACAAATCAAAATATGAGCTATGGGAGGTAAAAGATTTTAGGATACATGAGAATAAAAAAATTACACAAGGCAATATTGGCATCATTTAATAGTCGCAATGACAAAGAGCACTCTTGATGATCAAAGTCTGTCTCTTATTATGTAAGAAGGCCCTGACAATGGCAGAAAAGCACTGCAAATTTTGAGAGAACACTATTTATTAAATGCAAAAGCAAAAATAATATCCTTGTGTACTGAATTAACCTCCCTATGCAAAGCAAATGTCGAAAGTATTACTGATTATATTATTAGAGCTGTAAATGCTGCAACTTAATTAAGAACCTTCGGAGAAGTAATTAGCAATTGTTTACATTTAATGATGGCCACTCGATCTAACAATGCAAGGTAAATCTATTAAAAATTAAACCCTTGATTCAATTTTAAACTATGCAGCAATGTAATTTTTCTAAAACTAAAACTAATAATTTATAAAATTATACGGTAGGTTAAGTTTATTTTACAAAAGAAAAAACCTTGATTTAGTTAATAAATTCAAGGTAGATACCAAAGTTAAGCAACGTCGAACTTGGTCAGTACCTTGATAGGTAACCACTTGCGAATACCAGGTGCTGTAAGCTTGGATGTGCATGTAGCATAATGTGTCATGGCTCAGAATCGTTATTTTTATAGATACAAATATTTAAGTAAATGCTCTCTCTATAATAAACAGTATTAACAACATTTACCAGCCTGAATGTCTGAGAAATTGTCATAGAAAATATGTGTCCTCTGACAGGAATCGAACCTGTATCCTATACGGAACCATCATATAACCTGACGTGCTATATCATCAGAGGAAATGTCTGGTTAGCAAGGTCGAATTACTGCTTTTTAAACTACAAATTTCCCATGATTCCTGTTGGAGGACACATATTTTCAGGCCAGTAAATGTTGTTAATACTTTTTATTATATACGGTGCATTTACTTAAATATTTGTATCTATAAAAATAATGTATAAACGATAAATATATTAAAATAATTGTTGGACTTAGTTGATTTCATATATATATATATATATATATATATATATATATATATATATATGTAAAATAGCTTTATAAAACAATAAAAATTACAGTAAGTGGTGTCAAAAGAAAAATGCCCTGTTCACAGACCATTTTTTAAAAAATTGTTCTAAGTTAAACTTTGACAAATTTTCTACCTTTATAAATTATCATTACGCATGAATAATAATCTGTGAACTTTAATTATAAAAAAGTATATTTAATTAAAATAATTATATTTAATTATAAAATACTTTAATTATAAACATGTCCATTCTAACATTTTGCAAGATTCTATGACGTTTGACTTTCTGGAACATTCTTTTGTGAAAAATTACTTTTTCCTTTTTTAAAATACATTTAGACGTTCTGCTAAATTTTGATATGGTTTTTTTTACCAAGACTTATATTTTATTCATTAAATCCATTTAACATTTGCAGAAATATTAAATGAATACTGCAGTTATTCATGAATGTGTTTGCTAAAGGCGAATTAATTTATGTTGACTGAACTGGATATTACTCTCATGGAAATAGCTATATTTTCTTTTAAATTAGAAAAATAACTTTTTAAAATTAAAACCCCCAACGAACTAATTCAATATTTTGTTCATTATTTTTGCCAATTCGTATAAAATGTGATTTTTCACTCACCAACTGACATACAAAGCAATTTTTAATCAATATTTAAAAAAAGAACTGCATTACTCCTGATCCCTGTTACAAATGACTGTTTCAATTTATCACCGAGCAGTAAGTACTTGCAATTAGATCAATTCAGTAACTACTGCAGAGGTTTATAATCAACGGAAACCGGGCTGAGTAACGATTTCAGTTAAATTTTTGTAGGAAATTGTATTTTTTTTATATATATTTTAGACTCCTTGAATTAATATGACCTTTATTCCTCTGGGAAATCAATGTTTAAAAGGTTTTTAACAAAAGTCAGATCTAATGCTTAACTAGGCACTTACTCTACAGCTGGTTTTATGAAAATAGGAAATCATTTTAATTTGTCTATAATATCAATAATTTTAAATAAAGAAAGATAATGCAGAAGTACCACCACCATGACTACCACCAAAAGAGGCTACTTTCTGAGGTGATGCTTGCATAAAAGACTATAAATTTGACTTACATTTACCTATAGACTCAAGTATAAACTTTCCCTACATTTATCTATAGACTCAAGTATAAACCTGAGCTATGTTTATCTATATACTCAAGTATAAACCTGATTAATATTTACTTATTGATACAAGTATAAACCCAACCAATTTTTAAGTATAGATGTAAATATAAATCCAATCAATGTCTACATATAGAGTTAAGGTATAAACCTAACTAATGGACTCATGTATAAAGCTTACCAATTTCTGCCTATAGCCTCAAGTATAAACATAACCTATGTTTACCATAGACACAAGTATAAACCTGACTAATGTTACTCCCAAGAGTCATGTATAAACCCGAACAATGTTTCCCCATAGACAGAAGTATAAACCTGATCAATGTTTACCTATACAAGCAAGTATAAACCTGACCTACATTTACCTACATACTCAAGTGTAAACCTGACTAATGTTTACCCAGAGACTTAAATATGAATCCAACCAATTTTTAATCCTAGAGTCATGTATAAAGTCAACCAACATTTCCCCATAGACTTAAGTATAAACCCAACCTATGTCTACCTATAGACTCAAGTATAAACCCAACCAATATTTACTTATGGACTCATGTATAAACCCAACCAATGTTTACCTATAGGCACATGTATAAATTCAAACTATGTTTGACTATAGTCTCAAGTATGAACATAACCAATATTTTCTCATAGGCTTAACCAATGTTTATCTATAGACTCAAGTGTAAAGAGTAAAGTTTACCCATAAACTTAAGAATAAACTTGATCAATATTTACCTACAAATTCAAATATAAACTCTTTCAACATTTACATGTAGCCTCAAGTATAAACCTGACTAATATTTGCCTATAGACTCATATAAATATAAATTTAACTACTCTTTACCCATAGACTTAAGTATAAACTCTATCAATATTTACTACAGATTCAAATATAAACTCAACCAAAATTTATCTGTAGACAAATATAAACATGACCAATATTTTTCCATAAGCTCAAGTATAAATCTTACTAAGTTTTATCAATAATCTCAAGTATAAACTTGACCAATCTTTACCTATAGACTCAAATACAATATTTATCCGTAGACTTAAATGCTGATATTTTCCCATAGCTTCAAGTAGAAACCCGATCAATGTTTATACATATTCAAGTATCATTGAAATTATATTTTGACCTAAAAAAAAAACCAACAAAGATTGATATACTATAAAATTCATTAATCTAACCCAATCATAAACGAGAAACTCGGTTATGAAAACTCTTATTCCACAACACCTAAACTTTAATGACAACCCAAGATTATTCATTCAATAAAAAGGAGTTTATTTTTTCAGACTCCCATAATCAAAATGCTGCAGATATTTTATTTTTAATTTATTTATACCTCCATGGGCATTTCAAAGTGCACATGAAAAATCCAACAATTATATATAAACAGCGGACAGAGAGAAAAAGTTTACATTGGGACTGAGACCACTGAGGGATCTGTAGAGATACAAAAGACGATTATCTCCCCTTGGGCAAGATAAATGGCCGCTTTATGATGGCTGCTTAGTGATGTCACTTCATAGTGTGACTAAAGTCATCAGTCAGTTAACTTTCAGGAGTCAAACCAAGTGGTTGCTTTTTTTTTTAGCTCAGGCCCCTTGCTCCTTGGTCCAGGCTGAGGCTAAATCTGCTTACACCAGCCATGTGGTGCAACTCACAAGTCTCTGGTGTCATTTTTCTATGGAAATATATCTTCACCAGATATAGAGTCCTCAGCAGTCCCTGGCAGTCCTCAGTTTGGGAAAAATCCAGGACTCATGGTTTCCTGTTTGCAGAATATGTTCTTGCAAGTGACATAGTAGATTAATTCGACCTGCTCAAATCTGGAATCCTAAATATGGCTCCTCCAGAAACACAGAAGAATCTCCAACAGCTCCAGTTCCCATTGAGAATTATTATATGTAACACTCTTTTTTTTATTCACTTTTCACTCTGCTTGTTGCTACATATGCATGTTATAGTTTCTTTGTGTGATATACAAGTAAATATGTATATATAACTTTGTGCATGATTTAGTGGCATAAAACTCCATCTGAGAACAAAGCATGTTTGTCATTTCTCTTCTTTCAGCTATTCCATTCTGTCCGTCAAATACGGTGTTGTTATATCATGGACATACTATTGTTAATAATGGGGGAAATACAAACAGTAGAATAAGCCTTTCTCCAATCGTTCTCCCATTATATGATAGTGTATCTGACATGACATAATATTATTTACAGTCATTAAACCATTTGAACAGAAATATAACAACCACAAAATGTCCTTTAATGTGGAGAGGTATAAGCAAAAAACACATTCAAATTACATATGCTATATTAAAGAAAAGTACTTAATTTTTACATCTTATACACATCTGGGTTAAGATTATATTTAAGGTACATTACATATATATATATATATATATAGAGAGAGAGAGCTAACATATTTAGTTGGATTGATGTGCGTATGTTACCCTGGGTTTCATGCTATTTGCAATCGTCAGACAAACTTTGTCTGACGATTGCAAATAGCGTGATACCAGAATAACAAACTCACATCAATGCAACTAAATATATATATATATATATATATATATATATATATATATATATATTTAAAGACATTTATGATATGTTTAACGTTCTTTTTTTTGTATCTATAAAAAGAACGTTAAACATATCATAAATGTCTTTAAATAAATTGTCGGACTTTGTCCAATTCAAAAATATATATATATATATATATATATATATATATATATATATATATATATATTCATACATGTTTCATTAAATAATATAGACAAGTGTTGTCTATTTATTTTTTGTAAATTCTTTTCATATCGTCTGATAAGCTTAATAACATTATCATTAAACGAAGAAAGAAAATCACAATATTGATACATATTTTTTAGTCCAATCTAATCTTTCGGCTTGCATAAGCTATTATTAAAGATGACAATTAGAGTTCAATATATTAAGCAATACATGGACAAGAAAGTGATGATAGTCTTATTTTGTTTACATGGATGATTTCCAAGCAACAATAAACACGTGCATATAAAATGCTGGAAGCGAAAATCACACCACAGCACATGACATCACACATGACTACGCAAGAGTCAATCCGATGAGTATTGAGTATGGAAAGCCGTTGGTATGAACCAATGGCTTCTGTTACCAATTATAGGCATTTAAGAATATTTGTGGAGATTTCATAGTTTATTTTGTTCAGGTTAGGTTTCAACTGTTTTATGTATATAGCTTCAAGAATTTTTAGTTTTTGTTTATTGTTTTCATGTTTAAGTATAGTTGTGTTTTCAACAAGGACTTTCTGGAATTGTGTATGTGGCCAGGCATGTTGTTTTAAATGCCTAAAAATGTTAGAGTTATCATTCACATGTAGTGTCAAGCGTTGTGAAAGCGAATTTGTGGTGTGACCAACATAAATATTATTTAATTCATTGGAGATACAATCTCCCAAAGGACATTTTAATTTGTAAACTATGTTGGTTTTTTGCAAATTGCTAACTGAGGGAGAAGAATCATTGCGAATAATTGAGTTGGATATACTAGATTTAGTGTAGTATATGATTAACTTGATTTTTTTGCTAGGATCTGTTGTAGATATATTAGTATTTACTAATTTTTTTTAGTATATTTTCATCTTGTTTATAATTAGTATGCATTTGATTACGATATAGGAGATTAATATGTTTGAGATTAGTAGAAGCAGTATTATGTGCTTAGTATTGAGATTTCTAAGAAAGCATCTTATTTGTTCATCAACTATATAGTTTGGAAAGGTATTATTAGTAAGTGTTTGTTTTATATTCTTTAGTTCAATATAAAAAATATATATATGCGTGTGTGTATATGTATATTGATGTAATAAGAAAGAACCATTTAGATTAATGATCCAATGTTCTTTAGTATTTATGTTTGTATTTTTAAAGAACAGTGCTCAATACTGAAGTAGAGCTAAAATTATAATTATTTTTTTAAAAATATGATTCTGTAGGGGACGTGCAGGATCATTCATTATTTGAAGAGAGATTCAGAAGGAATTTTGTAGGTTGTGTGTAATGCTGTGTCCCGAACATAATAAACAATTACTTCAAAGGCAAATAAAGAAAGAGAGACGAGACATATAATTCAAACAAACAACGTAACATGTATGCACAATTTAACAAGATACAATCAATGGTGTCTGCGTACGAAATGTATGGGTTTTGTCTGATTTGTGAAATGTCTCTTTTCGTTGACTTTTTTGCGTTCGTATGTATTCGGAGTTTTTGTGAGTTGTCTACCTTTAAGCGTCTTGTCATTTGCTTATTTTTGGTAATGAGATGTATTCATTGTTTCTAAGCAAATGTTCGCAGTGTCGATCGATGTATGCTGTTCAATGTATGTTGGTGGATATATGTTGATTGATGTGCGTTCGAAAGGAGTCAGCGTGGGTCGTTTTTGCACGGGAAAAGTGTGCTTCGTAGTGACGTGGATTGATTCTGCGAATGCGTTAGACTGACTGCCGGGGTTGTCTGTGTTTTGCTTTTTATAATGTTTAGGTTCGGCAGATTGGATCAGTTGCTTTTTGGCGCACTTTTTATTCCGCACGTGAACTTAGGTTATCACCCAATTAGATCGTTTGTTTTATTTTGTTTAATTTCTATTGGTTGAAGTTCTCCAGCACGTAGGCGTGTGGAATGGACTGTTCTTTCTAGGGTTGGACAGGTAAGAAATATTTGACTGTTCCACAATTCCATCGCAACACAGAAATTATTCTGTTTATAATTGAAACTCAAGTCGTAAAGTTTAATTTCAAAATTAAACCTAAAACTAAGAGCACAGTTTCATTTTCAAGTGATGTTTAGAATAACTGACTGAAGAAATGGAGGTGTAATCTGGGGTTTCTCTTTCATTATCAAGGGGTCTCTGCTTTGATGAAAGTAAGAATGTTTATTATATGTCAAATTTTTGAAGTTGTGTAAGGTTGGGAGATTTTTGTCTGGCTACAATCAGGCTCTGTTGTTTTTATTACAGTCTCTTAAAGGTCTTACTGATTGATAGTTACAGTCTTTTTTGGTGTCATTTATTTGGGTTTTTTTTCAGAGCTGATGGTTTTTTAAAGGGGTGCTTAGATATGATTGGGTTGTATTTTTAATCCTATAATTTTATACATATCTGAAATTTATTGAATTTGCTAATTGATTTTATATATATTATGAAAATTAATATATGAAAAACAAGAAACGAACCATTAATTGCAATAATTATAAACACAGTCACAACATACTGGTGATATTTTGAATTTGTATCTGTACTTTCAGCAAACTTTATAGTGTCTACAAGAGCACTGACAAACCAATTATTATAGAAGAATTTCTAGAAAATAACTAATAGTTTTGGTGCTTGGTACTTTTGAACACTTTTTGCACTCATAAACTCTGAAAAAGCAAATACTTGTACGCATACAAGAAAAAACATACATGAAAAACTAAATGAAAGTACTCTGTTGTACTTGTTAAATGAAATAAACATATATATACATTTTAATCATTTCGCCCCAAGCAAGGCAGGAATGCCACTAATACACAGGGGGGTATAGAGAGTGAATGTGAGAGAAAAGAATAAAAATAACGAAAGGAAAGGACAAAAAATGAATGGAATTCAAGATGATGACAATTGACATTGCATTAAAACTTTTGAAAATTGTACTTATCAGGGAAGCAAGTAAAGGGAAAGGAATTCCACGGGTGAGAAGTGTAAGAAATGAAACTGTTGGAGTAGATATGGTTGTTGCATTTAGCTATTTCCAAAATCAACAGGTCGGTCATAGATGCCAATCTAGTAGTGCACTTAAGTTTATGTAGTTGGGGCACCAGGGAAAAAACTTGTCAGCACAGTTGCCATGAATATATTTATAGAAAAGACAGAGAGAAGCCACGTCACATCAGTGAGAAAGTGACTGAAGTCGAGATGCACGATCAGGATCGATTAAATTGCAGATAATTCTTTGGATTTTGTCAAGAACCTCAAGATGAATAGCAGGAGCACCGATATGGCAGCTGTATTCAATGCATGGGTGAATGGTAGATTTGTAAATGTACAAGATGGACTTTAACAAGATTGGACACTGAGGTCAACACCAAGTAACAACAGTCTGTTTCATGTTTAAGCACAATTTTCAGGCCTGAAGATTGCATTCAGGCAGAGTGTTGCCACTTGATGTTGACCTCAGTGACCAATTTTACATTTACATATACTCTATCTCTGATATTGAGCACTTTATACAATATCTATTAAAAGGCACATATATTTTTCTACTTTCAACTTCAAAAAAATTAAAATCACCTTAATGAAATACTTTATATCTGTTTTTATGCCATTTTGAAAATTTCCTCTGACAGCTCCCAATGTTGTCCACACAGACCACTTCTTGTATATTAATATAAAAAAAGCAACAAAATCAGTTTAGCAGTATATTTATATTATAAATTAAACATCCACTGGACACATGAGCAATGGCAAAGCTTAGAGAAAATGGAAACAAAAATGACACATACTTAACATCAGAAAGAAATTGTTGAAATTTGTAGGACACATAATAACATAAATTGACATATATCCTATATGGAAGGCAAGATAGACAGGGGAAAACAGCCCATAACCTACCTAATGATCTTGTTGACAGAACAGTGATTTGGAAAGATAGCCAAAAACATAACTTTACTAGAGGCTTCAAAGGACAGGAAATCGTGGAGAGCCATCCTTGCCCTTTTTCTGAAAGGATGTGGCACATAGAAGAAGAATATAATTGAAAATAAGTAGTCATTCCATTTTGACATTATATATTCATTGTAAATCAAACCCCCACCTCTGAGAAATTTTGCTTGCTTCCATTTCTCGAAAATGAACAGAGGCACAAAGAAAAAAAAAATCATTTTTTTTTAAAAATTAAAACAAACTATAGTGGGGGAAAATTTATAGAAAATAATTGTTTTAGTCTAACTAAAGCTTTACTAAAAGCCTGTAGGTATTCAAATACAACACACACAAGCATATAAGATTCACCATAAATAACATTCAGATTCAGATTCAAATGCTTTGAATAACAATTTCTTTAAAAACTTATATTTATTTATACTATTTATTACTTGTCTCTGTTCTATATGTCATTTTGGAATTATTATTATTAAATAATAATCATCAAACCATAAAATAATTATCAGTTTATATTTATTTATATTTTAGCCTAGAAGCTGCCTTTAGGCTAGCTCCTGTGGAGGGTTTTTTAAACCTTCAGCCTTTTGCCTTCAATGTGCTATTTATTTAAAAGTTATAAGAATTTAGAAATAATAAAATTATTTTATCTTTATTCGACACCTTAATTCGGCATAATCTTTCTTCATATACACAACCAATCTCTGTAGTTTGCTTACATTTATTTTGCATGCAATTTTGATATACTTGTTAAAATCACTATTCTTTATAATCCCTTCACATAAAGTCACTCTTAAAAGACAGTAGGGAACCTGAACTAAGTAATATTTTGAATATGTTACAGTATGTGTGCTAGAGAAAGAAAAAAAGACATATGAACAAATGTAGCATGTCCAACTTAAGTTTTAATTACGCTTTAGACAATATCAATTGCAATGAAAAAAAGATTCTTGATGTTTCCCTTCCTTTATTCTTTCTTTCATCACGTTTTATCCATGGTATTCTCAATATCCCTCTGTAGAACAACATCTCTGTTGACTCAAGTTATTTCTTCATCTCTAAGCATTCACTACTGTACAACATGATAGATATATCATTACAGCATTTTAGGCAGTTCAGCATTCTTTTAAGTTTTTAAAATCTAATTACAGTTTTGTCAACCAGAAAATTACACAACAGAAGATATTTATTGATTATCTTGTTTTGTAATGATAATTTTTTTACCGTCTTTCAATGGAACAAAAAACCTTCATTGCAGACAACAAAATGAAAATTTAATGAAGATCAGTCAAAAAGTAATGTTGGTTCTTTTAGAATTAAAGCATACCAAAACGAATGTAAATGTCTCGGAATTCCAAATCTTCTTGTCTCCTTCCTTCTCAATCATTTGTTTTTCACTTTTGAATAAGGGTATCTATCTTGTAATGGATAGCATCTCAGACTGAGGAATCAGATAGCCAAGTTCAAATTCCAGTCAAACACAGTAATTGCTCTGCTGAGCTGCTTTCGCTGGTTCCTAGGCCTCATGAATTTAAACATCCTACGAGGCTGGCATCCCGTTCCCACCCCTTCACTGTTGAAACTGTTAGATGTAGACGTCTCTTCTACTCCAATAGCTTCATGTCTCGCACATCTCGCCTGTGGAACTCCCTTCCTTATTCCTGTTTCCCTGACAAATATAATCTCCAACTATTTAAGTGTAACGTCAATTGACATCTCCAATTGCCTTGATCTATCCACTTCCCTTCTCCACATTCTTTCACCTTTCATTCCTATCTGCTCTCGCTCCAAATCTTCTCTAACCCCCTTGCCTTGATCGATCCACTATCTTTCTCCACATCCTCTCCTTTACCACTCCTATCTGCTCTTCCTCCAAACCTTCTGTAACCCCTTGCATGCTAGTGGCTTGGGGTGATAAGCTTAAAAAAAAAAAAAAAATTACTTACATGCTAATACCTTTGGAAAAGGGTAAGAAATCATCTCTTCTCCCCACCAGCTATAGGTAAAAAAGTAGGATAGACTGAGTTCTATAGCCTTGGGTGGCAATCATTCTAGGAGAAGGACAGCTCTGAATTAAAAGCTTGAGGGCCAATAAAGACTCACACTATATTCCATGGTCTTCGGCTTTGACTTCAAGTTACAAGAAGTTTTGTTGGTCTTTTGCTCAACTGTACCCCACACATAATACACAAGTAGGTTGCAGTCTGGGGAGTTAGGTGCCCAGATGTGAGGGATGATGTGGTCACAGAAATTGTCTAACAGCCATGACTGGATTTTTCTGCTTGTGTGGCATGGTGTCTTGTTGTCCGACATTGATGTAGGCCTCAGTGTTGAGCCTGAGGCCTCCGTGGGAAGATATATGGAGGCATAATGTCGTCATCACTAGTGATTACTCCAAATACCTTTGTAATCAGCATTAGACTCATCAAACTCTTTTCAAATCCTCTGCAATGTCCTCAGATTGACACCTAAACACTCTGAAATGTCTGTATTGGAGCTTCCAGCATGAATGCCAAGCAGTACAGCATGCAGTTTCTAAATTTTGGGCTGAGTGACTATTTTTCTCACAGACAGTGCCCAACTGACCCTACTGTACTGTGCAGTCTTCAAAATTTAAAACAAACAACACGTATGTGCAAAATTAAAAATATAAAATAGTGACAATTTACACATTGCACCCTATATCTACACCTATTTTGTTGATACACTGTATTTTATTTTCTAATTAAAAACTATATATCTAAGTATCAAACTCTTAGCAGACTTGTGGTCATTGTATAATTTAATGATTTTTTTCTATTGCAGACGTGTATTATTGTCTGCTTTAGTAATGATTTTTTGTATACTAGCGGGAAAAGGTAACTGATAAGTTTATTTTACCCATATAGAGGCTTCTCATGCATATGCAAATTTACTCATTTGAGCTTAACCATGCCTTTTAGTATATTTTTTTGGGGGGGTCGAGCCTGGGGCCTTTGATTTGTGCTCTTAGCCAGAAGGGGGAGTGACATTATCATCCCTTCCACCCTCAGCTCAAGAAGGTTTGTCAGCAACAGCAACAGGAGTCATCAACGTCTCCATGATGACTGACATCTACAGAACAGAGCAAAAGATTTCTCCATGCCAATAGACTATTTCAAAGACCATAGATGTTTTGCAAACAAAGTGGTTTCACCTTTCGAGGCAACTTTTCATGTGAGCCAAAATTATTCATTTTTAAATATCTGGCTAAGTAAGCCAAGAACTTAAAGGGTTAAATATGAAACCTGTTATTAAGACCCTTAGTTGTTACATGAAACCTTTAAAAAAAAAAAACAACAGCTTTGGTGAAAAGAGCTGAGATATCCTTTTCATTCCACTAGTAAGGAAAAAAATTCTATTTCCAAGTTTGAGGTTAAATAGCTTGGAATAATCCCATAGTACTTAAACCTACTGTTAGTGCAATTCAAGTACTATTCATTTATGTCTACATCTAACTTGTTTATATTGTAAATAAAGTTTTGTTTTTCTTATTTCTATAAACATCAGGCATTTTTTATGTTTATTTATTTCACTGTCTTTGTTTACATTATTCGCCTTCATATTGGATTTGGTGTTGCTTATTCCCATACAGGAGGAATTTCTCAATAATACACTTTCAAGTTGCACTCCTTTTTTTTAGTTTCTAGTATTATCGTTCCACAAACCTTCATGACTGCAGGCGTCAACATCAATTTTTTTTTTCCAATGTCCATTAAGATTTTTTGTTCTCTGGCCCATAATGATGAACCCAGCTCAGATTTCTTGTGAGTGTTTGACTTAGAAAGTTGCTATTCCTATTGTAGTACTTCAGAAGTTCTTGATCAGCAACCACCTTATGCTCCTTCATGGAGTCTGTCAGCATTTTGGGAACCTATTTTACAAAGACCTTTCTGTAGTCAAAAGGTTATACTAGCTGCAGGCAATACCATGGCTCACCTTAAGACTTTCACAGAGTTTTGCAAATGTGATTCTTCTGTCAGTTATAATGAGAGCATCAGCCTGTTTGACTTTATCCTCATTTACAGCAGCAGCTGGCTTGCCACAGCAGAGCCTGTCACTAAGGTCATTTTCTTTTTCTTTGGGACTGTCATTAACTTTTCTGACCGATTTCTTTACTGTGCTTGTATCAAGTGCAGCCTTTCCATAAACGTTCATTAATCTTGTTTGAATATCTGCAGCACTTTTGTGATATTATGCTGGAATAGGCTTGTCCTCAATTTTACACCAGACTGTCAAAGGAAGCCTGGTGCAAAGGTGACCTGAAATGATCGCATCCGAAATGTGGAGATATGCAATACCTCTTATCAGTGGTGACCCTGATATGTGTGCACGTGACAAAAACCATTAAACAGATAAGAGTGGATCATTCTGACAAAACCATTGAATCAAAATAGATTCTTCTACCCACCAACTCTATCACAACTACAATTGAAAAGGATTTATCTATGCATAATATAACATTTGTTACATCTATTTCTAAAACAATAAAAATTAATTAATACAAAACAAAATAATAAGCTAAAACTGAAAGGAGGAATATACTCTATCACCTGTAATGATTGCCACAAAAAATATATAGGAGAAAACTTAAGAAATTTAAATAAAATATTATATGAAAACAAAAGGGATATTTTACAAAACAACACATTCAATGTATTAGTTGTTTACCATAACAAGTCTGACTATAATTTCAATTTAAAAAATGCTACTTTAATTAGGGAAGAAAATAACAAAAACAAAAGTGTATAAAAGTGTCTGTCTATATCTCTGAGATGAGGTATTATGTACACTATTTACATTATTCAGACTATTGTCCTCATCTTTGTTGTCATATTTATTTCAACATTTCGGCTGCTATGTGCTCCGGCCTTCTTCAGGTGGTTGGAATTTGAAACTGAACCCTTTATTTCGCACACTGGGGTAGACTGTTCTAGTTCCACGTGCCATGTTTAATGGATGTCAGTTATCAGTTATCTCCTGTTAATTCCCATCTGCAAGTTCTCCACTGACTTAACCAGATATTGAACTCATGCTCTTTGGGTCCTATCACTGAATCTAACCAACACCTTTATCCACTGTGCCATGTGCATAAAAGTGCTTTAATCAGTGCATCACCTACAGTAAATTTGTATCCAAGTCCTTACAACATTTCACCTTTTCTGGCAGATCTTCTATTATCACAAGCTGGGATGTTCAATGACAGATGTGAAAAAAATTATAAACAAAAACAAAAAGAAACTGAATTCAATTGGCTAGACTATATATCCAAAAGTATTAAAAAAAAAACATTTGGTTCAAAATTCCAATGTATAAAAACCTGAAGAAGGCCGGAGTGTACAACGGTAGAAACATCATGAAAGTTAAAAATTTCAGGATCCCCACTCCTTTGTGTACATGTGTACTTACATCAATGTAAGCATCACTTTAGTCTGATGAAGCCCTAAATGATGAAATGTATCACACAAAAATTATTTTTCACTTCGTCATTAATATTCCTAACATTGTTCTGGTATATAAAAAAAATTCATATATCATTTTCTCCTACAAATAGATATATAAACAATCACTCCAGAGTGGAGGTGGGAGTCTCTCACCCATCACAGACGAAATGTAAGTACAACATATCAATTGAAGTAACTAGAGGGCTCATATACTACAGACTGATCAAAAGTAACAAAGTCAGGGTCTAAATAAAATGTAAAATAACAATGTTTCAAGTTACGTTTTCATTTAATTTGTATACCATTGTAACCATAATCATTGTTTGACACTTTACCATCCTCCTCTGTTCCTGCTCTGCTATCCGTTCACATAAACTCACTTAGAGATCATGGCTCTCCACAACTTTCTATCCTTGAAACTCTTAATCATTGACACTTTACCAACCTTCCTTGCCCCTTGCTCTTGTTAAATAATAGTTTAGCAGACTATTATTTTTTAAAAGAAGTGTATCTCTGCTCTGACTGCATGAGGTTGACCTTTGAGGTCAGATGGAAGGCAAAACAAGGAAGTCGATTTTGACTGGCTGAGCCAGCATGAAAATGATAGACACAGAAAGGGTTTTTGGATAATTAGAAGATGTATACGTCAACATTAATAAAATAGATAATTCCTTGTGTTGAAGTTCTTTCATCTCTATCCAAAACAACTCATGATCAGTGGCCACAAGAAAAGAATGCAACTTTATTATCAAATTGATGTTGTCACCAAAGAGCTCTTCAGCACAAGGAGTCTATACAACACTCTGCCATCCAGTCGCACAAAATCTTCAGGTAAGATGCCTTTCCATTTACCGCTCCTTCCTTCAATACATCCAAGGAGCATTAAGTTTTTGGTATTGTTTAACATAAATACCTAAAAAAACAGGTGTTTTAAAACAGGTTTTCTTTTGACACTGCAATTACTGTACGAGGATGGGCTGAAAACTTCATAGGGTGACTATAAAGGAGCCATGTCAGAGCTATGAAATATTGCATGCCATAATTTCAACTCTTCTTATTAATAACTGCATTGTTTCTTTCTAGGTACGAGGGTGGAAAACTGACATCTGATGGTTCAAAGAAAACTGTTGAACCTGTTGTTCAAAAAAGTCTTCCACAGAGATTTGATGACATCAGCACTGCACTATTGGTTCCCAGCCAAATGTTTTTTTCATGTTGGAGAAGACGTGATAATCAAATCAGGAGAACAGGGAGGGTGATCAACCAGTTTAAAGCCACAGTCAGGCACCTGGGACTACAGAAGGATACTGAGAATTCCATGGATGAATTGAGTAAGCAACAAGGAAGTCTTAAGGAAAATAGTAACAAAGGGAACACTTATACTCAGAATTAGGAAGAGAAAGCTATAACTTGTATGTATATCTCACCTTTTGATTAAACCGGAACTATGTTGGCCTTTTTGAGCTACGAGGGTGGGTTGAAATGTTTGTAGGCTGACTATGAAGGAGTGATACTAGAGCTATGAAATTTTGCATGCATTCATTTCAACTCTTCTTATTAATAACTGCATTGTTTCTTTCTAGGTACAAGGGTGGGCTGAAAAGTTCATAGGCCGACTATGAAGGAGTGATACTAGAGCTGTGAAATCTTGCATGCATTAATTTCAACTCTTCTTACTAATAACTGCATTGTTTCTTTCCAGGTAAACTGAAAACTGACTCTTCAAAAAAGACTAACTAGTAGTGACTTCTCTTGAAAATTTAGCATCATGGTGTTATCAAGTATCTCCTGAAAAAGGGTTTCACCCAAAAGGACATTCATGCTGACATGGTTGCTACATTAGGAGATGCCGCTCCAGATTTATCATGAGTGCAAAAGTGAGAAGCTGAATTTAGGAGGGGAAAAGAGTCTTGAAGATGACCCAAAGTCTGGACATCGTGCAACTGTCACCACCAAGGAAAACATTGATCATAACCACATAGTGCAGGATGACAGATGATTGATTAGAAATCAAATATATTCTGTATATATATATATATATATATATATATATATACACCTCCAGAAAAAGGGTTTCTCCCAAAAGGACATTCTTGCTGACATGGTTGCTACATTAGGAGATGCCGCTCCAGATTTATCATGAGTGCAAAAGTGAGAAGCTGAATTTAGGAGGGGAAAAGAGAGTCTTGAAGATGACCCAAAGTCTGGACATCCTGCAACTGTCACCACCAAGGAAAACATTAATCATAACCACTTAGTGTGGGATGACAGGTGCTTGATTATAAATCAAATAGCCAATACTATTAGCATATCCCATGAGAGTTGAGAATATTTTGCACAATGAACTTGGCATGATAAAAGTTTCTGCTTGGTGGGTGACACGTCTTCTGACATCTGATCAAAAGCACACTAGTCTAATCACATCATGGGAAAATCTGATGTTGTTTGAGGCAGATCTAGCTGGTTTCTTTGAATGTTTCTTAATCTAACATGAATGTTGGGTTCATCACTTTGAGCCAGGGACAAATAGGCAATCCATGCAGTGGAAATGCTCCTCCTCACCTGCTCCAAAGAAGGCCAGAGTCATTTTATCTACATAGAAGGTGATAGCATTGGTTTTTTGGGATGCAAAAGGAATTGTCTATATTGACTATCTTCAAAAGGTCCACACCATCAATGGAGAGTACAATGTTGAGGCAGTTACGAAAGGCTATCAAGACAAAATGCCCAGTAAAACTGATAAAGGAGGTCTTGTTTCATTAGGACAGTGCTCTAGCACAAGTCCTTGGTTTCAATTGCTTCTGTATGTGACAGTGACTTGAAAATGATTAAAAATGTATATGTCTAGTTTCAGAACTGGTTAAAAGTATGTTGTGGTAGGATCCACCTAATTTGCATAGTGGAGTACCGACGATATAAATATGGTTGTTATCGGGAAGACAGGGAGGCGAATCAAGAGATCCAACTAGAGACTCTGCCCGACTGCGACTTAGTCAACACATTCTCCAGGAACGGTCTTTCCAGGAATATACAAAAGACTATATGTAAATATTGTGTACACTTTCTTGTTTAAATACATTTTGTTCTAAGTAGATTTTGTGTTGCATTATTATTCCATGCATTAGTCAAGTTTCAACAAAGTAACAATCCAAAATATTCCCAAGTGTAGAAACTGAAATGTGAACAATTTCTCCATATAGATTGACTGAAGGGTTCAGTTAAACATTCTGAGAAGGTTATCAACACCAGAAAATGGTTGGTACTTACAACGGTTGAAACGTTATTTGCACTATTTATATACATAATACTGTCCTCATCTTTGTTGCTGTTATCACAACATTTTGGCCATTGGGTTCTGCGGCCTTCATCAGGTGCAAGTTGGCTTACGGCTATGTCACATTGAAACCCTGGTCCCTGTACAATTGCCAAAGTTCAGCAATGTTGAGCCTGGTCACTACCTAGATGGGTGACTTTTTGGGAATATCAGGTGGAATAAGCTTGGATGTGTAGGTGAAAATGGCTCGAGATTGTTAATCGGAGAGCCAAGTTCCAACTCCAGGTGGATTTGTTACATTCAATAATGTGCAAATCTTCTTTGGAAAGGTATGAATCCATCTCTTCTCCCCCTCTAGTTATGGGTGAATTAGTAAGACTTGTATCACTAAATCATTATTATTTCCAAAAAAAAAAAATTCTTATAATCTAAAAAAATAATTTTTGCCTTTAAGTAACCTACAAATCAATCAAGTCGTATGTTGATCCAGGTAACTTAAAGGACATTCTGAACTGAACCATGGGGATAGATTGTTCTCATTCCAATGTGTAAGGATATCTGATCTTGTTCTTATTTTTAGTATTGCCCAGTTATTGCTTGTCCTGTTCCCACTGTGTCCAAATACACACTGCCAGGCCCAGGGATTGAACTCCCAATTACTATGCCAGCAAATTCATAAATCAATGCATGAATCTACAAAGAAGTTTTAAAGGTGAAATACAGGCCTAAATAAAAAATCTTCTTCTTCTACTTCCCTCCTCCTCCTTCTTCTTCTTCCTTCCTGCTCCTCCTTCTTCTTCTTCCCTCCTCCTTCTTCTTCCTCCTTCTTCTTCCCTCCTCCTCCTTCTTCCTCCCTCTTCATTCTTCTTCCCCCTCCTCCTTCTTCTTCCCCCTCCTCCTCCTTCTTCCCTCCTCCTCCTCCTTTTTCTTCTTCTTCCCTCCCCCTTTTTCTTCTTCTTCCCTCCTCCTCCTCCTCCTCCTCCTCCATCTTTTTTTCTTCTTCTTCTCCCCCCCTCCTTCATCTTCTTCTCCTTCCCTCCTCCTCATCCGCCTCCTTCTTCTTCTTGTGTCCCTTCAGGAAGTAGGCAATCACGCCTCCCCATAATTTTCTGTCCTTTGTATATATTAGTAAATTTTGTCTTTTTATTACATCTTCCTTAAAACTTGTTCTGCCATCCATTTACTCAAGCTCACAAAACAGGGAGATGCTTTGTTTTTCTATGTCTCTATTGCCTTCAATCTGTCCTGTGAGTATCAGATTTTCTAAGCCCTCTCTCCTCATTATGTACCCCAGAAATTTCAACAGACTCTTCCTGATGTCAAGCATAAATTTACTTTTTCTTTCCATTTTCTTTAAGACATCATCATTGCACACATTTGATCCATGGTATCCTCAGCATCCTTCTGTAGAAATTTCAACTGTCTCTTCCTAATGTTAAGTATAAGTTTCCTTTTTGTTTCCATTTTCTCTAAAACCTCATCATTGCTCACATGTTCAGTCCATGGTATCCTCAGCATCCTTCTGCAGAAATTTCAACTGTCTCTTCCTGATGTTAAGTATAAGTTTCCTTTTTGTTTCCATTTTCTCTAAAACCTCGTCGTTGCTCACATGTTCAGTCCATGGTATCCTCAGCATCCTTCTGCAGAAATTTCAACTGTCTCTTCCTGATGTTAAGTATAAGTTTCCTTTTTGTTTCCATTTTCTCTAAAACCTTGTCGTTGCTCACATGTTCGGTCCATGGTATCCTCAGCATCCTTCTGTAGAAGTTTCTTCTGGTTCTCTTCATGATGTTAAGTATAAGTTTCCTTTTTCTTTCCATTTTCTCTAAAACCTCGTCGTTGCTCACATGTTCGGTCCATGGTATCCTCAGCATCCTTCTGTAGAAATTTCAACTGTCTCTTTCTGATGTTAATATAAGTTTCCTTTTTGTTTCCATTTTCTCTAAAACCACCTCGTTGCTCACATGTTCGGTCTATGCTATCCTCAGCATCCTTCTGTAGAACTACATTTCTGTTGCTTCAAGTCTCTTCAAATTTCAGTTGATAAAATGTATTGTGATTGCCTATGATTTTTACATGTGTTAATGCCATGGTTATGGGCTCAGGAGATAAGGTTTAAAGCAATTTTATGAATCATTACTTTCAAGTTCTATTTTTACAAGAAAGATATGCAAACAAAATGGACATCAGCTTCAGGCTAACACATTTTTATACATGAAGAAATTGTAATTTGTTTTTTAAAAAGTCATGTTACACCTTTAGAAACAGTTCTAAATTATTCAAATAAAATTAAAAAAAGCATAAAATTATGTTATAAAGATCTTTGAAGACAAGAAAGGCTTCTTTCCGATGGCTATGTCAATGATTTATTTGTGAAATGCTTTTTTGTTTGTTGATCTTTTCATGCATTATACTTCATGTACAAAAGAAGTCAATTTTATTTAATAAAAGCAAAATTTGTTCAGTTTGATTTTGTTTTGTAATTGAAGCAGAGTCAAATTAAATTAAAGGAAAAGTTATGGTCCTGATTGAAAAATATTTGTTTGCAACAGCAAGATTTGCTCAAAAATTGTATGTTTAATCAAGGCTACAAATATTTGAATTTCAGATTCAGGTTAACATTGAGACTGTAGTCTGATAGCAAACAATAAAAATGGCCACTGATTGATAAAAGGAGAAAAGAAAAAAGCTAACATTTTTAACGGAAGAAAATAATCCTGTTTGTACAAATAAAATCTCTCAAAGGAAGTTTATATGCCAAGTTAAACTTTGTAATTTTAATTTGCTATAGAAAGATCAAGAAATACAATCTTAGTTATGGGCATGTCTACCAATCAACTGGAATTTCAACATTATTATTCTCTTCAGATCTTGTGCAGCATAATTCAAATTTAATGTCTATCATCAATCTTTGTATAATATTTAAGAAAAATGATAGCTTCTTTTTCTCTCTCTACATACATACATTATATATATATATATATATATATATATATATATATATATATATATATATTGTAATTATTTTTAAAAAAATATGATTCCTCCACTACATAAGAGTTCTCATGTTTCAAAAACAAGAGCCAAAAACCTCAATATAATTATTGAAATTAAATTGAATTAAAGTATCAAGCCCTGTTTTTCGCTTGAGGATGAAACAGGCTTGATACTTTAATTCAATTTAATTTCAATAATTATATTGAAGTTTTTGGCTTTTGTTTTTGAAACATGAAAACTCTTATGTAGCGAAGGAATCATATTTTTTTTAAAATAATTATAATTTAAGCTCTACTTCTGTATGGAGCACTGTTTTTTAAAAGTAAAAATAAAAATACTAAAGAACCCCGGATTATTTACCTAACATGTTCTTTCCTATTTTTCTACATATTTGCACACACACACACACACACACACATATATATATATATATATATATATATATATATATATATATATATATATATATATATCAGTTATGTGGTGTGAGTTCAATTTATATTACGCAAATTATTCATACGAAAAGCAGATAATGAAGTTAATGATATGGCAAGAATCACTCTCGCAAAC
This sequence comes from Acanthosepion esculentum, assembly GCA_964036315.1. Lineage (NCBI taxonomy): Eukaryota > Metazoa > Mollusca > Cephalopoda > Sepiida > Sepiidae > Acanthosepion > Acanthosepion esculentum. The sequence goes on from OZ038516.1 coordinate 33,118,503, forward strand.
AATTTTTACAAACATTACTCTATTTATTGAACAATTTAATTCATGCCACCTTTACTAAAAAAACCTACTTCTACAAAAGAATTCTCATATTACTATATTAGTACAAGAACGCACAATTTTAAAATTTAAAAAAATTCAACCTCAACGTCGTGACTGCACGCTTCAAAAGTATTCTTACAGTTAACAATATCACATTTCTAAAAAACACTTCTTTCGGATTACATTTTATCTTTCGATGTCCTCTTATTACCTGGATGTAAAAAACTTACCTATTTCCCTACCTGAGGATGATCGTATGAAACGATTGAAAGCTAGTAATAAAAAAAGACCTGATAAAACCGGAATTTATAAACAAGGATCATACCATTCATTAACAGATTTGAGGTTAATGTATTTTATTATTGAAAATTGTTTGCGAGAGTGATTCTTGCCATATCATTAACTTCATTATCTGCTTTTCGTATGAATGATTCGCGTAATATATATATATATATATATATATATATATATATATATATATATATATATATATATAATATAAATATATATGATGAAAATGTGGAAAAGACAAAGCAAAATACGAATATGTGAGTTTACTGTTTTTTATTTTGTTTTTGTTTTTTGTTTTTTTCTGTCAATGTCAGACGTTTCGGTCTAATAGACCATCTTCAGGACATGGTTAATGGAGACATATTTATATTAGATTTAAGTTAAATGAAGAGACGATATATACAGGACTAGTCAGAAACAGAAAAACTGAAATTCTAAAGTCAGAGTATTCTTTCTTGGATTTGGTTACGCTGGCGCAGTGTGGGCGGCGCTGCAAAAACCTGCTCCCAGGAAAGAAATTTTATCTTAAGTGGAACGGGGACGGGAAATCCTATTTAAAACTATAGCTTATCGGTACGTTTGTCAAGCATTAACCTTGCTAGGAAAGTTGATATATTAAAGAACCCCGGTCTAGTGTTTACTGTACGTGAAGTGGATATCATGCTAGCCTTGTAAATTTACAACCGAATCCAAGAAAGAATACGTCTGACGTTGACAGAAAAAAAACAAAAAACAAAAACAAAATAAAAAACAGTAAACTCACATATTCGGATTTTGCTTTGTCTTTTCCACATTTTCATCATACCGTCGGATCTACATCCACATATTTGCTTACATATATATCTACATATATATATATATATATATATATATATATATATATATATATATATATATATACAGTACAAGGCAAAAAAATGAAGGCACCCAGAGAAGGTTGATTTTTGTATTTTTACCAAGACGAGTCATAGAATTTATTCAATGACGTGGTATTGATGCTGGTCCATGATCCCGTGATTTTGTACAAATTACCAACTCCTGCGGCTGAGAAGGGACATAAAATGTTGACTTTTTTTATTGTGTGTAACAGTGCCCTTGGTAGTCACTGGAGTTTTCGTTTCACTGGGTCTACACCAAACATGTATTCGTTCTTCAGATCTAAGAGTAAAGGGGCTCACGTCACTCCACATAACATCTTCCCAATCAGATTTAGTCCAGTGTAAATGAGCTTTGCACCAAGCCAATCGTGGTCGGCGATTTTTTCCAGATACAAAAGGTTTCTTTTTAATGTATTAAGAAACAATATATATATATATATTAATGTATTAAATTAATATGTATTTAATGTATTAGGAAAAATATATATATATATAAATAAATAAAGGGTTCGGTTCGAAATTCCAACCACCTGAAGAAGGCCGGAGCGTACAACGGCCGAAACGTTGTGACAAATATGGCGACAAAGATGAGGACAATAGTCCGAATAATGTAAATACTGTACATAATACCTCATCTCAGAAATATAGACAGAATATAAATAAATATTATAATATTTTTTGTTTTTAAAAATATGATTCCTTCGCTACATAAGAGTTCTCATGTTTCAAAAGCGAGAGCCGAGACCCCTAACATAATTTTTGAAATTATGTTGAGTTAAGGTGCCTGGACACGCTTCCTTATCAAGCGAGAATTTGGGAATAAGCTATCTTTTGGTTAGCGCGTGTTTATAAGTGCGGTCTCGTGGAACATTAGTTGCTATGGAAACGGCTAGTGTCGGCCATTTTGGTTAGGTGTTCAATGAGCTAAGAATTAATTTTTATCTACAGACCAGTCCCCTTCGAAAAATGTGTGTCAAGTTACAATGGGGAGTCTATTTCAAGAGTGATCGTAGGTTAGGCTGGTCAGACGGCAATTTTTTATGGCTTTGCCGCGGGTCGTTAAATTATCGAGAAGGCTGTGTTTCATTATTATCTATTTAATCTGTTTATTTATTTGTTTATTCAAATGGCGTCTTTTTTTTTTTCAACTTCAACAAAGGGTTTTTCTCATTCATTTTTGGGCTGAGCTTTTAAGGCTTTTAAACTATGGACTTTATTTGTTTATATCTATTTATTAATTATTTAATGCGAAATATAAATAAATATATATATATATATACAATGCAAAATATATATATATACATATACATATATATATATATATATATATACAATGCGAAATATATATATATATATATATATATACAAATAAAAGGTGTATTTCAACAACAAAAATTCTTTTAAACATGTTTTGATAAATAATATCAACTTGTTTTGTCTATCAATTTCTTTTTATTAAATCATTCAAATTCCAGAAGAGTTGTTTTGTATTATCAGTAGATTTGCCAAAATTCATGTTTATTTGTATTTTATATTATTTTTTCTTCATGAGTACTTTCAAATGTTGCTACATTCCTTTTCGAGTATTGTTCTGTGCGCAGCTAGACAATTGGTTTTGTATTTTGGCAATCTCATGTTTGATGGAACCAACTTCAAATCACCAAACGTGACATATAAACAGTCGAACTGAAATTTTTATGTGTGTGTCTATGTTTTTTTTTATATTACATTCAACAAAATAATATGGTCCCCTGTATATATATACGGGGTGCGATGGATAAATTGTCATCTAAATTATGCATAAATGAAAATAACAATGACATTTCATTTTAAAAGATACATTTACCAAAATTACAAAAAAAAATATCTTAAAATACTAAAGAGTAAATTTATTCAATAAAATCACCATTCGCTTCAATCATGGCCTGCAGATGACTTTGGAATCTCCTTCAATTCTTCTGGACAGTCTCCTTGTTTAAGTTGGTGAATGCTGCTATAATTTTTGTCTTCAGTTCATCTTTGGTCTTACAAGGAGATTTGTCTTTCTCTTGCTAGACTATGCCCAACACATAATAATCAAGGGTGCTGCAGTTTGGGGCGTTAGGTGCCCACATGTAATTGGTGCAATGTCCAGATATAGTGTCTTCCAGCAGCCATCCTCTTGACCCAGAGAAGCACTACCTTCTCAAGGCATTTGGCGTGTGTTGAGTCTAAATTCGGGAGTTTTTTCTTATCAGAATGATCAGAGTGAGCTTTCCAAGCTGCGGTACCTTCGTAATCACCATTAGACTCATCCAACTCTTTCCAATTCCTCTGCACTCTCCTCAAATTGACACCCAAACACTCTGAAATGCTCGTATTGGAGTTTCCAGTGTGAATGCCAAGCAGTACAACATGCTGATTCCAAATTTCAACAAGGAAGTGTGTGTATGTGTAAGTATGTATATAGCTATGTATACGTGCGTGTCTGTGTGTGTGTGTGTGTGCGTGTATGTATATATGTGTATACTTATTCCTTATAATAAGACAATATGTACATATGGAGAGGGAATATACATATATATATATATATTCAGGCGAACAAAACCATACACAATACAAAAATGGAAATAGATCTAAGAAGACACAGAGGTCATTAAAAGATAAGAATACAGATATCTTTCCTCGCCCTTTCTCGGACCAATCTTAATTGTTGTATTACCCTTCAAGCAGAAGAACTTTCTCACTGCCAGTTCAAGAAAGACATTTGTGTTTCTACCACACAAAAAAGAATGTTTAACATCGAAAAACACAAGGAAAATTAATTCATTTTAATAATATCTGAAAATATCCACTCTTTGCCTGAAGAAAGACGTGAGACCCAAAACTCACATTGCAAAATTATGGAAAATAAAGCATAATATATAGTTTTAAAAAAAATCCACATTAACACCAAAAACGCTTGTGGTTTCTCTCTTCTTTTAAATATACATATATATATATATATATATATATATATATATATATGAAGAGAATTTAAAGTAAGAGACAACTAAGGAAGTATTCTACAGTGGAATACTGGAGAAAGAGAACTTAATTCCATATTAAATGGCAAAGCCTTTATATTTCTAAATAAATTTGCAGTGAACAGTAGCCAGCCACAACTAAAAGTTTCATGTGTTTTCACGCAGTCATCAAGTAGTTGGCCAACTACCTGATGATTGTGTGAAAACAGAAGGATCTTTATTTTTGATCAACAACTGAGAATTTATGTAGAAATATATTTCACCAGGAAATCCTTTAGAAATACATATATATATATATATATATATATATATATATATATATATATAATTTATTCGAAAATTATAACAGTAAACATGTTATAAAATCACTACAAAAATAGCCATTTTGTTTCAAGTCTTCTGGTGTCTTATCAAGTGATTTTATTCCATATACACCAATCCTATACTTGGGTATATATATATATATATATATATATATATATATATATATATATATATATAGTGTTTACGAAAAACTAGGTAATCCGTATGGGTAGACCCAAGTAGGATAAAATCCAGAGAGCTCAATGTAAATCAGAGCTAATAATTTAAATAAAAACAGACCACTTTAAGGTTCCATGTAATAAATTATTTCACTACACCCTTTTTAGAGGACCGCGAATCATCAGACTTTACTTCCAAAGTTTGAAACCTTTGGAAGTAAAGTCTGATGATCCACGGTCTGTTTTTATTTTTAGTTAAATTATATATATATATATATATATATATATATATATATATATATATAATGATGGGATGTATGCATGCAAAAACTTATTTAATAGCCAATATAGAACCCAGATGATACTCATATTTGGGGAAAAAAAGAGAAATAGTTTTCTATATTTAAAGATGTAACCTGTAAGTGCTACTTGAAAAAGATTGAACATGGCTTGATGTTCCTCATTTTAAGAGTGAAACTTGAGTTGGCTTGGTTTTATTTAACATTATATATATGTATGTATAGCTGGCCACTCATATTCAAGGATACTAGAATATGAGTGGCCACTAGGGTGGCTAGCCAATCCCTATTGCAGATCCTTTCTCAGGTACATTTGTGTTTATACAACACCCAGAGAGCCCCCCTGTGGTTTATACTGCAACTATGCTGAGCAGACCTTAGTTACAGTTTCTGGGAAAAAAGCATGTTATCTAGTGTGATCAATAATTTGAACAAGGCCAGCATGCTCAAGCTCTCGGCCTCGATGACTTGTTACTTTGTGTTAACAAAGCTATTGCCGGCCCCCAAGGGTTCCATCTACCCAATTTCACTCACAAGGTTTGGATCAACCCAGAGTATGGTTTTCAGGCACTTTTCAAAGGTGCTTCACACTGGGATTGACCCCTCCGGCCCGATAATATCAAGAAGTCTCCATACTGACAAATCTACCATGGTGAGATTTGAACCTGAGTCTCATGGTCAGAATGCGAATGTTCTAACCACTCGGCCACATTCCCATATATTATATACATACATATATATATATATATATATAAATTGTCATCCACATTATATATATATATAAATTGTCATCCACATTATATATATATATAAATTGTCATCCACATTATATATATATATATATATATATATATATATATATATATATATATTTATTTATTTAAAGACATTTATGATATGTTTAACATTCTTTTTATAGATACAAGTATTTAAGCAAATGCTCTGTTTTATAATAAACAGTATTAAATAACATTTACCGGTCTGAATGTCCGAGAAATTTTCATAGAAAATGTTCGTTCTCCGACAGAAATCGAACCTGTATCCTATACGGAACCGTCATTTCGCGTGACGTGCCTTAACCTTTCAGCCACAGAGAAGCGTCTGGTTAGCAAGGTCAATTTTACTATCTTTAAACTTAAATCTTCCATGAATCTCTTCTATTCATATCTACTCTAGTGTATCAAATGTAAACAAATGACGTCATATATTTTTGAATATATATATACACACATTTTTCCATCTATGCTAGTTATAAAGGAACCAGAAAGAGTTTTGGCCATCTGTGCAATTTTATGACCACACTTCCAAATAGGGTAACAGGAGCCTCTGCCAAAAAGATTCCAGTATTCACATGCAAGGCCTTGGGGTCTACATCTAGGATAATCTTCCAATGGCCAGGCAATTGTCTTTCGAGGCCCATGACTCCTTTTTTTAGTCTTTCATTACTAAACTCTGTTAGCTATTTCTTTTTCATTTATTGCCCCCCTTCTTCACAGGACTGCAGTAGATTAGATATAATAGCTGACAGTATAGAAAAGGCACTTTCCCTCCATCTTTGTCTTCGGTGACTTTGATGCTCACCATGTCACATGGCTGAAACAGTCTAAAGGTACTGACGCTGCCGGTATTCAGACATTAAATTTTTACATTGCCTAATCCCTTACCCAAATTGTGGACTTCCCTATTCACTTCCCTAGCAAAACCGAGCAACAGGCATCTCTAATTATTTCTCACTTCCTCTCCTCGCTCTAGCCAAGCTTCGCAACACTGCCCTCTTGGTAACTGACCATTCTGTGGTATCCATAATTATTTTGCTCCAATCATCCATTAAACAGAAATGTCCTATCCATAAGACCTCTTTCCGTTACCAGCATGCTGATTGGGATTCACTCCATGATTTTCTTTGTGACACCCCTTGGAATGATATCTTTAACCTCCCAATTGAAAACTGTCCCACTGAAATTTCTTCCTGGGTCAAAACCAGCATGGAAGTTTTCATCCCTTCTTGGAAATACCAGGTGAAACCTCAATCCTCTACATCGTTCACACCAGCATGCTCGGCTGTTATAGCACTAAGGAGCTACTATTTTCAGCTATACCACCATGACAGCTCTCATCACAACAGGCGACTATTTGTTACTGCTTTTAATAAATGTAAGCAAGTCCTTGAAGGAGCTAAGTCCATGTTTGCCAAGAGAATGAGGCACTGCATAACCTCCAACAACTTTGGTTCTTGTAATCAGTGGTGGTTCTGTAATAGGGTATTAAGTGCAAGGTTTTTATTCCTCTTCAATCAGTTTCAGGTGTTATCATTCTCGGCTGATAAAAGTGAATGCTCTGCACATAAATTCTCTCCAAACTCTACCGTTGGCTTATTTGGAGTATTCCAGCATAACTTCCTACTTAAAACTGAATCTCTGTTGAGTGATATGCATATAACCCCTTCCATGGTTTCTGCTATTATCTCTAACCTTGATCCCCACAAAGCATGTAGACCCAATGGTTTCCCTGTAATAGTCATTAAGAAGTGTGCTCCCGAACTGGCTCCTGTTCTCTCTAAACTGTATAATAAACGCCTAGCTGCCACCTGCTTTCCTGTCTTCTGGAAGTCATCATCTTTTGTTCCAGTTTTTAAGAACTCTGGCGAACTGTCTGAGCCTTCTAACTACTGACCTATTAGCCTTCTACCTCTTTTTGAAAATCTCCAAGAGTTCTTCATCAAATGCTGAATTTGTTCTGTATCATTCATCGCAAGGCCTTTTTCTCAGACAAGCAATATGGATTTAATTTCTCCAGGTCAACTGCTGATGTACTGATGACAATTGCAGAATGAGTCTCTCATGCTCTAGATAAAAATGGTGAAGCCTGTGCTGTAGCTTTGGACATCTCGAATGCCTTTGACAGGGTTTGGCATACAGGTCTACTCCACAAGCTGAAATGTTACAGTGTCTCCAGATACATTTTTGAACTGATCTGGTCTTTCGTATCTAATCACAAAATGGAAGTTATCATGAATGACCACTTATCTACATCCTTTCGTACTAACTCAGATGTCCCCCAGGGATCCATCTTACTCTGTTTTTAATTTTCTTTAATGACCTTCCTGATGACATCAGCTCTCAACTTGGCATCTATGCTGATGACACAAACTTTTCCTCCTGCCCCGATAGTAAGGTTGACCAGTCTGACAAGGTCAAAATGGCAGCCAATGTCCAAAATGACTATCAGTTCATCATTAACTGGGACAAAAGATTAATTTTAACACCTCCAAATCTAAATTTCTCTCCATTAATCATCTGAGAGACCCCTCTGTGCTTTCCATCGGCATAGTTGATGCTAACATCCAGGAACGACTTGTTGCGCCTTCTCAGACTAACATTCTCAGCTGGCATGAAGTGGAAAGACTACATTGAATCCATTGCTAGGTCAGCTGCCAAGACAATTTTTCTCTCCAGAATCTATCTTGCATATCTATAAGTGTACCATTCATCTATGCTTAGAATATTGCTGCCATATATGGTCCAGTGCCCATGCTATTTACCTAAAGATCCTTGATAAGATCCAAAGAAGGATCGGCAATATTATCAGTCTTTATCTGGTGGCTCAGTTTCAATCACTTTCCCATTGCCATAGGGTTGCCTCTCTGTGTCTTTTCTATAAATCTTTTAATGACAATTGTTTGGGTGAGCTCTTCATGAATTTAAGCACAGTACTAGAGTGGTTTTGAGATCTTATCAATTGACAGTTGAGCTGGCTAGATGTAACCAAAAATTCTATGCTAACAGTTTCTTTTCTTGTACTTCTCACTTGTGGAACTCCCTTCCGGCTCCGTGCTTTCTAGCCAATTTTAATCTTCAAATATTTAAATGCAATGTCAATTGCTATCTACTGTCCTCCTGATCATTCTTTTTTCTTTCTGCTCATTATTAATGTTTCTGTTCCTAATTTTTCCACAGCCAGTAACACCTTGTGTCTTAGTGACTTTACTGCATTTTATGGAGTGAAATTGATAAAAAAACTAAAAGAACAATAAGAACTACAAGATTTAGTGTGTTAGCTACTTCGATAATTAATGTGTAAAGTTTCTTATGAGAATATTTTACAATACATGAAATAATGGTGGTGAAAAAGGGTACATGCACAAAGTAACAAACCAACTGATTTGCAATACAAGATAACATTTATTAAACAAAATCAACAAAAGGAAAGCAAGAGTTTCTATCCCTAGAAGGAAATTGCATGCACAAAGATATGTTAATGAATATATTTGAGTGTGACTTGTGTTTTATAATGTGAAGCGTGCACAGGCCTTTTGCTTCAGTGTTAAAAGTTTATGCCATCTAATTTGAAAGAAGGAAAATACGGAAGAGGGAGTTACTTTGCTTATTTTTATACTCCAGAGCTGCTGCTGATACTAAGTTTATTAAGACACTACGTAGGCAAATGCATGCAACAGTCTGATCTTTGATTTTTAGGCAGATGTTCTTGTCTTTCCAGATGGTTTTTAGTTTCGCAACAGCTACCATTGTTTGTGCTACTCTTGAAATTATTTCTCATCTTCATCCCTCTTCACTGATAATCGAGCCAAGATAATTGAATTCTTTCATTAAGTTCCTGACCACCAACTTTTATCTTGCTTGAAAACCTTTTCTCGTTGCTTATTGCGAGTTTTTTTTTTTTTTTTTTTCTCAATTAATTTCCATGTCATATCTGGAGGATTTTTCATCCATATTCTTGATAGTCAAATCAAAAAATATTTGTTTGCAACTTTAAGATCTGCTTCAAATTGTGTATCAGCAATGCAAATATTTGTATTTTAGATTCAGGTCAACATTGAGACTGTATTAATTTTCAATCAAGATAGCAAACAACAAAGATGGCCGATGATTGATAAAAGCAGAAAAGATTTAAAGCTAAGATGTTTAATGGAGAGAAGTGAATAATCCAATTCATACAAATGAAATCTTTCGAAAGAAAATCACATGCTAAGTTAAACTTTGTAAATTTTTTGCTTTATAATTTTAAATTACTATAAATAGATAAAAAATTACAATCTTTATCTTTTATCACGTCTACCAATCATGCACCACTCTCAACATTATTATTCTCTTCAGATTTTGTGTGGTATGCAATTCATGTCAAGAAGTACAACAGGTCTGAATCAAATTAATATCCATCAGGAACTTTGATCTAAGAAGAGTTGATCTGTGGTGACCCCTGTTTGTCATCATTATCATCATCTTTTGACCTCCCTATGATTGGTCGGAACTCCATTGATAATCCCTTTATACACTGTTTGGGTCTGTATTGCTGTCTCCAGATCCCCACTGTCCAACCATGAGTCCCGAGCTATGGTGTCTAGGAAAGTCAATTTTCATGTGAAGACACTTCCAGAAGGATGCCACAGGAGTAACGATGAGATGATTTCTCTGTCCACTCGCTGGCATGCAAACTGTAATCGTTTTTGTTTGAGCTTAAGAGAGATTAATCTCAGTTCTCTGTAAATTGTGTTAATCATTGCATGTGATCTCCAACTGATGTTCTGGATTTTCTAAGTAGACTTGTATATGTTCCACCCAGTTGATCTTTCAAGAAGAACAGATAATGTCCAAGTTTCTGATTAATACAATAGGACTTGTTTAATCAGTGTTCGAAAGGTTCGGACTTTTAAGGAGGCTGGAAGGTTTGAGCGCCAAATCTTGTGAAGTTAGTTACACGCATCACATGCAAGAGCTTTGTGGATGTTGAAGTCTTTTTAGGAATCTATTATGTGAGTGTTGGGGATGAGTAGAATGTATTAAGTTTCTTTATCTATAGCGATGTAAATTATCAGAAGGATTTTGTTTGTTAGGCTGGCGTGTTCTTGACATTCATCCTCAACAATAAAAATGTTTAAAAATATGGAACACAACAGGGCAATAATTCAATTCAAATAATACACACATTTATATACAATTAAACAATATTTACAATGATGTTTTTATGTTGTTGAAAAGTTGGTGTATTTAATGTTATTGTTCTAGTGTTCAATATATTCGTGTAATATTACAAGTATTGTTAGATTGGTTTTCGGTAACGTAATTGTTCATTTAAGGTTCAACATGAATGTGTATGCAATTATTTACGTACTGTTCTTTTGGTTAGGTCAACTGAAGTTGCGTACCCTTAACTGTAGGTAAGGCTTTAGTTCGATCGTAGTTCTTTTACTTATTTAGTAGTGAATATTTTCTTGTTCACTTTACATAAGCAAAGTTTGTTTAAAGTTCGGAAATATTTCTTGGTCACAGAGGATTATTCGAGCCAGATGTCGATGGTGTTCGAGCCAGATGTCAGTGGTGTTCTTTTTATGCGGGAAAGTTATTGTTTCGAGTAGCGTAGATTAGTCTGGCATCTCTCTGAGTTCAATCCGCTGACTGAGTTGGTCAGTCAAAAATCTTTGTTTTATAAGTTCGAAAGTTCTTTAACGTCTGACTGCGTTAGTCAAAGATGGGAGTTCCTTGAGCGTTACATTTTGGCAATGTGTGAGCAGTCGAAATTGGTTGTCGTCGTGGTTTGCTCGGGACTGCTCAGCATGACACGTGTTCTTGGGTTTTTATACCATCTCTTAGGCTCAGAATGGCGCAATTTACTTCTTTTCACGTGAGCTTTCAAATTTTCGAGCTGTAAGCCAATAGAATTCTGTGATTGGAAATATGAAGTTTTCATTGGATAAGCTTAATTTTAGGTGGGTGTAAAGAATAGATTGTTCCCACAGCAGGGGTGTTAAAATAACATGGACGATTCCACTTCCACATGAGACCCAAGATATTTGAAGTCCTGAACTATTTTGAATTTTTGATGGATGTATTAGTATTATTGAGTGACTTCAACACGGACGGTTCTGGGGTTGTAATATATACCTTAAGTGAAAGTCTTAAATTAACTCCAAACCATATCCTTTAAAGTAAACGAAACCGTATTAATTCGATAAAATAAACTATTCCTTCAGCTTCCGCATTTTTAAATTATAGTCCTGTGTGCCATAAACTGAATTTCTGCGGTTACATTGTTGGACACAAAGTCAGGGTCCTTTTTTGGCATTATGCAATATTGATGCTTTTTAGAACCAATTCGCTCACTACACATTTTTAACTTTTATTTTTCTCGAAAACGAATAAAGTCACAAAGAAAAACAAAAAAAAATAATAAGGGAGCAAAACAAACTATAAAAAAATATAATATTTGTTTAGAAAAGAAAAAGAAGTTATTTTAGAGAGGGTTAAAAAATAACTGAATCTTTCTCCCACAGCGGAAACTTTTTTTTTACCACAGGGTGGTCTGAAAGTCTTGTCACCCTTACATAATATATTAATTTTCTATTTCAGACGTCTGACACAAAAATGGTGTTCATCATACAGACCTTCTAAGTGTTTGACAGCGTCAGTGAAAGTGAAGAAAAAAAACTGAATCCCGACATGTGCTTTGTATTACTGTATAACTTGTTTTTCGGTCGTCCTCATTAAATTGTTTTTTTTTTGCAGGGGTGACAAAACTTTCGGACCACCCTGTACTTTCAATAGTTTGCGCTGTGAGTAAAGAAAGATTAGGTTTTAAAACTCTAAAATAACTTTTCTACTTGCCTGACTTTATATTACTAACAAAATTCCCGGCAAACTCTTTTTTCCGTCATAATTACAAAAAAATAAAAATTATAATCATTTTTATAATTTATTTTTCATTCGTTGCGAAACTTTTTTTTTTAGTTTTTTAAAAACAATCATTTTATTTTTATTTTTAAAAACATCGAAATTTAATTTAGGATTTCTTGAGTTGTCTATGAATGTTATTTCAAGTTTACTTTTTTCTCCTTTTTTTCGAAATTAAGTTTTAAATTAGATTTTTGTTAAATTTTACAAAGTTTCAAATTAAACAATTTAGAGATTTTTATTAAAATAAATAAAGAAAAAAGTGAATTTCGACAAAGTTTGGGTTCAGACGTTTTCGATTTCCAAAGCTTAGCTTGGCACAAGGCTATTAATATATGAGGTATTGAGTTAGTTATGGGTTCAAACTTCAAAATATTAAAATATTTAAAAATAATATAAAAATATGTTTTTGTGTTTAGTAAGTTTGTGAATTAGAGTATAATTTTTTAAACTTTTTTTATACATATCTTCACTTTAAACATTTAGAAAACTAAATTTTTCTCCATAAATAATAAGCTAAAGTAAAAAAAAAATAGTTTCATTATTTACATTAGACTCGAAACCGACATGGTTTATTAATAAGTTAATTACAATTCAAATACGAACGTTATTACCAGACGAGCAACGACGCGACGGTCGTTTAAATGCAAATTGATTTATCACTCGCCTGGCACTTAACATAATAAGTTTATGTACTTACCTCTAATTATCGTTAAAGACTGTTCGCTATATTTACCTAAACTTTTAATGTTAACGTCTGAAAAGACTTTGATCGAACGAAAAAAAAAAGTTGTTATATAACAAAAAGGCATTTTTATCTTTCCTTGAGTTTCATTTCTTTTCTTTCTTGCCGATAGATGGCAATCTAGTTTGTTTTCATATTTAAAAACAAATAGAGCCGTTTTGAAAAACAGAACAGATTTGAATTTATTTACGTTCGTTTTTTAAACCTAATTATTTACCAATGTTCAACAAAATTAAATACTTTAGTTCTTTTTTAAAAAATCAAGATAACGAAATAAAAGTTATGAAGTAAATTCTTTTACGACATGCCGTCAGTCGGTACTTGCCTAGCAACGCCTAACAACAATAAACTAAAAGAAAAAAGTCTTTTCGTTACTTTCTTGATTAAAAAAAAAACAAAAACAATCAGAGCATTTTTTTTTACACTTTTAAAAGGGAAAGTACCAAATTCAGATACTACAGGTACTGTATTATTCGTATAAAAAATGTCTTTTAGTGTATATATATATATATATATATATATATATATATATATATATATATATATATATATATTACAAAAATATTGTCTCCAACTATTTATTTGTTTTGTATCTTTTTTTATTCATGTAAAATACGTCTTACTGTATATATATATATATATATATATATATATATATATGTGTGTGTGTGTGTGTGTGTGTGTGTGTGTGTGTAAATTTAATCCAAAAATATTGTATCCAACTATTTATTTGTTTTGTATCTTCTCTCTCTTTTTTTAAAATGTTTTTTCTTTTTGTTTTTTTACGGTTTATTTCATTGTAGCTGGTCAGCTATGAGCAAAAAAAAATTTATATTTTTCTTCCTATGATACAATTTAATTTCACAGACCTACGCAAGTCTGTTTTTTTAAAGGAAAGCATTTCTCAGGCACGTCACTGGGAAGTTGGAGGAGGTGGAGTCTGCTTCACAAAAAATCATTTGTGTGTCTGTCCGTGAAGATTCCTACACACACACACACACACACACACAACACAAACACATTCACACTGCACACACCCAAACATAAAGTCATGCTTAGAAAGTAAATACATTTTACAAATCACAACTCCTGACAAGAGAGTTCAATGTTAACTCGGTGCCCCTTACTTGTGGCCTTAAGCCAAACTATGTTATTGTCTTAGTGGTTTCACTTGGTAATGGTAAAAATAAAAATAGCCGTTTCCTTATAAGGAAATATTTGGCATTCATTGACCAAACAGCGTTAATGTCGGTTGAAATTTATAAAATATTTCTTTTAAAATAGTTTTTCAAGAAAATAGGATTCTCAAGTCCACTAACTTTACTCACTGAAAGACTTTTTTCCACCATACAGCTGACAGTTTAATGTGTTTGGCACTACGCATAGCATCCACATGAAAGTCTTGATCTGGAGGTTATTTAGGAATATGACTTTAGTTTTCAGGTTGATATTTTGTTTGCATAGTAATTTCCGGTGTTTAGCAAAACTAGCTCTAGTTAGTTTCAATTTCTTTAACTTGGCCCCGTGTGGAGTTATTTGGTCGAACTCTCTGCCTCCGGGCAGAGAGGAACCCGGACGAGGCTATGCCGAAGGGCAGAGTCTTGTTCAGGGAGGTAGACTGTCCCTGAACTCGTTTTTTACGGGTTCCAATAGGGGATATTTTTGGCCGAGCCTACGGGCTCGGAAACCCCACATTAAACCCGGCTTTGTGCCACATGTAGCCCTTGTGTGTGTGTGTGTGTGTGTGTGTGTGTGTGTGTGTGTGTGTGTGTGTGTGTGTGTGTGTTTGTGGACTAAATATTACTTATGTAGCGAACCGTGGGGTTTACGTGTTGTTAAATTAGGAACACGTGTGTAACTCCTGTTAGAATATTAAAGGGTACAATACAAGAATATGGCAATTGAAGATGTCAAGAAAACAAACAAGACTGATATGTATTAAACAACAAAATTTACAATGGACAAAGACATTAACATTTGTGTTTGTGTGTGAATGTAAAGAGTTTGTATTTTGGTGAATGTTCGTATCTACATGTATGTGTGTGTGTGTGTGTGTTTCATGGTGTTTTCCCACAAGTGGGTAAAACGCAAATCTCTGCAAGAGATAACATTTTTAAATATGTCTGTTGAAATGCAAAGTAAAAACAGAACGAAGCAAGAAAATCGCCCAGTATTTATAGTGTAGGGAGAGCGTGCACTAGTGAACAATTAGGAAATTAAGGAGGCGTTAACTCTGACAATTAATTTGTTATAACTGATCAATATGGTGAGGTATCTAAAGTGTTTAGTATTTGTTAATTCCACACCCTGAATTTTTCTCTTAGATGCCATCTTAGGTGCCATCACTGCTTTCATTCCAATTCCAGATCATAGTTTCAATTTTAGAAAGGTTTATCTTGAGTTTTATTTTTTGGAATAATTGGTAGGGGATGCTGATTTTTTGATCCAAGATCTTTCGTATGTCAACTATTTATACCTATATCATCAGCATATGCCACTTCATTAGTACATTGGCCTTGGGACAGAAAGCATTATTGCTGTCTTCTATTAGTTGATTCATTTGGGATGTGGAATGAAATGCTTAAATGAACAATAACCATGATATTTTTCATGTTTTGGTTTTGTAGCAACTTGTGGTGTTGTATGAAACTACACCTTGCACAGCTTATTCTATGTTCAATTTCCTTATCTCCTATCCTAAGTTTTTTTTATAACTGATTCATAGGCCAAGGTATTTGAAGTTTTTGTATTTATTAATTCCACACCTTGAATTTTTCTGATAGATTCAGGGTAGGTGCCATTACTGTTTCCATTCCAATTCCAGATCATAGTTTCTATTTTTGGAAAGGTTTATCTTAAATCCCATTTCTTGGAATAATTGGTAGAGAATGTTGATTTGTTTTGTTTACGATCTTTCTCATGCCAAATAGGAATAAGCATGTCATCAGCATATCACTCTTCATCATCAGTACATTAGCCTTGGGAGGGGAAAAGTGGGGTCGCTGTCTTCTATTAGTTGATTCATTTGGGATGTGGAATGAAATGCTTAAATGAACAATACCCATGATATTTTTCATGTTTTGGTTTTGTAGCAACTTGTGGTGTTGCGTGAAACTATCCCTAGCACAGCCTATTCTATGTTCAATTTCATTATCTCTTATCCTAAGTTTGTTATAACTGATTTGTATGCTGAGGTATTTGAAGTGTTTTGTATTTATTAATTCCACACCTGAAATTTTTCTGATAGATCCAGGGTACCATTACTGCTTTCATTCCAATTCCAGATCATAGTTTCAGTTTTAGAAAAGTTTATCTTGGAACACTTGGCAGAGGGTGTTGCTTTTCTGTTCAAAATCATTCTTATCCCAGCTATGAATACCTATGTCATCAGCATAGCCCCCTCATTGTCAGTACATTGGTTTCTGGAGGAAAAACACGATTACTGTCTTCCGTTGTTATAGTTTTTTGAGATTTAAGTATGGAATGCTAAAATGATCTTCATATAGTCATAGCTATGCTTGTAAATGTTTTGCTTCAGTAACAATTACTGTTTCCACCTTTTGAATTTTTATGATGGATTCAGGGTAGGAGGTATCACTGGCTTATTTCCAATACCAGATTGCAGTTTCTATTTTGGAAAGGTTTATATTAAGTCCTATTTCTTGGAACACTTGCGAGAGGATTATGTTTTTGTGAAGACTTGGCCACCAATAACGAATTACAGTAGGACTTCTAGTTCTCTCAAAATCACATTGCTGTATAGTTGAATAAGTCAGGTGAGATGACACATCCTTGTCTTACACCCCTTTCTTCTATATTTGTATATCTGTTGCACTCATTTTCTATCCATATACAGGCAGTTGACTGCCAGTATGTTAATGAATTCAATAGATTAACTGTGGAGGCAAAGTGGACTAATGGATAGCGGCTCTTGAAGAATCAGAGAGCAGAGTTCGAATTCCAGTCGAAATAATTACATTCACTTACGTGCTAATACCCTTGGGAAAGGTATGAATCCTCTTCTTCTCCTCCTACCTATGGGTAAACAGCAGGACAGACTGCATTCTATAGCCTTGGATGGCAACTGGTCTATCGCAGAAAGAAATGGCAACCTACTGCAGGAAAAAAACCTGCCACGTCAGTCATTTATCAAAAGATACTTGATCGCGTAAGTGTGTATCACACATGGCACGTGACTGACTGAGATTAATTTATCCTGACAAGCAGAAAGTTGTGTAAACGAAAGTTGAAGTGGAAGTTGTCTGAACTTTTATTTATCGATAAACTGTTTGTGATAATATTCAGAGATACTTAAAATATTGATTGTACTGCTGATAATAAGACTTTACCCCCTTTTTAGTAGCCCTTCAGCACACTCCCTACTCTTTCATCTTGCAACCTCACAATAAAAATATGTCATAAAATGCCCTTTCTGAAAAGCTGCACAGCTTGCTTCAAATTGCTTTCAATGCCCCTGCATATCATGGGGGAAATACTTTAAATAGATAAATTGGATCCTATCCCAAAGTATAGAAGAACACATGCTGCTTTCATACATCATTGATTGTTGGTTCGATCATGTAAACTCCATTTTATCTACATTGCACATATGTATACGTGTAAAACAAATTAATTGCAGAGAACAAATAATGATGTTTAATCTACAAGAATGCACTGAGTGTCTGGAAAAATGTGGACTAAATTTGACTGCTATTAATATGACTTTGATAATCACCAATTACATCAAAGCTGTATATATTCATTTCATATATAATCTGCTTCAAAAAGTGAGTTTGTTTAAGTATGTACAACTAAGTGATTGCCAGTTTGGTACCAGTCGCTTCACTGTTTACTCACAGCAAGATGATCAAATTTCAAATCTAGATTATTTTTCTATTTAAGATACTATATTTATTAGAAAAATATATTTAATGCAGAAGGAATCATAAAAACTTGTAATGTAACTTGCCAAAATTGTGTGTTAGGTTTCAAGCACTTTCAACAGTCATTGATTATTTTCAAGACTTTAATTTATTGTTCAAAGCTTTCCTCCTTTCTTTTTTCTGCATTTCAACATCATTCTTTCATCTTTTCTCTCTATCATCTTTTCTATCTGTTCTTCATCTTTTCTGTCATTCATCTTTTCTAGCTGTTCTTCATCTTTTCTATCTGTCATTCATCTTTTCTATCTGTTCTTCATCTTTTCTATCTGTCATTCATCTTTTCTAGCTGTTCTTCATCTTTTCTCTCTGTCATTCATCTTTTCTAGCTGTTCTTCATCTTTGCTAGCTGTTCTTCATCTTTTCTAGCTGTTCTTCATCTTTTCTATCTGTCTTTCATCTTTTCTATCTGTCTTTCATCTTTTCTAGCTGTTCTTCATCTTTTCTATCTGTCATTCATCTTTTCTATCTGTCTTTCATCTTTTCTATCTGTCATTCATCTTTTCAATCTGTTCTTCATCTTTTCTGTCATTCATCTTTTCTAGCTGTTCTTCATCTTTTCTAGCTATTCTTCATCTTTTCTATCTGTCATTCATCTTTTCTATCTGTCTTTCATCTTTTCTAGCTGTTCTTCATCTTTTCTAGCTGTTCTTCATCTTTTCTAGCTGTCTTTATCTTTTCTCTCTGTCATTCATCTTTTTTCTAGCTGTTCTTTATCTTTTCTCTCTGTCATTCATCTTTTCTAGCTGTCATTCATCTTTTCTAGCTGTTCTTCATCTTTTCTAGCTGTTCTTCATCTTTTCTAGCTGTCATTCATCTTTTCTATCTGTCATTCATCTTTTCTAGCTGTTCTTCATCTTTTCTCTCTGTCTTTCATCTTTTCTAGCTGTTCTTCATCTTTCCTTTCTGTCTTTCATCTTTTCTAGCTGTTCTTCATCTTTTCTATCTGTCATTCATCTTTTCTAGCTCTTTTCATCTTTTCTTGATCTTTACTCCAAATCTTTTTCTTCTTTTTCACTCTTCTTCATTCTTGTCTTTCTTTGCTTTCAACTTTTCATGTTGTCTTTTCTATTCTTTTCTCTCTCATTCTTTTCTTTCTTATTTACATACACTCTCTTTCCTCACTCTCCTTTCGAAGGCCTAACCTTTTACTCTGTCTTTTCTTTATCTTTTCTTTTTTTATTCTACTTCAGAGTAATACTAATTCAGTATCGGTCACTGTTTAATCTACAAGAATGCACTGAGTGTATCGAAGAATGTGGACTAAATTTGACTGCTATTAATATGACTTTGGTAATCACCAATTACACCAAAATTCTACATATTCATTTTAAATACGATCTGCCTGAAAGGGTGAGTTTGTGCAAGTATGTACAAATTAAGTGATTACCAGTTTCGTACCAGTTGCTTTGCGGTTTGCTCATAGCAAGATAATCAAATTTCAAATCGAGATTATTTGAGCATTTAAAATACTACATTTCTTAGATAAATATATTCATTTTTAAGTGCAGAATATTTACGTCATTTGTTATGCCTGATGCTAGAAAAACTGGTTCACTTGTGCTACACAATTTTTCTCCCCAGAATCTCTTGTACGCATTTATAAATCTGTCATTCATCCATACATCGAATATTGTTGCCACATCCTTCACGTGTTTCTGTTATGTAACTAGAGATTCTTGACAAAATCCAAATAAGAATCTGCAATATTATATGTCCTACCTAACATCTTGACTTCTATCACTTTTCCACTGTTGTATCATAGCTTTCCTCTGACTTCCCTATAAATACTTTCCTCTTTGATAACTTGACTAGGAGATTGTATATTGAAGTGTGTATAATAAAAAAAAACATTTTCAAATCCTGTAAACATTAAATTTGGCTATTATAAATGACACCACCTTTATGTGACCTGAAGTTAATTCCAGCAACTTAGGGAATGTAAAAATTGCTCAAACAGGTTTTCATGAATGGATTTAATATGCAATTCTTAGTTATGGACAGATGAGTACAAATTTGAACACTTGCTGTTAAGAGAAGCCTGGGAAAAAGACTGAAAAATAAAATATATATATACATATATATATATTGAGTGCATTTATATATATATATATATATATATATATATATATATATATATATATATATATATATATATATATACATATATATATATATATATATATATATATATATATATATATGTGTGTGTGTGTGTGTGATGTGTACCAGTTCTATGTATTTAGGTTTTCCAGAAAGTATGGTTGGTTATACATAAGCCTTCACCTTATAATGAAATCCTATGTGTGCATAGTACTCTGTACTGAGTTATTTTATGATGGTACTCAATTTTTTTGTTTCTTTATATATATATATATATATATATATATATATATATATATTGGTTCTCACCTGTTGAAGTGCAATAAAATGCACTGAAACGAAGTTGCATCTTTGTAGTGAGTAAATTGTTTTTGTCTATATGAAGAAATTATAATAAATAATTATTGCTCAACTATCAGTATTGAGCCGTCTTTTGAATTAATGCTGTGAATGTTAGAATTTATATATTTCTTTTGTTCCCATTACATTCGTATATATATATATATATAAAAAAAAAATGAAATTTGGTACAGTTTATTTAATGTTGGAATTTTTGTTACAGTGGTTTAAAACAAAAGCAAAGGATAGAAATTTAGTAGCTTAAAACAACAAAAACACAAATGTTAGATGTGGCGTTCAAACTAAAGAACTCTGGCAAAATTTCTGGGCATATTTTCAGTCCCCAATTTGGATGTTCTTTCTTAAAGAGAACAATCACCTTGCATTGAAAATTTGATAACTGCAGTATCTTGAAACAACAAATGGTTTAAAAAATTTATATGTTAATTAATTTTTTTACTTCATTAATATAGTATAATATATAGTTAATTTCTTTATGTTAGTTAATTTTTTCATCATATAGTAAATCTAAAATTTCATGTTTTTTGTGGGGCATCCTGTATATATATATATATATATATATATATATATATATATATATATATTTGTCTTATATATAAAGTACAGTGTATAATGATTCATAGCACATTCAAAAGCCCTAGAAAAGTTAGGTGCAGGGAATGATTTTTGTTGAGCTCAGATTCAGGGTAGCCAGATTATGCAAGGTTTAAAATATATATTAATATATTATGCAAGCCATTATTGTTACTTTCATGGTTCAAGGAGTGTAAGTCTGAATTCCTTTTGTATCCAAAATTGCAGCTAGCTTAAAATTTTAAGATAGCTTAAAAGCTGCCCTATCGGGTGGCAATTAAGCCTGCTCCTGTGGAGGACTCTTGGTTCAGCCACCATCACAATAGCCAGGGAGGAGTAGATGCAATAGGCAGCAATAAACTACAGAAGAACTCAAAATTGATTGCTTCTTTTAAGTATTGAATTAATGTTCTTCTGCTGCCACTTAATTTAAAGATGATTTGATGTACGAAAATCTTTATTTTCCGTACAAACAATTATTTTCATTTCATGGGTGACAGAAATAAATACGTAATTGGAGCTCAATTCTCTCACAAATTCTAAGATTAAAAAGCCACAGTTCTACTTTAAAATAACTAACATGCAGTATTTACTCTGTTCCCCTACTTGGACAAGATGTGACACAAGCTCTATTGTTAGGTGGGGACCTGAGTGCATATGCCCGGGACAGGAACAAAAATTTCCCTCAGCCCCTGGTGCCATAGGAGAGCAGCTGCTCCCCAGGGTTAGGCACCTCTTCAGTATAATTTTCTCAGTTGGCCCTCTGTCCTTTGACAAAGAAGCCCCTGAGCACACTCTGTCCAAGTACAGTGACACAACTGAAAGACGATAAGTAAATGTGTAACTACTCAAAAAGATATAAAGATTTAAATACCTAGCAGGCTAAAACCACAATATCTTTATATATTATCTACTTCTATGCAATAATGCTTTTCAGGTTTAACTAATTTGCATATCGATTTAAAAAAGTTTATTTCATTAATTAACTGTCTTTCATTACTGTTCTTTTATTCAAAGATTGTTTTGATTTTCATATAAAAAATAGTTGTTTAGGAATATCATCTTATATAGTGCAGAAAAGTGTTTAAAATTTGCATTTTGCTTGGCCTTCAACAAGTTGACATCAATTTGTAAAAGCCAATTTATGAATGAAATGTTCATTTAAAATTTTTGTTTCAAAGATTTCAAGTAGTGAATATATCTTACTTTGCGAAGCCAGAGTGGGTGGGCAAAGCCTGCTAGTATATATATATATATATATATATATATATATATATATAAAAGTGAACATTGAAGTCAACACTCAAAGGTGACAGGCTGTTTCATGCTAGATGTAATCGTCAGGCAGCTGATTGTGTCTAGGTGTCGCCTCTGAGTGCTGACTTCAATGTTCACTTGTATATTTACATATGCTCTATCTCTGATATTGAGCACTTTATTCAATAAATATAGCACACCTTAAAACTATATTTTTCATATTTATATATATATATATATATATGTGACTGAATGTTTCATGTTAAATGCAATCATCAAGCTACCATGAAGTAGTCTGTCACCTCTGAGTGTTGATTTCAATGTTGACTTTTATATTTACATAAGCTCTATCTCTGATATTAAGCACTTTATTCCATAAATATACTATACCTTAAAACTATATTTCTTCACATATATATATATATATATATATATATATATATATATATGTATATATATATACATATATATATATATATATATATATATATATATATATATATATATATATATATATATATATCTATATAAAGAAATATAATCTTAAGGTGTGCTATATTTATGGGATAAAGTGCTCAATATCAGAGATAGAGTGGTATAAATATAAAAGTGAACATAGAAGTCAACACTTAGAGGCGACAGTCTGTTTCATGCTAGATGCAATCATCACGCCTGACGATTGCATCTAGCATGAAACGGACTGTCGCCTCTAAGTGTTGACTTCTATGTTCACTTTTATATTTATATGTATATATATATCTGTATGTATGTATATATTGGGTGTATCTGGGTACCACATTTGTATTTATGCATAGTTGTTTGAAGACCAAGAAAAGTATTTTGAGAGTTTAAATTTTTTTTTTTCTTAAACCATTTCCCAGGTTTCTAGGAAACGTTTCAAGATAACCCTTTGCCTTCTGATCACTTTCTGCTTTCATGAATCAAAGAATTTTTTGTGGGTTAGTAAGATTGTGCCTTTCGGTTTGCATTGTCTTTCTTTGGTGCTATTCAATTCAGTTATCATGTCTTCACATGTCAGTGGATATTGAGTCAACTTATTTCAAGTAGTGTCTGTTCATGTGTCAGCTTGTGGTATATTGTCATTATATTTTTTTAACTGTGAGATATATTTAATATGTTTGTTCTTAAACTGAATGACATTTTATTGATACTGTGCTGTTTGTTTTTTAAGGTTAAATCTTTCAATATTTATAAACTATTTATTGAAAATTAATGATATATATTTTTGGCAATAATTTCACCCGTAATTCATGTAGTCAAGGCACTTAGAAAAAAGCTCATCAATCACAATGACTTTCATTAAATATGGTAAACAAGGAAGATTTAATTAATTTTTTATTTATTTTTTTCCGTATCATTATGTTTTTGCATTTTTTAGGAGCATGGTCCTTTACATAAAACATCTGGCATTCAGTATAAATCTCACCTTATGCAGCAGCGGAAATGGTGTGTTGAAGGTTTTATAAAGTAGAAAGACACTAACTCAAATTCTAGCCAAGCTAAAAATAAGGGGAGCATTATTAATAATGAAGAAAAAGCCATCACTCAATAATATCAACTATGAATGTGGCCACAATGTGCTGGGAAAATAAAACATTCCTATAACTCTAGATACGTACATAAAACAATCCATATCTTCAGCTAAAAGTAAAAATAAAATGCTTGATAATGGCAAAAGGTATATTTGTACAATTCTTTTGCATAATTTGCATTCAGAAAAGAAGAAAATTATAAGAACAAATGAAAAATTAAATAAAAACTTAACCTCAATACCTTGTCAGTCATTTTTAATGAAACTTGTATAAAAGAGGAATTACTGCCCAAATGCACAATTATATATATATATATATATATATATATATATATGAATTAAATAAATAAATATAGATACTAGCAACCATACATGCGTGCAATCACGCACATATAAATTTGCAAATATATTTTTGATGTTAACAAAACAGTGCTCAATGTAGTAATCCAGAGCTATAAAGTACATATTAATATATATATATCTATATCTATCTATCTATCTATCTCTTTCTCTCTCTCTCTCTCTCTCTCTCTCTCTCTCTATATATATATATATATATATATATATATATATATATATATATCATTATTTATTTAAAAATTATAACATAAATATGTTATAAAATTGCTACATAAATAGCCATTTTGTTTCAACACCTCCGTTGTCTTATAGTGATTTTATAACATATTTATGTTATAATTTTTAAATAAATAATTATATCTGCTCTACTCTGTATTGAGCACTCTTTTAAGAATAGTAATTGTTGGTTATTGGAATTTATTCCTTATACACCAATCCTATACTTGGGTATATATATATATATATATTTCATCTAAAGGTGCTAGAGTCAATTTACATCGGGTCCCACAGGCCCTCCCTGTGTAAACAGCGTGAGTGTCTGTTGGGGCTCGCTGTCATTTGCCTCTAGCTCCTATGTTTTTTTTTTCTTCTCCTCATACTCATTCCATTTTCATTGCATATTCTGTTTTTTAATTACATTAAAATCTCCTGTAGAAGCCTGAAGAGCGGGAGCAAAACCTGTTGCTTCCCTTTTTATTCTTTGCTTTTGTATTTTAATATGTCTAATAATATTAAGCTTAACACCTTCATTTCTGATATATATATATATATATATATATATATATATATATATATATATATATATATATATATATATATATATATATATATATATATATATATATATATATAGAGAGAGAGAGAGAGAGAGAGAGAGAGAGAGAGAGACACGGTGGAGTAATGGATAACGGCTTGGATTGATGAGTCGGAGAGCCGAGTTCGAATCCCAGTCGATTCCATTACATTCACTTACGTGCTAATACCCTTTGGAAAGGTGTGAATCCTCTTCTTCTCCCTCCAACTATGGGTAAATAGCAGGACAGACTGGGTTCTATAGCCTTGGATGGCAACTGGTCTAGGAGAAGGACAACTCTGAATTCAAAACCTGCGTTTGGGGACCTTGTGTCATCCGTTGCACCAGGTCCCTGTATTCGTCCCTCCAAAAAGTGTGGATGGCCCTGCACAAGGCCTTCACCACTATAATCAAATCCTGTGTGGCTGTCGGGCTTTCAGTTTCTGGGAACTGATCTGTCTGACCCTCATACGTCGAGTTCGACGCGAGAGCGATAAATATATATATATATATATTGATAGATAGATATTCTTTAGTTCCACCCGTTCTAGCCTTCAATGCTAGGAGCTGTTATCCCAGGCACATTGTTGTGAACCACTCTCATTCCTTTTGTATTCCATACTGAGAAGTAAGTTACACTAAAACAGTTTCTTCCCAGGAACAGCTATCTTGGAGAGTCGACTGCTAAAAGGAGACTTTCACTACCACTACAATCTTAAGCTGTTCAAGTCAAGGGTTAACCATTATCTTCACATGTATCCTCATAAACTGCTCCTCTTACTCTGTAACCCTCTACCTCAAGTGACTCTTGGGTCTTGTACAGGGTGAACCTCACTTTAATAAAAACTTGAACAAAATGTTAGAAGGGTATACTGTAAATAGCGATAACAGTTATTGGACTTGAGAAACCTATTTTCATTAAAAACTCCTTTAATAGAAAGATTTTATAAATTTCAACTGAAAATAACCCAGGCTGCTCGGTCAATGAATAGTGATTGTTATTTTTACCACTCACAACAAACTCCATCAGTAATCCTCTACCTCAAGTGCCTCTTAGGCCTTGTGAACATTAGTAAAAAATGTTCTTATGAATTACTAGATTTTTCATCTGCCATTATTTTTTACTACTTCAAGTATTATTTTGTGGTTGCCCTTGTTTAAGTAGATGCTCTGTTTTTTCTTGTTTTTTTTTGTTTTTTTTTAAACTGTATGAATTACATCTACTGGCTGGCACATTCAAGCAACATTTTTTTTTCTTATCCTTACTCTGCCCACCATTTTGTTTTAGATTTTTTTGTATACATTTATATACACATTGAAAATATCCATTTATGGACCTTTAATAAAATTGATATTTAAATAATAAGTAATAATTTATACTTAGGTTTTATCGGCTTGTAAAAAAGTTTTTATTCTTGTCTAAAAGCATTTATCCATCCAAAATTCCTGGCGAGTTGTAAAAAGTTCCCACACATGTATTTATGTGGCCAATTTTCATTTGGGGGATGAAAGATGATATATTTTAATGGCTTCTACCCAAAAGCTTTGTAGATTTGTATTTCCCTGTTGACCCATTGGGTCAGTGTTTAGTTTGGAAAGTGTCCACTTGACAAGGAAACCAAAGACAACACACTTGGGCCTACTGCTGACCACACAAACTGAACAGACATCTCTTATATCACAGGAAAGAATAGACTGGGATCTGGAACGCTGTAGCCATCTTCCTCTTTATCTAATTTCAGTCTTCTTCCCAATTCTTAATTTTTTTTACTATTTTTCACTCTCTACAAGCCATGAGTACCACTCAAGATAGAGAGTTACTGAATAGGGATGTTTTAAATGTATATAGGGAAGGAGCAAGGGTTGTATATTATGATGACATTTAGGAGAGATAACAGTTCACCATTGACTTGAAAAAGTTAACATTGGAGTGATTTGAAAAGCATCCCGTTAGATTTATCTATCTGGCAAAACAATTCCATGTCTTATTCACATTTTTTAAAATAATTTCACCCCAAGCGTGGCAATGAAGCCACTAAGGCTCAAGGGGGTTACTGAGTGTGAAAGAATAAGAAAAAGAAAGACATTATTAAGGAGAAAGAACAATGAACAAAAAAAGAGGAATCAAGAAAACAGGAGATAACAACTGACATTTAAATTATTGAAGATCAAATTTGACTGGAAATCAGTTATTTGATTGTTTCCCACAATATTATTCTTCATCTCAGTCATATTTATTTTTCGGCTGCTGGCTGCACGTAACTGGAATTGTTTTTGCATAGATTGGTAGCTAAAATGGCTGCTTATAGTTGTCAGGTCAAGGTAAAAAAAAAAAAAGTAAAAATTCAAAAGTTCCTGTAAAAACATGTATATTTTGTAATTTCATATAATCTAATCCCAGAGTTATCAGTACATTCATATATACTTATGAAATCAGTCATACTATCTTAGTTTTTTCTGTCTATAGATATATATCTGAGCCTGTTCCTATCTATCTACCTATCTATCTAATGCAGTGTATTTCTATCTATCTATCTATCTATCTATCTATCTATCTATCTATCTATCTATCTATCTATCTATCTATCTGTTATGGTAATTTACACATGCATGCATGGACTCTTCAAGCTATAAATAGGAGCAGGTACTGCTTTTCGTAGGTGAAGTTTCCAGCAGTCAGCTCTCGTTTGTATATGTTTGTATTACTGTTTTTGTTAATATATTTAACTCGGTTCCCCTCCTGTGTCTTTATTTCTGGTCCTAACAAGGCCACAACACTATCTATCTATCTATCTATCTATCTATCTATCTATCTATCACAGCCTGCTCATCTATCTATCTATCTATCTATCTATCTATCTATCTATCTATCACAGCCTGCTCATCTATCTATCTATCTATCTATCTATCTATCTATCTATCACAGCCTGCTCATCTATCTATCTATCTATCAATCCAATGCTGTGCATTTCTCTTTATGTATCTATCTACATGTTTTATATCACTTTAAGCTTATGCTAATTTTAGGTTTTAGCAGTAATTTTATCAATAAATTTATTCCTTCTTAATTCCTCCTTATCCAGTTCCCCCTGATGATCCCATGTGGTGAAACCTAAGTAGGTAGTATCTGGCTCATTAGGATATATTTATTTTACTTTTGCTCTACTTAGTGTATTGATCAGTAATTTTATCAATAAACTTATTCCTTCTTAATTCCTCCTTATCCAGTTCACCCTGATGATCCCATGTGGTGAAACCTAAGTAGGTAGTATCTGGCTCATTAGGATTTATTTATTTTAACTATCTATGTATTTTCACATCTTCAAAAATGCCTAAGTAAAGCGAGCTTCAAAAGTCTTCAGCGACATCACATGATCCCCCGTATTATTAACTACATTGAGGATGGTCTGAAAATATGTAGACATTGTGGAAAAGAGTGCACTTCAATGGGGGGTCTAAAGAGACACATGAAAATTCATAGCAATAACCAGGAAGCAGCAGTACCACATGCCATAGGTCTTTTCAACTGTAACATTTGTGGTAAACAATGCCAGTCCATGGCTGGCTTAAAGAGTCATATAAAAGTAAGACATGTATAGATTGATCAAGCGATAACAATATTCAAGTAAGAGTTTGTGGCCATCATCTATCTATCTATCTATCTATCTCAGTCTGTTCCTATCTATCTATTTATTTCAGCCTGTTCATATCTATCTATCTCAGCCTGTTCATTATCTATCTATCTATCTCAGTCTGTTCATATCTATTTATCTATCTATTTATCTATCTATCTATCTATCTATCTATCTAACTGTCTATCTCAGTCTGTTCATATCTATCTATCTATCTATCTATCTATCTCAGTCTGGTCATATCTATCTATTCATCTCAGCCTGTTCATATCTATCTATCTATCTATCTATCTATCTATCTATCTTTCAAGAGTTTAAATGCAATGTTAATCATTATGTTCTGTCTTCTTAATTACTATCATCATATTCTCTAACACTCAGTAACCCCCTGCATCTTAGTGGCTTTATTGCCTTGCCTGTGATGAAATAATAAACAAAAATAATGTACTAGAAAAAAGAAGAATTATCCAAAATATAAGAAAAAACAAATGAGAAAAGACCTCAACAAAGAACTTTTGTTGGTCATTAGCCAAATTGATATATATATATATATATATATATATATATATATATATATATATATATATGCATTTCATATTTCATGCACTCTTACAAAGACACTCTTTTATTCATATCTGCTCATGCATGTTATTCTAGTTTTATCTTAGGTTTACCAAGTTAGTTTAAAAGGAAGCACTTCTCCAAGAGTCCACAGAGAAATAAACAAGTGCTTTGCCAAACGGAACCCCTGTCAGAAGCAGTTAGTAGGTAGTGTTTTAGGATTATAGGCTGCCTGGAGAGGCGTTTTTTTTTTTTTAAGAAAATGAGGAGCTGAACTTGGTGGTCTTAAAAATAAACTGCTGGGTGCACTATGCAAATCAAACTCAAGTAGAGTCTAAGGAATTAAGAAATACAAGAATAATGGCGTCCAGGGCAAGGGATGAAACTAAATGAAATGTTTACGGGAGCAATAATCTATAAATCAAGAACAACATGGGAAGCCTTGAGAATAAAAAGGAAGACCACTGAAGAAAGCTCAAGATTGAATTATAGAGGATCACTTGGGATGAATACACCTTGCGGCAGCAGAGCTGTTTGTTCATTCAGCGTTCTACTTGAGGGTGTTGAATGAAGAAAATCAATAAAGATATCCAATTGACTGCTGGGTCATTCTTTTTCTTCTTCTTTATCTGTCTGTCTATCTATCTGTCTGTCTATCTATCTATTAGTACACTTGTCTTTCCGAATCTGTCTATATATCAATCAATATCTGTCTATCGATTTATCTATTTATCTATCTGTAAGTACTCTTGTTCTTCACATCTATCTATCTATATATATATTTATCAGCACACTTGCCTCTTTGCATCTCTCTCTCTCTCTCTCTCTCTCTCTCTATCTATCTGTTAGCACACTTGCCTCTTCACATCTATCTATGTATCTATTTATCTATCTGTCTATCGGTCTGTCTGTCTATATCTATCTATCTATCTATTAGTACATTTGCCATTTCATATCTATCTATCTATCTATCTATCTATCTATCAGTACACTAGTCTCTTCATATCTATCTATATATTAATACACTTATGTTTTCATATCTATCTATCTATTTATCTATCTATCTATCTATCTATCTATCTATCTTTGTCTCTTCATATCTATCTATCTATCAGTAGACTTGTCTCTTCATATCTATCTATCTATCTATCAGTACACTTGTCTCTTCCTATCTATCTATCTGTCTCTCTATCAGTACACTTGTCTCTTCATATCTATCTATCTATCTATCTATCTATCTATCTATTAGTACACTTGTCTCTTCATATTTATCTATCTATCTATCTATCTATCTATCTATCTATCAGTACACTAGTCTCTTCATATCTATCTATCTATCTATCTATCTATCTATCTATCAGTATACTTGTCTCTTCATATCTATCTATCTATCTATCTATCTATCTATCTATCTATCTATCAGTACACTTGTCTCTTCATATCTATCTATCTATCTATCTATCTCATCTTCATATCTATCTGTCTATCAGTATACTTGTCTCTTCATATCTATCTATCTATCTATCTATCTATCAGTACACTAGTCTCTTCATATCTATCTATATATTAATACACTTATGTTTTCATATCTATCTATCTATTTATCTATCTATCTATCTATCTATCTATTTATCTATCTATCTATCTTTGTCTCTTCATATCTATCTATCTATCTATCAGTACACTTGTCTCTTCATATCTATCTATCTATCTATCTATCTATCTATCTATCAGTACACTTGTCTCTTCCTATCTATCTATCTGTCTCTCTATCAGTACACTTGTCTCTTCATATCTATCTATCTATATATCTATCTATCTATCTATTAGTACACTTGTCTCTTCATATTTATCTATCTATCTATCTATCTATCTATCTATCAGTACACTAGTCTCTTCATATCTATCTATCTATCTATCTATCTATCTATCAGTATACTTGTCTCTTCATATCTATCTATCTATCTATCTATCTATCAGTACACTTGTCTCTTCATATCTATCTATCTATCTATCTCATCTTCATATCTATCTGTCTATCAGAATACTTGTCTCTTCATATCTATCTATCTATCTATCTATTTATCTATCAGTACACTTGTCTCTTCATATCTATCTATCTATCTATCTATTTATCTATCAGTACACTTGTCTCTTCATATCTATCTATCTATCAGTATACTTGTCTCTTCATATCTATCTATCTATCTATCTTTGTCTCTTCATATCTATCTATCTATCAGTACACTTGTCTCTTCATATCTATCTATCTATCAGTATACTTGTCTCTTCATATCTATCTATCTATCTATCTTTGTCTCTTCATATCTATCTATCTATCAGTACACTTGTCTCTTCATATCTATCTATCTATCAGTATACTTGTCTCTTCATATCTATCTATCTATCTATCTTTGTCTCTTCATATCTATCTATCTATCAGTACACTTGTCTCTTCATATCTATCTATATATTAATACACTTATGTTTTCATATCTATCTATCTATCTATCTATCTATCTATCAAGCCCCACTTTTCTCTATTTCAACAGCTCTCTATATCTGTTTCTCATTTCCTTTTTATTTTTCATACACACTGACATGAATCAATTTATCAAAATAAAAATAAGTATGTAATGGCTTATGAAAATTGAAAGTTCTCCGATATCGGACAATTTATATCTAAACTTTCATCAAAAAGCAGGAAAATGGACTGAAATACAGAAAATAAAATCCTTAACAACGTACTGTGGTTGATCTTTAACCAAATTTCTATAAGTATAACATTGCTAATCAAATACACCTTATCTATCTATCTGTATATATATATATATATATATATATATATATATATATATATATATATAAAATAGAGCTCAGTGAGTAATGATAGTAAAAATACATACCTGACAATTACCATGCACTCAGAGTTGTACCAAATGGCAAGCAACAGAATATATATTTATTATTATTACTATATATATATATATATATATATATATATATATATATATATATATATATATATATATATATAGATAGATAGATAGATAAAAGAATTCTGAAATGTTCTGACAGATCCATTTCCCAGAATCTGACCAAATGATTAAACACCAAAATTTATTTTGGAACAACTTCTTTGTTGTGCCAGGAACTTAATTTTAATGATCGACTTATTCAAGTTATGAATAATCCTTCTCAAAGAAGAAGCAAATTCCATCGGAAAAGAAAAGTACAGGAAACAGGGTCCAAATCGTCATCAGAGCAAGTGGAGATGAATCATGAGTTTAGTAAAGTTTTGAAATGGTGTAACAATGCTATTTTCAAAACAAGCTGTTAGAATTATACGATGAATTTAGTTGCCATAACAAAGAGTTCATCTGAACAGTTATTTATAGAAAAGGCACAGGAAAGCAATTTTATTATAGTGAGAAAGTGACTGAAGCTGAGATGCCAGCTCAGGACCGCCAATATTGCTGATTCATCTTTGGATTTTATCAAGCATCTCTAAATATATAGCAGTAACACAGGACCATATATGGCACCAATATTCTAAGCATAGATGAATCCAATTGACTGCTGGGTCATTCTTTTTCTTCGGCTTTATCAGTCTGTCTATCTACCTATCTGTCTATCGGTTAATCTATCTATCTATCTATAAGTACACTTGTCTTATAGATATTTAAGATAAATTCAGGGGAGAAAAATTGTCTCACAGTGAACCAACTTTCTTGGCAGCAGACCAAGCAGTGGATTCAATATAATCTTTCTACTTCATGCCAGCTGAGAATGTTAGCTTAAGAAGGCACACATGTCAGTCTCCTGGAGGTTAGAATCAGCCATGCTGATGGAAGGCAGAAAGTGTTCTCTATGGAAGAATATGATACGTAAACTTTTGTATATCAGAATAATGTTAGGCAAATGAATGAGAAAATGGAAAAAAAATCTGTGTAATGCATTTTGTCTTCTAGAAAGACTTCATCAAAAGTAATGTTTTTGTAGATGGAATTATGTTCATGTAAGAAGGGAAATGGGACATATAAGAACAGAAACATCAGTTACAATTATGCACTGAAAGGAAACGCTGATGTTATTGGAATGCTAAAATTTTAAAATTATATATATATATATATATATATATATATATATATATATATATATATATGTATAATCAGGGAAGGGAAAGACATATTTCATTTGTGCTTTCTTAAGTGTGATACTAGCCCAGCTTTGCTGTGAGCGACAAAGCCACACTGACAGATGAAATTTGTTAAAGCAGGATTTTGATGGCATCTCTGCTTCAGAGTTTAACAAAGCTGATCACAGTGCTTCAGTCTACTGTCTTCAAAACCCTTTAATTTAATGAAACATGTCTTACACCACTCCTTTCAGTCTGATGCTTGGGCTTCCCAGGTTTTCAGATTAAAGTAGAGATGTTTCAAGTTATCTTTCAATTTGTCCTTGTAGCGTAAGAGTAGACATCCAACTGAATACTTGGAGTTTGGTAGTTGTCCATACAGCACCTTCTTTGTATATATATATGTGCATATATATATCTATATATATATATATTTTGTGTGTATATATTTATATATATATATTTATATATATATATATGTGTGTGTGTGTGTGTGTGTGTGTTATATAGGAATAAAGTGTGGCTGCCAACATTTGAGTTTGAACATAGATCATCAGTGAGCAAATACAGGCAATCTGATTATTGAATTAAGTAGACCACATGACCATAAAGGAAACACATATATGTAGGAAGTAGCTAAAGACTAATGATCACTATTTCTAGTCTATCCTCTATACTATATGGATTTTCATTTCTACTCTATCCTCTATTACTATTCAGACAGCTATTCTCTATTCCCTTCTGTACACTATTCTCTATTCAGATCAATACGGTGATAACTATTAGTGCAAGATCATTCAAAGGCGTCTGACACCAGCATTTTTCAATGGCATACTATAGTTGTATCTGCAATTACAAAGTCTCTACTACAATGAGCAGTACAAAAGTGACAATGAGTATTCGTTGACATCACAAAAGTGTCAATTAGTGTTTGTTAACATCACGAATATATATATATAAGGTCCTCCCATAAGTTCTGTCCGAATTTTAACTTTTTGTTAAAATGAACGAAATTTAAAGAGTATTTTATAATGTCTAATGGAACTGAACATTATTTTTATGTTTAGATGCATTTAAACTGATCAAATTTTAAATTTTGTTTGATTAAAACCCTGCTAAGATGGAAGTACCCAAGAATCATTCGAGGCACATAATGCTTTATGAGTTCAAGAAAGGAAACTCAGCAGCCAAAGCGGCTAGAAACATTCACTCAGTTTATGGAGAGGAATGTGTGAATGAAAGAACTTGCAGAAGATGGTTTGCAAAATTCAGAGGTGGAGATTTCACCCTTGAAGATGAAGATCAAACCAGACATCCAGTTGAGTTTGATGAAAAGCTTCTTGAAGCAGCCCTTGAAGAAAATTCTGCTTTATCAGTTGAGGAATTGGCAGTGGTTCTCAGTTCAAACCATACAACTGTTCATCGTCATCTTCAACAACTTGGAAAAGTTCCTAAACTTGGAAAATGGGTGCCTCATGAATTGTCTGAAAACAACCTCAAGTTGACATCTGCTCTTCTCTCCATTCTCGCCAACTTGTTTCACCTTTTTTGGATACACTTGTGACTGGCGACGAAAAATGGATCTTTTATCGAAATGTTAAGCATCGTAGACAGTGGCTTGGTAAAGGGGAAGGACCCCAGCCACAGCCGAGAAGGGAACTTCATGGGCAAAAGGTTCTTCTTTCAATCTGGTTGGATTGCCAAGGAATAATCCACTTTGTATTACCACCTAATGCAACAATTAATGCTCAAATATACTGACAGCAATTAGAGCATTTGAACCAAGCTTTGAGGAAAAAAAGACCTGTTCTAGTGAATCGAAAATGGGTGATGTTTCATCAGGACAATGCGCGACCTCACACAGCAAGAATCACATCACAAAAGATCGAAGAACTTGGTTGGGAGAAAATTCCTCATCCACCTTATTCTCCCGACCTTGCTCCTTCAGTCTACCATTTGTTTCGTAGCTTACAGAATCATTTGGAAGAAACAGCTTTTTTTAACACAGGAAGAGGTTAAAACTGAGATTTGTGAGTTCTTCGAATCAAAGCCAAAAGAATTTTACAGTAATGAAATTAGTAAGCTTGTTAATAGATGGAAGGAAGTCATAGATAATCAGGGAAAATACATTGTTGATTGAATCTGTAATTAAATGTAACATTTGGTCACTTGTTTCAAAATTCAAAATTTGGACAGAACTTATGGGATGACCTTATATATATATATATATATATATATATATATATATATATATATATATATATATATATATGTAACGTAAATCATTCAAACGAAAAACAAATACTGAAGCTAATTATATATATATATATGAGATAGAGAGACTAGAAACCATCATGATTCGTCACCAACTCCAATGGACTAGACACCTTGCCTGAATGCCAGACATCTGCCTACCCAAACAAATTCTCTTTTCCACAGCTTGTATATGGTAAGAGACCATGTGGAGCCCCACACCATTAATTCAAGGATCAGCTAAAAGACACCTTGCTGAGGTCAGATACACATCCAGTTAACAG
Organism: Acanthosepion esculentum; assembly: GCA_964036315.1. Lineage (NCBI taxonomy): Eukaryota > Metazoa > Mollusca > Cephalopoda > Sepiida > Sepiidae > Acanthosepion > Acanthosepion esculentum. The sequence goes on from OZ038516.1 coordinate 33,154,733, forward strand.
GGAACCAATTGCGGAAGAACAGTCCACAAAAAAATAACATCCTTTTGGAAACCACAGAAGACAAATAGAAGAGAAGAAGGGAGCCCAAAGAAAAGCCAGAGCTCTCCATCACTTGAACTCTCCTACCTACCATGCTGTGGCTGTGGATGTCTATCAGGTCTGGCATAGGGCTCATTTCCCACAGAAGGAAATATCAATGAGCACCCCTAAATTTGGCAGTGAGTTCTGTCAATGAACAACATATATGGTTTTCAAGTATTTTCTAAAGGTGCCACAAAATTATACCAAGGGTTGAGCCAAGCCTTCTGAGTAAAATTTATGGGATGGAAATATTGGGAAGACATCGGTGATTGGGCTATCATGAAGTCACAAGTCATCGTGGCTGAGTTTTTGGCCTTGTTCAAGAAATTGAACACACCAGATTATGCGCTCTCATCCCTGAAACTTTAACTAAGGTCTGCTCAGCATAGTTCCAGTAGATTGAGCATTGAGCAGATGGGGGATTGAGCATATATCTGTAATAGGGTTTGGCTAGCCGCTATGGCAGATGGGTGTGCACGGAAAATGATTATCTTTTCAGTGCATTTTACTTGAAGCTCTTCTGAACTTTACATTGTTCTGATTATCCGTAAATACTCTCAGAAATGTCAGCTCTAGCCTTTGGATTTTTGTTGTTCGAAATCTTTTCCCAACACCAAAAGGACAATTCAAGGTTATCCAAGTGACATGTGAACTGATTAGACATTTTGCTACATTGATCGTGTTTTGTTTTTTCTCTCCAGTACATGTGAACTTATAAAACATGGCAGGGTTCTTAAAATGATCGATGTGTTTTTTTAAATATTTCAAGCATTCTTTCTCAAATGTCGATGCCTGTGTGTGTTCACATGACTACATAGAGTCAACTGATTTTAATGAATCAAAAAGAGATACATCAATTTAAGCCTTGTCAACAATATTAATTCTTTGATATTTTAATACTAAAATGTAAGCATTTTCAGTTGCTAGAAAATGCGGACTGAATAAATTCTGAGAAGCGCCATCTACAAAATTTTGTGATTGTTTTACTTGATGTTCATGAAAAAATTTAAAGAAAAGAAGCATTTAAAAATTATTATAATCCATGCTTTGTGCCTTTTATTTAAAAATGAACAAATTTTTTTTTTTTTTAAATCAATTTTTAAATCAAGCCAGGCGATAATGCCACTAAGGCACAAGAGGCTACTGGGAGTGAAAGAGAATAAAAAATAATTTAGAAGAAACCGAAAATCTGGTCTTAAACAAGAAACAAGGGATAAACATCTCCTCCTCTATTCACCCCAGGCAAGGTGATAATGCCACTAAGGCACAAGAGGCTACTGGGAGTGAAAGAGAATAAAAAATAATTTAGAAGAAACCAAAAATCTGGTCTTAAACAAGAAACAAGGGATAAACATCTACTCCTCTATTCACCCCGGGCAAGATGATAATGCCACTAAGGCACAAGAGGCTACTGGGAGTGAAAGAGAATGAAAAGAATTTAGAAGAAGCCGAAAATCTGGTCTTAAACAACAAACAAGGGATAAACATCTACTCTTGCACAAAAGACTGAGGATGAGTGTATACCAGATGATAAGTGAAATTATCTACTCCAATTAAGGAGAAAAAAATAATTAGTAAATAAAATTTCAGTGATTTGGCGGAGATGTTAGAAGTATCGTGTTGAAGTAGACTTTAGAAGGAACTGGAAACCCAATCCTAGACAGGAAACAAGGCATACACCTATACTCATGTTAAAATCAAATTAACAAATTTTGTACTTCCATTTCTAAATATATTAATTCACTCCAAGGTGATAATGCCCCTATGACACAAAGATGCTACTTAGAGTGAAAGAGAATGAAAAGATTTTAGAAAGAACCAGAAACCCAATCCTACATAGGGAACAAGGGATAAACATCTACTATTCAAACAACTTGTTCAAAAGACCAAGGAGGAGTATCCTAGGCAAACCTATCTACTCCTTTCCAGACGAAAAAAATGGTAAATAACATTTCAGATTTTGGGCGGAGACATTTGAAGTATAGAGTTGAAGAAGACTTCAGAAAAAACATTGGAAACCCAATCCTAAATAAGAAACAAGGAATAAACGTCTACACCCGTTCAAAACACTAAAGATGAGTGTAAACCATGTGACAGGAGAACCTATCTACTCCAGTTGAGGAGATAAAAAATAATTAGTAAATAAAATTTCAGCATTCCTACAAAGATATTAGAAATATAGAGTTGAAGTAAGTTGAATAATAGTTCTCGGTAAAAAAATGTGACTTGAAATTATATTTTTTCACTATTTCCATGCATACTATTATCCCCATCTTTATTGTTGTTATCATAACATTTCATCTGTTGTGCTCTCCAACCTCCAGTACACTGGTAACCTACAAGGAATTCTGAATTGAACCCTTTATTTAATCTACGGAGGTAGACTGTTCTCATTCCACTGCCCATGTCTCGGGATATCTTGCCTAGTTTCCTCGGCAGAACAAAAACAGTCTGAATGCTGAGAATACCATGGATGAAACATGTGAGCAATGAGTTTTAAGGAAAATAGGAGTGAAAGGGACACTTGTGCTTAAAAATCAGAAAGAGACTGTTAAGATTTCTTGGACACATAATAAGGAAAGAGAGCTTGGAGAATCTGACACTCACAGGATATATTGAAGGCAAGAGGAACATAGGGAAACAATGAATAAGCAACCTAATGAACTTGTGTAAATAGAGGACAGAATATTAACTGGGTGGGTTACTTATGGTGCATCCACTTGAATCCAAGGATGCCAGTCTACTTCGGCGGCTATCTAATCCTCATTGCAGACGCCTGCACAGACACATCCCGTTCCCACCCCTACACCATGGAAACTGTTAGATGCAGACGTCTCTTCTACTCCAATAGCTTCATGTCTCACACATCTCACCTATGGAACTCTCTTCCCTATTCCTGTTTCCCTGACAAATACAATCTCCAACGGTTTAAGTGTAGCGTCAATCGACATCTCCAGTTGCCTTGATCTATCCACTTCCCTTCTCCACATCCTTTCATTTTTCATTCCTATCTGCTCTCGCTCCGGATCTTTTGTGGCCCCCTTGCCTTGATCAACCCACTGTCTTTCTCTTTCTCCACATCCCCTCCCTTGCCACTCCTATCTGCTCTTCCTCCAACCCTTCTTTAACCCCTTGCGTGATAATGGCCTCCGGCCTTGCTTGGGGTGATATGATTAAAAAAAAAAAAAAAAAAACGAAGTCGCCTTCCTGACAAATCGACTATACTGACATTTGAGCGGGATCTTGTGGTCAGAAAGTGAATGTTCAAATCTGTGAGGTATAGTAAGGAGATAAACATTACTTAGATGGATAGATGAAATATTACTCCAAGGGATAAGAAGTTGTGGAGGGCCTTCACTGGTCACATCATGAAGGGACATGGCATTTAAAAGAAGAATAAAACTTAAGCAATGTTTTGACAAAAAGATTATTTTAAAAAAGTATATCACTAATACAAATGTCAGATATTGAGAAAGTTATGCTTTTAAAATCATTTCTCTCCAAGCAAGGTGATAATGCCACTAAGATGCTTTGTGCTTAATGTGAGTGAAAGAGAATGAGAAGACTTTAGTGAGAAGAAAGGACAGTAAAAGAACAGAGTTTAGTAAGACAGAAGATAGTGACTAATATTGCATTTAAATATTTGAAAATCATAGATGGCAAGGAAGCAAGAAACTGGAAGAGAGTTCCACAGGTGAGAAGTGCGAGAAAAGACTAGAACATACGGTTACATCTAGCCATTTCAATAGTGCAACAATGAAACCTATTTGTTAATCTATTAGTATATTTAAATTCAGGCTGTCAAAGTAACAAGGAGGAGAGTGATATTTATTTTGTAAAATACAAAAATGTGGCATAAGGCCAAAAGTGGGGATAGGTGAAGGCTGGTCTTCAATCTGTTTTATCTTAAACTTAGCTATTCATGATTACTGACCCAAACATACCACATTATTCCTTATACCAAAACAACACATTCTTACTTAACATTCTTACTACAGTCACCATAATACCTTAAAGTCTCTATGTAGTCCTAACTAGTTCCCATATGAACAATTTGTCTGTACCAAAGACGAGAGCTCATTATAACAATTGCCATGAAAATATTTATAGAAAAGACTGCGGGAAGCCATATCATGGTGGCAGAAAAGGATCGATAACATTAGAAACATTTCTTTGGATTTTGTGAAGAATCTTTAGATATATTACAGAAGATCCTAACGATATATAATAGCAATATTCAATGCTTGAACAAATAGTAAATTTATAAATCTGTAAGATGGATTCGGTTGAGAAAAATTGTTTGGCACAACACAGTGAACCAACTTTCCTAGCAGTAGACCTAGCAATTGATTCAATATAATCACTCACTTCATGTCAGTAGAAAATGAACCCAAGAAGGAGCAATGAGTTGCTCTCCTGATGGTTAACATCAGCCATGATGATAGCATGCAGAAAAGGTTCTCTATGATTATTAAATGATGGCAGTTTCATTTTGGAGGTATTAAAATTTGAAAGCCATTTCTTGCCCCAGTCAACCACTGATCTGAGGTCATTTTTGAGAGTAGCTGCCAGTTTTACATTGTCAGAAATGCTGATGAAAGGTAAAAATGTCTGTCCATGTCAAGTAAAGATAGCAGTTTTGTTGTGGAGATGTTAAAATTTACAAGTCATTTCTGTATGTATGTGAATCAGTAAATCAACTCTGACATAGTTCTTCTTTAGGACATCATGGCTCTCCACAACTTCCTATAATTTGTAACTCTTAGTAAGGTTTGTCTTTTCACCATCCCTCTCACTGCTTGTTCTGGCATCCATTTACTGGCTCATTAGGTAGATTTTTGCTCTTTCCCTCTGTCTCTTGCATCTTTAATATTTCCTGTGAGTGTAAAATTCTTCAAGCCTTCTTTTCTCATTATGTGTCCATACATTTTAACTGTTAATTTCAATGCCCCAAAATGAAACTGCTTTCTTTTAATCATCTGAGAGAACCCCTTTTACATACCATCAATATGGCTGATGCTAACCACCAGGAAAGTGACTTATTGCACCTTCTTGGACTAACGTTTTCAGCTGAAATGAGGTGGAAGGAGTATATTGAATCAATTGCTAAGTCTGCAGGTAGAAAAGTTGGTTCACTATGGTGTGTTAGCCAAATTTTTCTCACCAGAATTTATCTTACATATTTATAAGTCTACCTTTTGTCCTTGCTTTGAATATTGCTGCCACATCTGGTTTGGTGCTCCTGCTATATATTTAGAGATTCTTGAGAAAACTCCAAAGAAGAATTTGCAATGTTATTGGTCCTGACCTGGCATCTCAATTTCAGTTCATTTCTCACTGCCATAATATAGCTTTCCTGTGTCTTTCCTATAAATAATTTCATAGTAATTGATCAGATGAACTTTCTGCTATGGTACCTAGACTTTATGAATTTAAGTGCAGTACTAGATTGGCAGCAAGGTCTCATCATTTTATGCTTGAAATGGCTAGATGTAACTGATGATAATTATGACTGATAGAACAAGATCGGACAATGCATTTGACTGATTATCTTTGACTGATGGAACAAGCTCAGACAATGCATTTGACTGATAGAACAAGATCGGACAATGCATTTGACTGATTATCTTTGACTGATAGAACAAGATCGTACAATGCCTTTGACTGATTATCTTTGACTGATGGAACAAGATCGGACAATGCATTTGACTGATTATCTTTGACTGATAGAACAAGATCGGACAATGCGCGCACATAACACACCAACATTTTGGTTGTCTTCCCTTACATCTTTTTCTAATTATCATAACATCTTTTAATTAATTTTTACCTCAAGGTAGAGAGTAACATTAGGAGGTCATTTGTGTGTATAGGAGTGGAAGATAATGGTTAGCCTTAGCCTTGAACAAGTTAAAATTGTAGTGATTGGAGAAACATCCTGTTGGGAGCTGCTTCCACAGAGCAGAGATTTGTGTAAAGAAGCTGTTCGAGTGAAACTCACTGATGAAATATAGAGGAATGTTGGTGGTTTGCCACTATGTAAGTGGCATAGTATGTCCTTGCCATGAAGGTTTGATTTGGCAGGACCAGGGAATGTAGTGCAGACTCTATCAAGGCTGGAGAGTGAGGACTGGGCAATTCCTGTCCATTTTTGGCCCGATCTGGCTCTTGTCAGTAGGATAGCAGGAGGAGTCAGTTACTTGCTGGAGCAGTTCATGGAGCTGACCATTTTAAATGCATCCTTGATAATGGATTATAGGAATGAATTCCACTTGAGGTTAGGTGTGAGATTTGAAAGATCTAAAACAATTATGGGCTGTTAGATCCTCATCATCTTTTACTGTCTCCAAATATGTCTGATTACAGACTAACATATAATGCTTCTCTCCAAAGACTGCCTTCCTCCATTTCTTTTGCCAATTGTCCTAAATTCTAAACAGATTTTGAAAAGCCCTGATTTATCGTGGCTTATTCGACTGTATATACGTTTAACAGCTTTTGATGAGGGACAGGATGTGCAGGTAGGGTATTGGATAGCAGCTCAGAATAATAGATAACTTGATATAATTTGAACACTTAGCTTTTGATGATGGATATAATAGGTTATCTGAAGAAGCTCTTCAATTTTTGAGGTAAATTTTTTATAATGAATATTAATAGTTTAAATTAACTTTTAAACTTTTTTTTATAGATGAGGATATTAGTTTCACACCAGCCAAAATACAAGCTACTAACAAATTATGGTCACACCACTGTCAAACCACAAGCAAAAACTAATGTTCAAAAGAGAAACATAAATTATCTTTGATATTTTTTAATGAGTTTCATATTGTAATGAAAGTAAAATAAACATTGATCATTGGCTTATAACAATAATGATATTAAATGAATAAATCCAATCATTTATATAAAAGAGATGCTTAAAATTTCTCTTTGACATTAAATAACTGAACAAGGGATAACATGTAAAATCAACCAGCACAAATGAAAAGTTCTCAACCTGACCAGATAACAAAACAAATTTTGCTGTTTTTCTTGGTTGGGCTGATGTCTTTTCAGTATACCCTTGTATTATTTGTAATTAAATATTAATAATCAGTTTTGTTTTAAATTTGAATTCTTCTTGTGATATAATTAAAATTTGTAAGCAGGTTTTGGAGAGACTTGTTTATTAGTTTTATGTTAATTTGAAGAGACTTGTTGGAGTAAGTTTTATATAATTTTGGGGAGACTTGTAGTAAGTTTTATGTCATTTTCGAGAAACTTGCTTGACTAAGTTTCATGCTATTTTAGAGGGACTTGTTTTAATAAGATTATGTCCTTTGGGAGAAACTTTATTTAATAAGTTTTATATCATTTTAGAGAGACTTGCTTTACCAAGTTTCATGTTATTTTGAAGAGACTTCTTTTAGTAAGTTTTATGTTATTTTTGGTAAAACTTGTTTTAGTCAATTGTATATTATTTTTAACACTTTGCTTTTGATGAGGGATATAACAAGTTCTCGGTAAGTCATCTTGAGAAGCTGGTCAATTTTGATATAACTGTCTATGTTTTTTCATGAATCTCATGATAAGATTTTAAAATCTCTCAATTTTTAAGGGATAAAGTTAAGTCTCAGTATTACTTTTGGTACTATAAAGTATACAATTAGACATAAATAATTCCTTGCTTTTCTCAAAGGCAGCCCAACCTATGCTAATCTTATGTTGAATGGGAGTCATCCCATCCTTTTAGCATGACAAATGAATTCGGAAACGTGTTTGATTGGCTTATCATAGATAAGGGAGTTGTTTGTTCTCGTCAATTACCATATATTAGATATTGGTATGTAATAAATGCAGCAGATGAGACGGGAATTTGAACTTGGCTTACCAGTTCCCCTTTTTATGTCAGTAACTCATTAAGCATAGGAGGAATGGTGGAGTAATGGATACCGTCTTGGATTGAGGAATCGGAGAGTCGAGTTCGAATTCCACTCGAATCCATTACATTCACTTGCATGCTAATACCCTTGGGAAAAGTATGAATCCTTTTCTCCCCACCATCTATGGGTAAAATAGCAGGACAGACCAAGTTCTATAGCCTTGGATGGCAACTGGTCTACCGCAGAAAGGAATGGCAACCTACTGCGGGAAAAAAAAGATCTGCCTCATCAGTCATCTATCGAAAGATACGTGATCGCTCAAGCGTATATCATGCATGCCACATAACTGACTGACTGAGCTCATTATGCGATCTAAACACCCCTTTTTATATCCTTAGAATAATGATTTACCTGCCATATATATTTGTACCAAGTTGGCATTATAGATTTGACAAGTGCATCAATTTTTAGACAACTATGGCTGGAAAGTCTGCATAGTGTTGATGAAGGGCAGGTTTCCATAAAGATACTCCCTGTTATAAAAGCCTTATTTTAAAGCCCAGGCCACTAGCTGAACTTGTTACCATTTTTATCACTAAGCTACTTCGTACTAGAAGTAATAGATATTAACAAAAAAAAAGTTAGTCTTTAGTAGACAGTGATTTAAAGACTGGTAGATAAGTAGATAATAGTAAGAAAGTGGGTGAGTTGGTTAAGAGCTCTGACTAAAATGCATAGATAAACTGACTGACATAGAGGCCAAAATGTCAATAGATAAGCTGTGAAGGAATAAAATGAATGACTTGATCAGAAAGTGCTAGAATATTGATGAGTGCATAAAATCTGGACGTTAATAAAAATAAAAAAAATGTAATCTTAAAATTTTCTGAAAGATCAATAAAGGTTGTCAGTCTTTTAAGCAAAAAAGAAGAAAATTGAATTGAAAAACTTTTTCTTTTTATTCTCAAGTCTCTCTGGTGGTAGTCAAGCCATTTATAAAGTCCAGTGGAGAAAATTTAGATTCATCAGACTCTTTTCTTTCTGGAATATTCATGGAGGAAATATATAGTTCCTCGGTTATTAAGTATTGGACAGGAGGGAATAATCTTTATCAATACCAAAAATAGAATCAACAAAAAGAGACTGAATTCTGTCAGTGCTGCTTTAATTTCTCTCAAATACTTGGGAAAAGTATAAACACATTTCTCCCATTCTTTGACCAATCACAAGATATCCTGGTATAGCGGTGTGAATGGTGATTATCTCCCTTTGATTTAGATGAAGTTACAAAAGTTACGTGGTGACCAGTAGATGACATGAGTTCATAGAATGACATACCTCAGTTGTTATTTAGCAGGTGTAGAGGCAAGAGATGTCTGCCCATGCCAGTTGCTGATAATAAACTGTGGAGGGCCCATATGATACCTTGAAGTTTGTAGAACATATCACCATCCTAGCTGCTTTCCCTTCAAGAAATTTTATTTTCATAATAATGTTTGTCACTTGAAGTAGATGGTTACAGAGTATGGAGGCACAGTGGAGTAATGGATAGTGGCTAGGATTGAGGAATTGGAGAGCCGAGTTTGAATTCCAGTCGAGTTCATTACATTCACTTATGTGCTAATACCCTTGGGAAAAGTATGAATTTTCTTCTTCTCCCCCCAGTTATGGGTAAAGAGCAGGACAAACTGAATTCTATAGACTTGGGTGGCAAGTGGTCTAGGAGAAAGTAACTCTGAATTCAATACTGTATGTAGCCCTGACATAGCACATACTATACAGCTAAAGAAAGGATCGTTCAGATTGGCTTGATGATCCCAGCTATGGTCAAACAATGATGAAGAGGTAAGAGGCACAGTTTATGGGGATATGAGGAGGAGATAATGGTTAATCCTAGACTTAAGATTGTAGGGATCTGGGATTTGGTTTCACTATAGCTGTTCATGAGCTGTTTGAGTAGGACATAATATTACAAGTAAGACCCTCTTGCTTCTTGCCTTTCCACTATGTTTGCTTTATTACTATGTTACAATTTCTTTGTGTGGGATAAATTAGTGACATGTACCGGGTTATTCAAAAAGAATGAACCGATTTCATTATACAATATTTTAATAAGGAAAAGCAACAGAAAACTCCAGCCAAGCCACAAGTATTCTACTCGCAATCAATTTTTATTTCCTGTTTTACAAGTGTTCAATGAGGCCACCACCTGCATCATGAGGTGGTTCCACACTCCTCAAAACCTCCTGATCAGAGGCCTTGCTGTTGGACATAGTTTATCATCTTACCCAGGACGTGGATGCAGTTTATCATCATACCCAGGACGCTTGACGTTTAAAGTCATCAAGTTTAGTGGGTAGTGGTGGAATGTAAACATGATCTTTTATGTATCCCCACATGACAAAATCACATATTGTTGAGGTCTGGGGATCTTGCAGTCCAAGCACAAAGAGCAAGGTCTTGATAAGTGCCTGAACAAGGTGTAGTCTGTAAGTTTTCAAATGTAGACATCTTAGCATGTGCCAGATAGTGGATTAAGAGATTGCAAGCTCACGGCTAGCTCAATTTGTGGACTTCTGTGGACTCCTCTCAAACGCAGCACGGTTTCTCGCCACTTGTTCTTCCAAAACAAGTGGTTATCCTGGACTTTTTTCTTTACACAGTCACCCACTCTTTTGAAACTTTTTAAACCACTGTCAAATGTTCTTAGGAGAGGGCAGATTAGTGTCAAATTGCTTTCAATAGGCATGCTGCACGATGACAACCATATTTGTATTAATGAACTCGAAAACACAGAATTCCTTCTGCTGAGGACTTGCCATTCTGGGGGTAAACAAACACCTGAATATTGCCGGAGATATGAGGCAACTACAGCGTCCCTCTCAAGTGGTCACTGACTCATTCCATGATGATGCTTGAGAACTGAAGCAATGCGCCATGAAATCGGTTCATTCTTTTTGAATAACCCTGTATTTATATATTTGTATATAATTTCTTGCATAACATAGAGGTATATAAAATCTCTTTGAGAATAATGTATGTTTGCTCATCCTTCATTTCAGCTATTCTGTTCTGTCTGTGTATTAATGTGTAGAGGCCCACGTGGTGTTAATGTGAAGAGAATGAGGAGATATCTCTGGTTTAAGACTTCCCGCTGGACGGTCCAGCTACATAGGAATGTTGGACTATAATGGAGTCCAAAGAAGATAAAGAAACAAACAAGACCGATATACATGCATGCAAACAAATATATATTAATAACAAATAGATTAATACACGAATTACAAATACATTGAAGACATGGAAAGTTGCCGAGTATTTGTATGGAGAAGTTATTGTGTGTGTGTGTTGAGTGTCCGTACAAACACGTATATAGTTTTAAGCGTGTTCCCAGAATATGGGAAACGCAGTTTGTGTGAGAGGTCACATAGTGGTGTAAGTGAAAAAGAGAAAGTTTTTTTTACCTCGCCTCAGGCGCGAGGTTGCGGCCTGAGTCGAGGCAGCTGGCCGCACGTGTGCGAAACCGTGGAAAGAGGAAGAGGCAAAAGGTCAGCCAATATTTATACTCCCGGGAGTGAGAGACCCCTGTTGAAGGGTTAAGGAAATGAGGAGGAGCTAACTGCGACAAATGTATTACTATATCACTGATATAATATTGCCTAGAAAGGGGAAAATGTAAACTGGAAATATACTTTCTTGTTTAACACTGCCATTACTGGCAAAATGCTTGTCACGAGGATGCTCCTATAGTTGATGAATGAAATAGAGGCTAAGTACTTGGATAAACCACTCTCCCATAATATACCCTATAAATTCAGGTAATAAAAGACAAAGGTTGTTACTTTCAGGCTATCATAGACGAAACATAAATATACCTTATTTTTTATTAGTTTTTCTTTTATCTTATTTCTGTTGCAGAGTGTTGTGGTAAAGAGCAACAAAAATTAGATGAAATAAAAACTAGGAAAACAATTAATAATAATGGCAATGTTTCAGTTAATAAATTTCCGGTAGTAAATTTCTGACTGTTTACTTCTCTTAGTCATTATAATAATCTTCTCTCCGTATTTCATCAGCTTCTCCCCGTGAACCACTGCCCTATGAAACAGACTCACAAGAGTATGTTTCCCTGATCACGGCAATCTTAACCTGTTCAAGTCTAGAGTCAACTGTTATCTTCTCCTATCCATATAAACTACCTTTTAAAGTATCCCTCTATCTCAAGTGGCCCCTGGGCCTTGTAATAGGTGAAACGTACTGTAAAAAAAAAAAATGAAAATAACATATTTATCTTTATTTAGATTGCAGTCTTATATGTTCAAGCCTTTCTTGTGAGGCACTCATATACAAGTGTTTATCAAGTGATTATCTTGCTTCAACATGGTCTTAAGATAGGTTTTGTCATTGCTAATTTTGTCATCATCATCTATATCATCACTGTCTTTGTCATTCTGTTGCTAATTTTTCTTTTAGAGAGGTGCTTTAATTTTTGAGTCACTGTTATATTAAACATAAAATATTTCATATGAAAAGATATTGAGCAAAAAGGGATTTATATAATGCCAAGAGTAATCAATGAATCATGGATACCATTAAACATCTAAAAAATACAGACAGAATAGATCAATTAAACGGTTCATTTGCCTCTATTTTACTTTGGAATTCTTTATCTTTGCTTTATTTAATCTCAATACATTGTTTCAAGACTTTTGTTTCACTGCATCTCACTATTAAAACTTTCTAACAGTTGCCATCATTTTTAATTGATAGCATGGGCAGACTAGTAATAATAATGATAATAATAATAATAATAATGCTGAGGATACCATGGGCCAAACATGTGAGTAACGACATGGTTTTAGAAAAAATGGAAACAAAAAGGAAAATTGTATTTAACATGAGGAAGAGACAATTGTGGTTTCTAAGGCACGTAATGAGGAAGGAGGGCTTGAAATATATATATATATATATATGCTTGTGAAAAATTTATTTCAGTTGAGCTCTCTGGGGAGGATGTGTGGGTTTGTAAACAGTGACTATTACCGCTAATGATGCAAGACTCTTCGGTAAATCGAATTGAGTTCTCTCAGTCACTGTGTGTTTATCTAAAAATAAATACGCTTAAATTCACCTTCTTCTCTGCCATGCGCCAATGGCTTCAGGGTAAAATTTCTGACTGACGCGAATTCAGCCAGTTTTCGATTCTAGCCGGGGGCAACCGGACGTCTAGCCACACTGATGAGCTGTGATACAGCGAAACAGTCTGTCTGTGGATGACAATATATATATATATATATATATATATATATATAATAAGACATGATAAGACACCGGAGGTATTGAAACAAAATGGCTATTTTTGTAGTGATTTTATAACATATTTATGTTATAATATTTAAATAAATAATTATATCTGCTCTACTCTGTATTGAGCACTCTTTTAAGAATAATAATTGTTGGTTATTGGAATTTATTCCGTATATACCAGTCCTATACTTGTATATATATATATATATATATATATATACACACACCCAAGTATAGGATTGGTGTAGATGGAATAATTTCTAATAACCAACAAATACTAGTCTTAAATGAGTGCTCAATACAGAGCAGAGCAAATATAATTATTTTTTCGAAAATTATAACATAAATATGTTATAAAATCACTACAAAAATAGCCATTTTGTTTCAACACTTCAGGTGTCTTATTAAGTGATGGTGTTTAATGTATAATATATACATTCAACTACATTCTACTACTCTTTTGTTGTTCCGTCTCGACTCCTTCACTCTCCGGGTGTTCACTGGTAGTAGTATATGTATACCTTGGGTGAGTCCATTCGTGTGAAAAGGAGACACCCCTTAACAATAACTCAACTTCACAAATTTCAGATTGGCAGCTAGGTCTCATCATTTTACAGCTGAAATCGCTAGATGTAGCCATAAGTTCTACGCTGATAGTTTCTTCTCTCGCACTTCTCACTTGTGGAACTCTCTTCTGGCTTCTTGCTTCCCAGTCAAATTTGATCTTCAATAATTTAAGTGAAATGTCAATCATTATCTTCTGTCTTAATTCTTTCTTTGTCCTCTCGCCATAATAGTGTTTTTTTTTTTCCCATATTCTCTAACACTCAGTTACCTCTTGCGTCTTAGTGGCCTTATTGCCTTACTTGGGGTGAAATGATTAATAAAAAAACTTTTCTTTACTAACCCTTTATTTCTAATTGGCTGTAGCAGAATATGGTAATGGCGTAGTAATTCAACTAAAGTAATATATGTGAGAATATTAAACTACTAACACTTAACATAATGGAAATATTGAAGAGAACCAAACATACCATTTGATTTGTGCTATCTATAAATAGTCTACCTGACATGGCAGGAATATTTAATGAATGAATGCCAGTAATTTTGGCGCATTGTCTTTTCCAGACTGTTCAGCTTATGCTGCATTGAAAAGCATAACTGCAAAACAGATAACACATTATTAGTATCTGTTAAGATTATGCTAGTCTGGCACAAGGCTATGTACATGGGACACCCTGTGAAGAATAAATTCATGGTCTTTGATGATAGCTTTTGAAGATAGCCTTCCTACTATTATATAATAGCTAGCCACTTGTATCTGAGTGTGCCAGTTTGCTAGGGTGGCTATATATTCCCTGTTGCAGATGTCTGTTCAGGCACATTTGTGTTTCATCAAAACTCACAGAGCCAAAATGTAGTTTATACACAAACTATGAGTGTACCTTAGTTATAATTTCTGGTATAATGTGCATATTCTGGTGTGATCGACTGTTTGAACAAGGCCAGTATGCTCATACCCTCAGTCATGATGACTTACGACTTTATGCTAGCACGACCATTAATGACTTCCTAACAATTATGTCTACTTAAATGATATTTGACAATGCTTCATCTAAGCCTAACCAGCAGGAGTCATTCAAATTTAGCCATATGGCTATATTCTCTACTTCTACTTCTTATGGATGGGAGTTGCAATAAAAAGCAAGTGAAATGAAGATGAAAGAAATACTAGTGAAAAATGAATAATAATTGACAATGCTTCATCTAAGAAGGCTAACCAGCAGGAGTGATTCAAATTTAGCCATATAGCTATATTCTCTACTTCTACTTCTTATGGATGGCAGTTGCAATAAAAAGCAAGAGAAATGAAGATGAAAGAAATACTAGTGAAAAATGAATAATAATTGACAATGCTTCATCTAAGAAGGCTAACCAGCAGGAGTCATTCAAATTTAGCCATATAGCTATATTCTCTACTTCTACTTCTTATGGATGGCAGTTGCAATAAAAAGCAAGAGAAATGAAGATGAAAGAAATACTAGTGAAAAATGAATAATAATTGACAATGCTTCATCTAAGAAGGCTAACCAGCAGGAGTCATTCAAATTTAGCCATATAGCTATATTCTCTACTTCTACTTCTTATGGATGGCAGTTGCAATAAAAAGCAAGAGAAATGAAGATGAAAGAAATACTAGTGAAAAATGAATAATAATTGACAATGCTTCATCTAAGAAGGCTAACCAGCAGGAGTCATTCAAATTTAGCCATATAGCTATATTCTCTACTTCTACTTCTTATGGATGGCAGTTGCAATAAAAAGCAAGAGAAATGAAGATGAAAGAAATACTAGTGAAAAATGAATAATAATTGACAATGCTTCATCTAAGAAGGCTAACCAGCAGGAGTCATTCAAATTTAGCCATATAGCTATATTCTCTACTTCTACTTCTTATGGATGGCAGTTGCAATAAAAAGCAAGAGAAATGAAGATGAAAGAAATACTAGTGAAAAATGAATAATAATTGACAATGCTTCATCTAAGAAGGCTAACCAGCAGGAGTCATTCAAATTTAGCCATATAGCTATATTCTCTACTTCTACTTCTTATGGATGGCAGTTGCAATAAAAAGCAAGAGAAATGAAGATGAAAGAAATACTAGTGAAAAATGAATAATAATTGACAGTCCTTCATCTAAGAAGGCTAACCAGCAGGAGTCATTCAAATTTAGCCATATAGCTATATTCTCTACTTCTACTTCTTATGGATGGGAGTTGCAATAAAAAGCAAGAGAAATGAAGATGAAAGAAATACTAGTGAAAAATGAATAATAATTGACAATGCTTCATCTAAGAAGGCTAACCAGCAGGAGTCATTCAAATTTAGCCATATAGCTATATTCTCTACTTCTACTTCTTATGGATGGGAGTTGCAATAAAAAGCAAGAGAAATGAAGATGAAAGAAATACTAGTGAAAAATGAATAATAATTGACAATGCTTCATCTAAGAAGGCTAACCAGCAGGAGTCATTCAAATTTAGCCATATAGCTATATTCTCTACTTCTACTTCTTATGGATGGGAGTTGCAATAAAAAGCAAGAGAAATGAAGATGAAAGAGATACTAGTGAAAAATGAATAATAATTGACAATGCTTCATCTAAGAAGGCTAACCAGAAGGAGTCATTCAAATTTAGCCATATAGCTATATTCTCTACTTCTACTTCTTGTGGATGGGAGTTGCAATAAAAAGCAAGAGAAATGAAGATGAAAGAAATACTAGTGAAAAATGAAAATGCTTCATCTAAATATGTAAGTACTATTACTCTCTGTTCTAATATTTTAAACATTAGGCCTTCCTTTTGCTCTGTTATACCATGATGGTAATTCTAAACTTGTTCCTTATTATAAATCATTAAACATCTATGGGCTTAAATTTATTCTCAAATGATATCCATCAGTGTCAATCTGGAAAGATCCCAACGGTGTTAAGAGAGATTTATATGTAACAAGTTGAGGATTTTAAAATTTTATTGAGGAAAGTAACTGATACATTGAAATATACATAAAGGTTAAATATTTATGTGTGTGTGTGTGTGTGTATGTGTGTGTGTGTATGTGTGTTTGTGTATGTGCAAGCACAGTTAAAACAAAGATAGGAATGACTGCAATTCAGGAGTCTAAATTTGGTTATGGATATGAAGATTTACGGTCCATATGAGGCTTGGGAATTTTTGTCTATCACAATAAGAGAAAAAAGAATTGTCGAAAGACTAATATTTTTACTTGGGAAAATATTTGGAAATATTTTTGGAAAACTGAATGTAAAAATTGATAATAAATGTAGTGACACAACTGTGGGACTATTAATTTGTTTTCTGCATGAAATACTTGGCCTCCGAATGCATATCTATCCCATCATGCCTCAGTGAATTTTGTGGCTAATCTCATCCTCCTAAAATTGCACAAAGCCATGTGATATTCATACTGACTTTATGAGTATTGTTGCCAACGAATTTAAGAGAAATGATTTTCAGGATGGAAATGTCTTCCTCATGAACTGTCTTTTGATTGGCTGGAATTTTCCATAAGCATGGCGAGTTACAATTTTTTATGACTACAGCAAGTTTTACAGCAGATGTTATCCCAAATCTCTGTGTTGTTTCTACTTAATTGGTTTGATCAAGAACACAAAGGTTGATGTCAGTGTATTTATGTCTCTGAAGCAAAGAGATTTTCTCAAACTGACTAGATTTATACCACTGGTGTTTAAACATTTTCCAATTAATGAATATGGTCATTCTTGGGATGATGAGAAAGGCTCTTTCTTTGTAGAAAAATGAGTACACATACATATATATATATATATATATATATATATATATATATATATATGTATAAGCAATTCACCCCAAGCAAGGTTGGAGTGCCACTGGTACGCAAGGGGCTACAGAAAATGTAAGTAAGGGAAAAAACTGGGTATAGTTGGGGGTGGGGGTGAGGAAAAGATGAAAAGAAGACAGGAGAGGATAAAAGGAAGAATTGAAGGTTCAAGGGAACAGGAGATGTCGATTGACATTACATTTAAATTTTAGCAGATTATAGTTATCAGGGAAGCAAGTAAGGGGAAGGGAGTTCCACAGTCGAGAAGTGCGAAAGAAGAAACTGTTGGAGTAGAAGAGGCAGTTACATTTAACAACATTTCGTCAGAGCAGATGCCATGAAAATATTTATAGAAAAGACGGAAAGAAGCCACATTACGTCGGTGAGAAAGTGACTGGTGTCAAGACCCCTAGTCAGGACAGATCACACTGCATATCCGTCTTTGGACTTTGTCGAGAACCTCAAGATGAACAGCAGGGGAACCAGACCATATATGGCAACACTATTCCATGCATGGACGAATGGTAGATTTGTAGATGTGAAGGGTGGACTCAGACGAGAAAAACCTTCTGGCGTGACACAGGGGACCAACTTTCCTTGCAGTAGATGCAGCAATTGATTCAATGTAGTTGTTCCACCTCAGATTAGTGGAGAATGTGAAACCAATAAGGTGCATTCAGGTTCCCTCATGGAGTTGACCATCAACCATGCTGATAGGAGGCAGGGACATTTCTCAATGCTGAGTAAATGACAGCAGTTTCATTTTGGATGCATTAAAATTGTTTATAAATAAATCTTCAACGGTCTTTCCTGAATGATCATATATGCTCATGAAACGTACCTTAACATAAACACTGAAAACATAATTATGAAATGGATTAAGTCCAACAATTATTTAATATATTTTCTGTTTATACGTTATTTTAATAGATACAATTTATTTTAGTAAATACTCTGTTTTTTAAATAAACATGATTAATTACATTTACCGGACTGAATGTTTGAGAAATTTTGTAGAAATTTGTGAACCTGTGTCCTATAGAGAACCATCAATTGATGTGAGGTACTATACGACTCAGATACAGTGAAAAAAAAGTAAAATTTTTAAATAAACAGTATTAATTACATTTTCCGGCCTGTATGCTCAAGAAATTTCATAGAAAATATGTGTCCTCAACTGGAATCAAACCTGTGTCCTATACAGAACCATCAGTTGTTGATCTGACATGCTATACCACTCAGCTACAGAGAAAGCATCTGGTTAGCAAAGTTCAATTACTGTTTACAAACAACAAATCTTTGACAATCTTTTCCAAACAATCATATCTGCTCACAAAACGTATCTTAATGTAAACATTGATAAGATATGAAATGGATTAAATCTGACAATTATTTAATATAGTTTCTGTTTATATGTTATTTTAATATATACAATTTATATATATATATATATATATATATATATATATATAAATATAAAAGTGGACATGGAAGTCAGCACTTAGAGGCGACAGTCTGTTTCATGCTAGTGCAATCGCATTGCACTAGCATGAAACAGACTGTCGCCTCTAAGTGCTGACTTCCATGTCCACTTTTATATTTACACACGCTCTATCTCTGATATTGAGCACTTTACCCCATAAATATAGCACACTTTAAGACTATATTTCTGTATATATATATATATATATATACCCAAGTCTAGGATTGGTGTATACGGAATAAATTCTTAAAAGGAGGTGTTGAAACTAAATGGCTATTTTTGTAGTGATTTTATAACATTTATGTTATAATTTTTAAATAAACAATTATATATATATATATATATATATATATATATATATATATATATATATATATATATATATATATGTACACCACAGGCATTAAGTTTGAGGCCACTGTGCATTTCTTTAAAAAACACCATAAAATGAGATATTTTTGCATTTTTTCAAAGTAAAAGAGAAATTTTGAGTGACTATAGTGTCTTTGCTTTTATATTTCATGCTTTCTCCAGTCTCCTCTTACTACCAAAAAGTTCAGATTTGGATTCATCTTTCCACATTACATTTTGCTAAATTATGAATATTTTTTTATGAGAAACATTATATTTTGTTTTCCCCATTAACTCTTCAGTAGAATTTTTAAGTTTACCCAAATTTTCAACTAAGTTAAATATTAATACATGTTCTAAATGTTAAGTCATTAGAGCTGAAAATTTGATTCAGGTTGAGGGAATCATGAAAAAAGAATACCATTTGATTTTGCAAACACATACTATACCACCTGGTTTACACATAATTGGAAAAATTTACCTTTCAACAAGACAATGATCCAAAATGCTCTTCTAAATGATGTCATAATTTAGGAAATTATGACTTGGTTGACTCACTCTTCTGACCTCTCTTCTATTGAATTAGTATGGGATTTAATTGGATAGGAGAGTTCGGAGAGAATACCCAAAGAGTAAGAGTGAACTTTTTCAGTGCTTGAAGAATATTTGGGAAGGACTGCCATCTACTTTTTTCAAAAACTTTTGGAACGAGTGTCAAGAATTTGTAATTAAGGTAGGTTGTGGTTTTATTGACAAAAACAAAACAATTTGTATGATATTTTTTATAGTTAAGTGATTATTTTTTGTCAAACTATAATCAAATACAATGTAGTTACTGAAATTTTATCTTTTACTTTAAAAAAATACAAAAATATCTCATTTTAACATATTTTTTTAAGAAATGCAGTATCCTTTCCATATCTGCCATCAACATTATGCCATCCGCATATCTTAAGTTGTTAAAATTGTTGCCACCAGTAATAAATCCTGATAGGACTTGTAATTTTCTCAGAATTGCCTCACTGTATAGGTCGAATAAGTCCATTGAAAAGACACATCCTTGTCTTACACTCCTTTCTACTTTCACATATTTACTGGATTCATTTCCTATCTGTATGCAGGCAGTTTGCTGCTAGTATATGTTCTGGATTATTCTTATATCCTTTGCACATATGTCAAAATTACTTAAGAGTTCCAACAGTTGTTTGTGATGTAATTTATCAAAAACATTGGGAGAAATTTTCCTTCCCTAGTTCTCATTTTACATTCGTGACTACAATGCGATATGAACATGTGAATAAAAGTCTCTTATGCTAACCCTGATTACATATATTTGTGTTGCATTTCTTACAGTCTGAAGTATTGAGGGATAATAATGAGGAAATATATATGTTTTATTTAACAAAACAAGATAAGGAATTTATTTAAAAATTTACACATTTAAAGTTGTCAGTTGTTTCAGGAAAAGGAATCAAATATTTAAAGTTTTTTTTAGTTTTGATGAATTGTCAAGAAGAGAAAATGTTTATATTAAGTCAGTGGACACAAATTAATATTCCAGAATGTTTAAAACAGATTGAGAGAGTTTGTTTTTCACGTGTTTGAAACATGATATGAAAAGATATCTTTTAAGGTACTTAGCTTTGGAGTTAGAGTTCTTTGCAATTGCCCTGCTTTCATTAGAGGCTGATAATGTCTCAATGTGTAATTTAACACAGGCATTATTCAGATGCGTGGAACTCTGGCTTTCTGCTTCCTGCTTCATTCTTTTTTTCTCTCTCCCTGCCTTGATTCAACTTTCGATGCCTAGTTATATCGAAAAGCAATTTCACATCGGCTCATTAATTTTTCTCAGTTTGTAAACCCCTCCCTCTTTTCCCTCTTAGTCTCTTTTTCTATTGGTCAAAATAAATATAGGTTTGCGAGTTTGAAAATAGTGTAGAAAAGAGAGTTATTTTTATTTTCAGTATTTACATTAGTCGGACTATTGTCCTCATCTTTGTCGCCATATTTGTCACAACATTTCTGCCGTTGTACACTCCGGCTTTCTTCAGGTGTTTGGAATTTCGAACTGAAATGGGGTAGACTGTTCTAGTTCCATGTGCCATGTTTGATGGATGTCAGTTATCTCCTGCTAATTTACCCTCTGAAAGTTCTCCACTTAACCAGGTATTGAACTCACACTCTTTGGGTCTGTCACTGGATCTAACCAACGCCTTTACCCACTGTGCCATGTGTCCTTGAGGACATCTGGGTATGAATTTCTGGGTATTATAAACCTAATGTTTTTCAGCAACCATTTTTTACCAGTACTCATATTGCAATTTTGCTGTTATCATTTCATATTTTTACCAGATCTCATATTGCAACTTTTTGTTATCATTGCTTTTCTCTGGCACTCCTTATTACTGGTTCCCATATTTTTATTTTGTATTCACTACAAGTCCATACTGCAAATACAAAAGATGATCTATATCCCTTTACCTCAAGTGGCTCATGAATCTTGTACATACAGGGTGAACATCACTGTAAAAACCATCAAAAAAACATGTATTTGTGTTGCATTCCTCACAGACTACATCGTAAATATAAAATACAGTCTATACATAACATGGCTTACCTGTCCCGTTTCTATAAATATTTTCATGACAATTTTTATGATGACCTTTCTTCTTTGGTACCTTGATTTTACAAATTTATGCACAATACTAGGTTGGCTGTTAGGTTTAATCATTTTACAGTTGAAATTTCTAGACGTAAACATAAGTTCAATGCTAACAGTTTCTTCTGACTTGTGTAACTCTCTTCTTTCTTGTGGCTTTTCAGTCAAAAATCTAACTCCAATGTTCTTCAAAATCATCTTCTAATGTCTTAGTGGCTTTACTGCCTTGCTCAGAGGAGATTATTAAAAAAGTCCCACTTGAAGTTGTAGTGAATAGAGTTGCTAATGGTTCTAATGGGTGAGGTTGCTGTTGGTCACGAGTTGGTAGCTTGTAATGTTGCTGAGAACTTACAAAACAAATTACTTCACATTTTCAAAAGAGATGAATTTCAACATGTTGAAGATTTTGCTACATATATATATATATATATAAAGAACAGCATTTTTCTACATTTTCGTATACCGGGTGTAACAGCAAAATTGTCCAAATCATGTAACAGTATGGAATAATTGTTCATCCCACAAAATGTTTAATATCTAAAAAGCACTAAACTAAGTGAATTACTTTCCCCCCAGTTTTCAGATAAGACATTTGTCATAAGAATCACTGAAAAACCCTTTGAGTTATTCAGTTAGAGAACAGGTTAAAATCGTTTTGTGTTAGACTGACTGTTTTCCCAAATGAACAATGGTGAGAGGAAAAAGATCATTCTGCCCTTCAGTAATGGTACCAACATTCATACTCTGGTTTCCATCTTCAAATCCATTCAAGAACCATCCAGAGAATGAATAAGTTTAAAAAAGAAGGGAACAGTAGAGAAGAAAACTGGATCAGAAGGTCACAACAGCAAGAGGGATCATCATTTCAACTTAGAGCTAAAGAGATTAATTAGAAAAGATCCAACTCAATCCATAAGATCTCTTACTGATTTTGAAGTAGCTTTAAAATATTGTACATTATGTTTCAATGAATTCCTTTTAATTGGTCCTGATCTGTCATCTCGTCTGCAGTCACTCTCTCACAGATGCACCGTTGCCTCGCTCTGGCTTTTTTACAAATACTTTCACGGTAATTGCTCCGATGAGCTGCTTTCGCTGGTTCCCAGGCTTCATGAATTCAAGCGTCCTATGAGGCTGGCATCCCGCTCCCACCCTTTCACTGTTGAAACTGTTAAATGTAGCCGTCTCTTCTACCCCAATAGTTTCATATCTCTCACCTCTCGCCTGTGGAACTCCCTTCCTTATTCCTGTTTCCCTGACAACTATAATCTCTAACTATTCAAATGTAATGTCAATTGACATCTCCAGTTGCCTTGATCTATCCATTATCCTTCTCCACATCCTTTCCTCTTTCACTCCTATCTGCTCTTGCTCCAAATCTTCTGTAACCCCTTGCATGCTAGTGGCTTCCAGCCTCGCTTGGGGTGAAAAACTTTAAAAAAAAAAAAAAAAATTGTAGTCCTTATTGAGATGGTAGATTGTATTATGTTTTGCCAAGACTATCTAATTTACTAATTAATTCTATGAATATGGTAAGGTTTTCTGGGGGATTTTAGAAAGTATCTACCAGATGTATTTCTCTTCATGTAAATATTGCTCTTAAGCTGATAATTATCCTGAATTTTATGTTGCTGTTATGGTGTGAATAGAAATTTATAGGATCATTTTTATTGGTGGATTTTCAATAGAAACTTAGTTTTAGTTCATTATCACTATGATTTAACATGACATTGAGTAAAAAGTAATGTACACTTTATTTCTGTTTCATAAGTAAATTCAATTATACTTTGATGTTTAGTTTACTTAAATTCCTAGAAGTTTCATCTATATATTTCTTGTGACATTTAGTACAGTCTATTGTGTAAATTTCTGCTTCAGGTTTAAGATTGTTATATATTTTGTTTTGTATTAATAAGATTTCTTATTGTTTTCAAAGTAGCAAATTTTACATTAAATTTAAATACATTCTTTTCAATTGTAATCATTATTGTGTTGATGGGTAAATTATTTATATTTTTTATTTTTCTACTTTCATAAATGCAATGAGTTTTTCTCTGAATATTATATATAAAATAATTGAAATACTGGAGTAGTTTAAAAGTACTTTCCATGTCTTCATCACTGAAATACTGAGAGCTCCAAATTTTAAGTGTTTGCAATGGACATTCATAAATATTCTGGATTTTATTTTTTTGCTGTGATGTGAATACAAGCTGATGAGATCATTTTTATCAGTCGATTTATGATGTACATTAAATTTTAGATCAGTATCACCTACACATCTGTGTAAGGGCTTTTGAACTCTACAAAGGCGGGACAGTGAAGATTGTGCTTCACCAACCCAGAAATGACAGCATACTCCATTCTTGGTCTGATCTGACTCTGGTTTAGATAGAACAGGGCAGCAGGAGTTAGATACAAGCAACCGATTATTCTTCCAACATCTTTTGCAATGGTACAAATGTCCACATTCCATTTGAGGTCTGGAGTGAGCTTCAGTCAGACCCAGCAGATGTTTGAGGCAATGATCCTCTTTGAGGGTTATATATATATATATATATATATATATATATATATATATATATATAAGAGAATCTCAGTAGAGTTCCACCATGGAATATGTGAGCGAGCGGTGCTATATTGAGTCTGATTTGCTACATTTTCATCACCAAGGCCCATTGGAACAGTTGGTATGGTGTTTACTTGACAATCTAACTGTCAGGGTTTCAATTCTCAGTAGTGGATGTGCACTGCTGATGAGTCCCAAATATAGGACGAAATAGCCGTCCAGTGCTTTCTGCATTCTATTGAGGTTTCAGACTCGATGAATTACTTAAATATAATTATCAAATTCTCCTAATAATTTCATATATATATATATATATATTTGTAAATGGATAACTATCCACATTCTAATGAATGCTAAAGCACAACTGTAGGCCATAGCATTTAAACGCAAATGAAAAGAAATTCAGTAATGGATAGCTACACATAGTTTTTACCCTACCAGTTGTAGCCCTGGTGATTATCCCAGAAAGAGATGGAAAGTACTTGAGAAATAAAAGTGATTATCACTGTTACAGTGCATTTCTTGCTTTATTTAATTGTAATATACAGAAAAAAATATTTGTGAATATGAAAGGATTATGATAAAAATAAGCAGACATAATATTTGTAATTTATTCATTCAGCCCTGAAAAAAGAGAATTTGCTACCTAAATGCACAAATATATATATATATATGTGTGTGTGTGTGTGGTTCAGTTCAATTTATATTACAATGAATCATTCATGCAAAAAGTAAATTAGTAAAGTTAATGATATAAAATGGCGAAATCCCTTCGCTAACAAAATTTTTAAAGATGCATTAACCTACCAATCACTCAATGAATGTTATGATCCTTGTTTTTTAAAATTATAATCTGTATAATGTCTTTCTTTAATACACAAGTACTTTCGACTGTACATTCAGTTATCTTTAGAAAACGCACTCTCATAAATTTTCAACAAAAAAAAATTCAACCGTAGCATTGCAACTGTATGCTCCAAAAGTTTGTATCCATTATCAATAACACATTTCGAAAAAACATATTTTGATTCGCATTATATTTTTTCGTCTTTTGAATTTCACAAAAAACAAAATAATTTCCATGCCTGAAGATGACTGAATGTACAGTTGAAAGTACTTGCATATTAAAGAAAGACCTTATACAGCTTGTAATTTAAAAAAAACAAGGATCATAACATTCATCGAGTGATTGGTAGGTTAATGCATTTTAATTTTTTGTTCAGGTCAACTGGGCCAGTGTATTTCTTTATGATATTTCTAAGTGAAGAATTA
Source organism: Acanthosepion esculentum (assembly GCA_964036315.1). Taxonomy (NCBI): domain Eukaryota; kingdom Metazoa; phylum Mollusca; class Cephalopoda; order Sepiida; family Sepiidae; genus Acanthosepion; species Acanthosepion esculentum. Next base: position 33,180,708 of record OZ038516.1, read on the forward strand.
TCTTGCTTATAGTTGACGTGCATTTGGCTTTTGTAGAAGATATGTTATTTTTGCCTGTTTGTTCAGTATTGTTATTATTTACTTTGGAATCTGGTGGTCGATGAGGTAGTTAGGAAAACCTTTGATAACTAGTATCTGCATTGCATTATTGAGTTCTTTAGTCGGCATTCATGATATTCAAACAGGTCAGTAAACTTAAAATAAATAATGAATAAAATGAAAATATTGATAAATGATATTTTTATTTTAGCAAAAAACACAAAAGCCATAGGCACTCTCAAAAATACATTTGCAAAAAAACTCTGTCCTTAATTTTTCCTATGAACTAAGTTAAAAAAATAAACTTCCATTCTTAGACATTCTTGTAGAATACAGTAACAATACTTTCACTACCTCATTATTTAAAAAAACCACTAGCAGAAACTCTTGCCACCTTAATTTTAAGAGTGAATGCCGACTCAGATACAAAATAACAGTGATAAAAAACTTAAAGGGAGCACATGAGATTTCATCCTCTTGTCTACTTGAACTTCCCTTCATTAGTTTGCCTGACCATTATGTCCTGCCAATACCTCATAAATAACACACTATTCCATTTTGATCATGCAGAAAGAGGGGAAGGCACAACTTGTTTTCGGTGAGAAAATGACTGAAAGAAAGAAAGAAATAAGGGAAGATAGAAATGTTTAACATTTTCTGCCAATACCTCATAATTAATGGACTATTCTGCTTTGATCCTGTGGAAAGAGGGTAAAAGGCACTATTTGGTTTCGGTGAGAAAATGACTGAAAGAAAGAAAGAAGGGAAGATAGAAGTGTTTAAAGTTTGTTTCAATGAAACTGAAAAAGTTGACAATTTCAAATCTTTTCATTTGTACCCTCCTACTTCTTAAAATAATGACCAGCACTCATATTTATGATGGTTATTGCAATTATATTTTGTCAGAGTGTGATACTATTTGTTGTTACCATGGTAAAATAAAACCTAGGAAAATTTTCTTATCAGTAGAAAGTGTTATGTGCTGAGAGACATTGAAACAAGAAGGGTTAATACCGAAAACCCGTGGAAAGAATTGAGGATTCAATTCACACATAAACGACTTGAATTGTATGTCGAGCAGGTTGAACAATGGAAAAGTGACCGAAACTAAGGGGGTAATGTTGATTGGCATACAGCTGCAAATGCAGGTTGGAATGTGAAAAAGGTAGATTTTTGTAAACAACTGAGTTTGGAACTGAGTTCTCCTGGACAGAAAATGGTCGATGTAGCAGGCAGAGATGAGACATCAAGGAAGATGGGAGGAACCACCCACACTCACTAAAGCGGTCGGCGATAGAGGATAATAAAAGAGAGGGAATTCTCCAAAGTTGTGATGTAAGCCAGAGGGGTTTCACCGAAATGCTCCTAACCCACTATACTCCCGTGCCAGTTTGGGTGAATGTCTATAAATATGAATGTGCGAAGGGAATTCAGCAGACGAGTCACAGACCAGAGATGGAGATAGAGAGAGACAAAAAGAGTTCGTCCCAACCACCAATCATGATACACCTGACGTGATTGATGTGCTCAAGAGAACACTGGCTTCAGCCTTGTACCAAACCTTATCAACAACAACAAAACAGATTTTGCCACGTCAACAATAATATCACTTTCAATTTAGATGCAGGTTGGGCTGATAATTAATTGCATGCAAACTCTAATATAAACCAATTATTGTACGGAGGACTGATATAAAAACAGTATTTACTTTTTGTTCAATTTATTTGAGTATTATTTTTTTTTTCCTGTACATTATCGCCCTGCTTGGAACAGCCCTACACAAAGATACTTGCAATGATTTGATCTTAACTGCTTAACTGCAACCTTAAATCACAATATGGGATAAGGTTAGCTCGGGATTGAAGCAGTCACTTCAGCTACCAGCCACTGTGTTGGAAGTTTTAGACGAGGTGTGGGGGTTGCAAGATTACAAGAGTTGCTAAGCTCAAATATTTAACTATGTGATATGGGAATTTCTACACACATTTTGTTGTCACAGAAATTACCATGAGTGTATTCAATCATTATCTGAAGAATTAAGAAGATTCATCAGAATATTAAAATAGGAAAACCGTGAAATTTTCTTAAGTTAAAACTAGTAATGATTCATGTCATGGAAAGTGGGATTAGCATGTCATATATAAATCCATCTTTTCTCATCCCAGCTAAGGGTTAATAACACAGCAAAGTAGCCTTTCTGGTTTTAATTGGCAAATAATCTAGCAGAAGGACGATTGTAAATTCAAAAATTGCATGTGGGGCTAATAGCCCCATTCCATAAAAAAACCTACATGCTAAGGAAACTGCAGTATCAACACCTTGTTTGATGCGGCTGTGGTTCTTTATTACACAGGGTAATGAAAGGTCTTTGTTAATTCAACATTGCTTGTGGCTGAGTCAGTTTAAAGCATGTTGATTCTAATGACAGTTTCACCTGGAAAGGGGAAACACAGGTTTGAATCTTGCCAAAGGGTGAATATTTTTCTTTTATAAGATTTCTCGAATATTCAGACAGGGAGACAAAAATAAATATACTTTTTAAAAATAAATTGAGTGTCTACTTAAATATAAGCATCTCCTAAAAATAATGTTTAAAGTGATAATATATATATATATATATATTTTAAGACATTTTTATGTTTAACATTCTTTTTATAGATACAAATATTTAAGTAAATGCTCTGTTTATAATAGACAGTATTAAATGACATTTACCGGCCTGAATGTCCGAGAAATTTTCATAGAAAATATTCGTCCTCCGACAGGATTCGAACCTGTATCCCATACGGAACCATCATATAGCCTGACATGTCTTTTTGCCTATTCGGCCACAGAGTATCGTTTAGTAGGCAAGGTCAAATTTACTGCTTTTAAACTTCAATCATCCATGAATCTCTCATATACATTCATATGGCGTATCAAACGTAAGCAAATGACATCATACATTATGAAATGGACAAAGTCCAACAATTATTTTTAAGACATTTTTATGTTTATACATTCTTTTTATAGATACAAATATTGAAGTAAATGCTCTGTTTTTATAATAAACAGTATTAAACAACATTTATCAGCCTGAATGTCTGAGAAATTTTCATAGAAAATTTTCGTCCTTCGACAGGAATCGAACCTGTATCCTATACGGAACCATCATATAGCCTGACTTACCTTAAACATTTCAGCCACAGAGGAGCGTTCGGTTAGCAAGGTCGATTTTACTGTCTTTAAACTTTAATCTTCCATGATTCTCTCACGTACATTCATATCTGCTTGATGCGTATCCAAATGTAAACAAATGACATCACACATTATGAAATGGACAAAGTCCGACAATTATTTTTAAGACATTTTTATGTTTATACATTCTTTTTATAATTGTCGGACTTTGTCCATTTCATAATGTGTGACGTCATTTGTTTACATTTGATAAAAAACTACCTGACAGAAGACCTAAAAGAAAAATGAAAAAATCCTTTAAGACAAGAAAAAAATGACCGAGATAAAGAAAACACTGAAAGGCAAACAGTTACCAAAGCAGTAATTATATATATATATATATATATATATATATATATATATATGTATTATATGGAGAAAACAACTGAAAAGTTGCAAATTAAAAAAAATTGAATGTTTTTTTGTGAAAGTATTTATTTATATTTTTATATATATATATATTTGATATTTCAGATCTGCCCCGATCTTTCGTCAGAAATAAATTAAATAACTGCATTCCACATTACGTGACATCCGCGTCTCGCGACGGACGCTACTTGTAAACAAACTTCTGAATACAGTTATTTAATTTATTTCTGATGAAAGATCGGGGCGGATCTGAAATATCAAATATATATATATATAAAAATATAAATAAATACTTTCACAAAAAAAACATTCAATTTTTTTTAATTTGCAACTTTTCAGTTGTTTTCTCCATATTATATACATATCAAGAAAGGCTTCTCATGCTATATATATATATATATATATATATATATATATGAAAACTATATATATGCATAAACACTGCCTACAAGAAAGTGGATATGCCATTGGCACCATTGCAACTTCATCATATGTCACAATCTTCATGGAAAATTTGAGGAAACCCATATTTATCCCTTCATCGGTAATGAGTGCATATTCTATGCAAGATATATTGATGGTATCTTCTTCATAGACACGGGCAGTGAGGAGAAACTCCCCAAATTTCTTGTGACCCTAAACACAGTACACAACCATGAAAAATCAACAAGATCAGTAACATTTTTAGACACCCACATCTACATCGATAAAAACAGAAAACTACAAACAACACTACATACTAAAATCACCAACACTCACAACTATCTATACTTTAAGTCTTACCACCTTAAACACCTCGAGGAGAACCTTCTCTATTCCCAAGCACTTAGTCTCAGAAGGATATGTTCTAACAAGGAAGAACTAAATAAACACACTCAAAATCTCGAACATCAATTCACAACACATGGCTATAAACAACATGTAATAAAGCAATTTCCTCACCTAGAGAAGACACCCTAATATATAAAATTAAAAAAAAATTCATACACATCCCTCTAGTAACCACTTTCAACCCCACTCTTTCTCCACTATCTCAGATAATCAAAAGTCACAATACGACATCTCAAACCAGATCTAAATACTTTGTTTGAGGAATGCAGCCTTCTAGTATATCGTAGACCTAAGAACCTTAAGGAAATTATAGGTAGTAACCAAATTTCAGATGATAAGGTAGCCTGTAACAGACTCAAAATAAAAACAACAGGATTTTCCCAACTATATAACAACAAAAGAAGCCTGTGTTGTAACCAGATCAGATATACCAATTCATTCACTAGCTCAGTCACTAAATCTACCACAACCACTAACTTTAGAAGTCATGACAGAATTAATTTATTGGAATTGGATCAAGCCCGCTCCTCACAAAAGATTATTACCTGTAGAACAACATTTCTGCCTAGAAAAACATGTTTTTAAAAGCCATGTAAAATTCACTATAATTGAAAAAAATAGAAATAGACAGAAAATATAACCTGAGAAAAATACAAGAGGAACATGAAGATAAATGGATTTTGTGCCTCAAAACACTTTGTCCAGACAGGCTTAATCACAAATTTAACAACATAGATAGAATTAATATATAACAACATAAATCAAGCCCTATCCACATTTCTCAGCCACACAAGAGAGACATGCTTGCGGAGGTGTTGAAGTCTCACATTTATACACACACTCATACTAATATATACATATACACAGAACTAATATACTTACAAAGAACTAAAAGATAACATGTACTTAACACAAACATCCCATTCCCAGCAACCAATAAAACTGTCAAAATGACCAAGGAGGGAATTCTTAAACTCAGGAATCTCCTATGCTCTATCTTAAAAACAACTTGGAAGAGGCCATCTGACCAACACTAGGACTGACCAAAATTAAAGATAAAAAACAAAAGAAAACAACAGACAAAGTTCACTTTCTTCAGAAGCAGTCATTCACTCCTGTAATTCACTGCTACTAACAAGCAGAGATTTTTTTTTCTCCTGGTGATGGCCATGCTGGCCAAAACTATTCAAGGAACCTACATGAAGTAATAAAACAAAAAATATTAATATACAACCTAGTGTTCCTGAAAATTTTAATTTTTAATATTTTTTATTGTTCAAAACATATATATATATATATATATATATATATATATTTATATATATAAATATAAAAGTGAACATAGAAGTCAACACTTAGAGGCGACAGTCTGTTTCATGCTAGATGCAATCGTCAGGCCACTCTATCTCTGATATTAAGCACTTTATCCCATAAATATAGCACACGTTAAGACTATATTTCTTCACATATATATATATATATATATATATATATATATATATAACTGTTCACATGTATCTAGTATTTTTTCATTTTTATCTATTTATGTATATATGTATGTATCTAAGTCTATTCATATCTATCTATCTACCTTAGCCTGTTAACTTCTATCTATCTATCTACCTGATAACTTCTATCTATCTTAGCTGGTTAACTTCTGTCTATCTATCTTAGCCTGTTAATTTATATCTATCTGTTTGTCTATCTATCTATCTTAGCCTGTTAACTTCTATCTTAGCCCGTTGACTTCTATCTATCTATCTATCTATCTATCTATCTACCTGATAACTTCTATCTATCTTAGCTGGTTAACTTCTGTCTATCTATCTTAGCCTGTTAATTTATATCTATCTGTTTGTCTATATATCTATCTTAGCCTGTTAACTTCTATCTTAGCCTGTTGACTTCTATCTATCTATCTTAGCCTGTTAATATCTATCTATCTATCTATCTATCTATCTTTTCCTGTTAATTCCTATCTATCTATTTAGCCTGTTAATTTCTATCTATGATTTATATATAGTTCATTCATAATAGTATTTAAAATAAAACATGAAATATTATTTTTACTTTATTTGTCTATCTGTCTTAGCCTGTTAATTTCTATCTATCTGTTTGTCTATCTATCTATTTTAGCCTGTTAACTTCTATCTATCTATCTTAGCCTGTTAACATCTATCTATTTATCTATCTATCTATCTTTTCCTGTTAATTTCTATCTATCTATCTATCTATCTATCTTTTCCTGTTAATTTCTATCTATCTTTCTATGTTAGCCTGTTAATTTCTATCTATGATTTATATAAAGTTCATTCATAATAGTATTTAAAATAAAACATGAAATATTATTTTTACTTTATTTGTCTATCTGTCTTAGCCTGTTAATTTCTATCTATCTGTTTGTCTATCTATCTATTTTAGCCTGTTAACTTCTATCTATCTATCTTAGCCTGTTAACATCTATCTATTTATCTATCTATCTATCTTTTCCTGTTAATTTCTATCTATCTATCTTTTCCTGTTAATTTCTATCTATCTTTCTATGTTAGCCTGTTAATTTCTATCTATGATTTATATAAAGTTCATTCATAATAGTATTTAAAATAAAACATGAAATATTATTTTTACTTTATCTGTCTATCTGCTTTAGCCTGTTAATTTCTCTTGATCTATTTTAACCTGTTAATTTCTTTCTATTTATCTATATCTCGGCCAGCTTATTTCTTTCTCTAATTTTATTTTCCGTCCCATATAATCTTTCTGACTTATCTATTACTATAAATAAATGATTCTAAATACAGAGCAAAAATAAAACAATAGCAAAATTTTCTTCCCGGTATAAATTGTGAATCTCGTGACTTCAAAATAACTAGAACATTGCAGAGCGATGAGGAAAAAGTACAAAGCTGATCCTACTTTGTGATGAATTGAAAGCTTGTGGCCCCCTGGTCAGGCAAAGTTCATTAATCAGTTTGATTGGCCTGCTTTGCATTGGTGAGCAAGACAAGTGCAGCTCTTGAATCACAGTTCTTGCTTTTTGACTCCTTATAGCCAGGAGGCAATCATAAATAACATCACATGAACTTTTTGTGTCCTACAAAACTAATTCCTTAGCTATAAAAATAATTCATACTGGGAACATGAGGTAAAACCTTATTTGGAATATATTCTGCATATACACATAGACACAGACATGCATCTAACCTTGTGCATAGTGGGATACTTTTACTTGTGATGGTATATAATCATATACTGAACAAGATAGACTTATATAGTCAGTGAATGTGTTGGAATTACATCACCTTGTCTGTCTGGATGCTTGCTAGATATCGTTCTATTCAGGAATGTAAAAGGAACAGACATAAACTTTCTGACTCTATTATTGCTGTGAGATGTGGTAGCAAAAACATGGAATTTTCTTCCATTGGTGGAGATTTCTTTCTCTCTTTGATACGACATATATTAATATGTCATATTTGAAAGAGATGTGATAAATTATTAAGAATTTATTTTAAGAAAATAGTAAATGTATAATAAAAATATAATTATTATTTTAAAAAATATCATCTGACACTATGTGCACAAAAAGGAGGTATCTATAATTTATGTTATTTCAATAAATATGAATCTCCTTAAGCAGACAATTTCTTTTTTGTTTTTTTTCTGTGGAATTACCTTCATCTTTAAAAATTATAATTCAGTAAATTCTAAATTTTGTATAAATTGTCACCCTGGGGCTACTATTACTTATAAAGGCCTTTAGTGTGATATCAGTTTGCAATTCTGTTCTAAAATGTAAACTTTTTCCTGAGGGGCAATATATGGATTAAAGAGATGTTTCAAATCAAAGTTAGGTCATTGCTCTGGAACAGTGATAGGTCTCCTATGTCATTCTGGTATTGTTAATTTATTGTTTGTTCTGTAATAATATATCTATCTATATATATATATATAATTTAACATCTATCATTGAATTTCCAGCTGAATTTCATAAAGAAAGTAATGTGAAGCAATGAATACACCTTTTAAAAAGAACCTGATGGGATTATGGGTGGTCTAATATATATATATATATATATATATATATATATATATATATATATATATATATATATTGTGTATTTAGGCAGCAATCCTTCTTCCATGCACATTTCATTGAGTATGACAGACAAGGTGCTTTGTTTTAGTTTTAGTATTTAATTTTTTTTTCAGATGATAAATTATATAAACTATATTATATATAACTTTTTATCCAAGTGCTTTCAGCTCTACATTTAGACATCTTCAAGGTTGAAATATATTAACTGTTAACAAGAAATAGTTTGTTGTTTGTATGTATTTATATAATGTTTCTATTTTCAAAACACAGTCAAGATATTATGTCCATGTTCATAGTTGATATTATCGAGTGTTTGGCTTTTTTGTTTTGATTAATAAGGCTTCCATTATTTTTAGCCTTTTTTTGCATGTAGATGATGCTATTCTATTTGTGTTGTCAACAAGTATGTTACAAATAGGCTTCGGTAAGTCTCCATGAGTATTTAAATGAGATTGAATTGAGCTATTGTCATAAAGGTGTAGTGTTAGTGTGAGTCAAACATGTTGTAGTATGGCCTATATAATTATTTACAAATTTTGATTGATCAGGAATAGAGTTCCTTAATGAACATTTAAATTCATAAATAATATTTGTCCGATTTAATTTTGTTCTAAGAGGTGACTTATTATTTTAAACTATAAGATTAGAGGTTTTAAATTTTTCATAATAAATAATTAATCTAATTTTTTTGCTATTGTCAATTGGTGTTGTGCATTTTTTTATAATGTTCTTAATTCTACTTTCATCCTGTTTATAATATTGGGTTGGATTGATGGAGGTGGAATTAAATATTATTTTTATACACCGAATAAATGATATCATTAATTCAGTGTATGAAAATAATTTAATATTAGGTGTTTTCTGTCTAAGGTAGCTAATAGCAATGACGAGAATAGAAACATAAACAATAACATTAATATTTTTTATAAAAATCAAATTAACTATTTTATTAACCATGCTGATGTTTACATTTTCTAACTATCCAGTGGGGTCGCTCCCCCTCCACTGGGGATCTGTTTCAGACATGAAAGAGCACATGTCTACATTACTCAATGGTTCAGAAACAACTCACTCAAAACCCTTTCTCTGTATCTATCATTCCCATGCTAGCTGAGCCAATCAAAATTGACTTCCTTGTTTTGCCTTCCATCTGACCTCAAAGGTCAACCTCAGGAAGTCCAAGCAGAGATACACTTTCTCTAAAAAGTAATAGTCTGCTAAACTATTATTTAACATAATCAATAATAAATGTTGAGTTAAAAGTTAACAAACATAATAAAATAGCTAGAAATAACTGCATTCAGATCCACAAGTATTTCAATGCAACAGCCCCTAGATAATTTGAAATATAACTTTTACCATCTACTCAATAACTGTTAGTTTAATACAATAGACCTCTAACCCATAATGCACCATTAACCACCATATATAAACACAATGCACATGGCTTGAAGATTGTGTTCAAGTATAAAACAAATTACTGTAACCACTCATTGTTGATTTCAGTATCCACTCATATATATATATATATATATATATATATATATATATATATATATATATATATATATATATATGTATTGTGACATAGCCCTATATATATGTGATATATATATATATATATATATATATATATGTGATATATATATATATATGTATTGATATAGCCCTATATATATGTCATATATATATATATATATATATATATATATATATATATATATATATATATATATATATATATATATAAAATGAAATGAAGAGGTTATAATGGTTCCAACGAGAGAAAAGTGTGTATATTAAAAAGAAGAGAGGTACCGCAAACTTTTTTGGTTGTAATGTGGGTTTTTTTAAAAAATATTATTCTTTATTTTTCATAGTTTTACATAGTTTTACAACACGTGTTTCTGGTCTTAAGACCGTCTTCAGGTAAAGGGTGGAGATTTCCACATATTATTAAAAATAATTATTAAAAATAATTAATTTTTTTCCTTTATGCTTTTCAATGTTACATTTTCTCTATATGAGACATTCTCTGTTTTTGTGTTGGTCATTCCAATGTCTTTCTTTGTTTTATGACCCTTCGCTCAGAACTCTTCACTACCATTTAAAGAAAGACATTGGAATGACCTCTCTTCTTTTTAATATATATATATATATATATATATTTAAAGACATTTATATTATGTTTAACGTTCTTTTTATAGATACAAGTATTTAAGCAAATGCTCTGTTTTATAATAAACAGTATTAAATAACATTTACCGGCCTGAATGTACGAGAAATTTTCATAGAAAATTTTCGCCCTCCGAAATTCAGGCTGGTAAATGTTATTTAATACTGTTTATTATAAAACAGAGCATTTGCTTAAATACTTGTATCTATAAAAAGAACGTTAAACATAATATAAAAGTCTTTAAATAAATTGTCGGACTATGTCCAATTCAAAAATATATATATATATATATATATATATATATGTATTGTGACATAGCCCTTAATGTTGAATGTTAAATCAGACATATGATCAATTTATTAAGGGACACACTGTCTTTGTGTTTCCTCTTCTCTTCTTTCTTTTCTTTTTTATTTCCAGTCTAGACAGTTATGTCTTGAATGAAAAATGGAGTTAAGAAATCTGTGTCACTTGACAACAAGACAGATTGACCTCCTAATGGAGTAAGTAAAAGTCAATCACCCAATTGACATGTGACATACACCACCATGTGGGATTTTTAGTATTGTAATTTCAGTTTCCTGATAATTTCTGATCACGACAGATCATGAGAAATTTGACTCTCAGTGACTGCTTGTGAGAGATGTGCCCTTGAATTTATTCCATTATTTGTTGTTTAAGGAATAAGCAAATATCCTGAGGATCCTGGATTTGTTCAACTACTGGATGTGTAGTGAATAAAAAAAAGGATATTATTCAGGAAGACCATGGATTTATTTGACTACTTGACGTGTAGAGAGTAAAAGAGATATTATACCCAAAGAAATCATCCCACTTTCATCTTGGATGTAATTTACTTACCAAAGTGGAAACTTATAATGCGTAAAGAAGAACTACTGACTTTTACTTCAACATTTTAAAAAGATTCTATTTGCCATTATGAATATTTGAACTTACAAATTCATAAAATGAGAATGTTAGAACTAACATCTAGTATCAGATATGTGTCTTTTATTGATTTTACATCTGTCATCTTATACTTTTCCCATATTTTGTTGTTTTTTGTTCTATAGAATTGTTTACAAGTGTTCATCTTGTGCTTGTTAATCATTGGTACCTGTTTGTGTGTTCCTATCTGAGCAAAGCTACTTTTTCTGGGTTTTTTCTTTTTTTAAATCTGGGGTTCATATCTCTATGTGTTGCAAATTTATAACAATATATATTATTTCATCTTGATCGAGACAAGAAAGCCACTAAGATGCAGTGGGTTTACTGTGCGTAAAATGAATATCTGAAACAGACAAATATTAAGGAGCAAAAACAATGAAAGAACAGGAATTAGCAAGACAGATGATAACAAAGGACATGCATTTAAATTTTTGAAGATCAAAGTTAACTGGAAAGCAAGAAGTCTGTCGAAAATAATCGCACAGATACAGGTTCAAGGCCCAAAGAAAAAACCCCGATACGAGTAAACAACTAACTAAAGAGCTCAATACAAACGTAGAGCAAACCTAGTCAAACCTAATGAGCCAGACAAACCTACCAAGGTTTCACTTAGGCAGATCGTCAAGGTTGGCTGGCCTGACGATCTGCCTAAGTGAAACCTTGGTAGGTTTGTCTGGCTCATTAGGTTTGACTATATATAAATATATATATATATATATATATATATATATACATATATATATATATATATATATACACATATATATATATATATATATATATATACATATATACATATACATATATATATATATATATATATATATAGTAATGAATAATACCTGGGATTTAGAAAAAACACAAGTAAGCAACACTAGTTGTTTATTTGATTTAAATATTTTAGAAATATATTTATTTTTAGTTAATAATGTTTATTTATATATATAGATATTTTTTATATATAATATTTATCTATATGTATATCTTATATATATATACATTTCGTACATATATATAAATATAGTAATTTATTGTATTAAGTTACATTGTTCAGTTCTGAGTTGTGTTGAATGTTATCATTTTAATTTACTTTAAGATTCCTTAAAAGGCAATAAAGACGGCCATGATAAGAATGTTTATTAATTTCAGTTAAAATTAATTATGAAAAGATGGACTGAGATAAACCAAAAACGTTATCTGGGTTTATCAGAAAAGAAAAAGCAACAACAAAAAAATGTTTATTTGCTGTATAGTAACATTTGAACATTGACTCATTTGAATTCTGACGAAGGCCATTTTAACAAAGTATAAGAGTTTATATAGGAAAATGTACTGAGACTTGACGTAAGTAAAGAGATATCACAATTTCATCGAGTTTTCTCATTTAGTAAAGATGTTGAAAGCTTATTAGGAAAATAGATTGGAAAGAAAGCTTTTGTTGAGATATAATTGACTTATATTTGATGTTTATTTGTAAATTAAGTTTCCTTCATTTTCATCAATAAAATCCCAATGAAGAATTATTTGAGTTTTAAGGCCCCATCTGCTTTTAACCTCATCAGAATTGATGTAGTTTGCCAGTCAGAAAATGTTATAAATATTTGAAAATTGGAATTTCAAAATCTGAAAGTGCAAGGATGAAAGAATTGTACAAATGAGTTAAAAACTTCCATATTCAGAAAAGAAATGTCTTTTTTTGTCAGTATTTTGCAATGTCTACTCTTGTAAATTTATGCAAGAGTAATACAACTTTACAAATGATGAATGAAACTCATTTTCTGAATGAAAACTGGTGTATTGCTTCCAGTTGATGATATTACTGTATATGTTAGCATACAAGGTAACCTTTAACCTTAAAATCCCTCCCACCCAAATAGGACGCTGTCTTATAGTCCAGATATAAAATGTGAACCTTAAATCCTGTGGTTTATGTGAAGTTGTTAGTATGGGAAATTTTTAATGGTAGGCTAACCACTACCTTGGTAACTATTGACACAAATCTTTTCTACTGAAACAATTCACATTCTTATGGTATGGGTAAAGGTAAGTGTAGATAATTGACAATATCTTGGGAACAGCAGAACGAGTGAATGGTTAGTGGGGAAAAGTCATTCAGGCTACCATAATAGCCTACTGATAACACAGCACCCACACATGAGGTATTTTAGATTGTGGTAGTTAATTGACAATATCTCCCCACTGATTTTTTATTACAATTTGAGTGAAAAGAAAGTATATGCTTACTGAATTTATTTAATAAATTCAGTACATTTTAAAATACAATTTAGGGTGAGGGGGTCATCTTGAATGCCAAATATAGTCCAGAACCTACATTTTAACTTGAAAATTTGGGCATTGTCTTCCATGACCATTGGCTTTCTATGTCATCATATACAATATATCTCAGATTTGACTGTTTCATTCTAATTCAGAATTTCATGATTGATGATGTGTTTCTGATCCCATCAAACGATGGAAAAATAGCATAATCAAAAATCCAGGGTCATAAATCCAAAGGTCCTAAATCAGTCTTGTAAGTCCAAAGTCAAAAATACTAGGGGTGTAAATCAAAAGGGGTAAAAAATCCACACCTCAACAACTTCAGTATCAAAAACATCCACCTGCCTTCTTCATCCATGAAGAACAGAGAATCCCAATGTCATCCAAAGTAGCATTCTTTTATTGGGGTAAGAAAGGCAATGATGGGTCCAGATTGCTACCCAAGTGTAAAATTTGCATACTTTAAGGCCAACTAAAGTAAACCCAATCTTGGTTTTGATTTTCTTTTTCAACAAACAGCAGAGTTAATACAAATTCTTTTTCGAGGTAAGACTGTTTACTCCTTTGTTGCCACACAAACACAGAACATAAACGTATCAGGGTAAAATCCTTGTTTTGGTACAAGCACAGGCCTTTATTTTTGTATTGGAACCATTGTCTCTTTTACTGAATATGTTGATAAAAGAAGTCACATTTCAATGCTGATGACAACCCTTCCCAGAAATCGTTTCGTAGCACCTTTTGTCTTTAATGATGGACAAATGCAAACTTTCTGATTACAATCTGCTCAGATCATGTGAAACCAATTGGTCAAGTTTTGACACTTGTGAGTTATGGTTGCTCTATGGATTGTATTGAACTGCTGGGCCATTTCTCATGGCATCAGTTTTGGATTTTCTTTAATTAGGAAAGTTTAAATGTCATTTGAAGTCAGTCACCCAGAACAAATGGAATCTTTGAGGGGAAGATTCCCCAATTAAATCTGAGTGTACCATCACTGGCATTTCTCAATATTTAAGATTTGATTTCTATAGACGGCTACACTTTTTCATAGACTGATGAGCACAGTTAATTCAAAACTTTTGGAATGTTTAAGGAATTCTAGAGACGACATAGTCATTATGTAAGTGGTTGCTATTCATTCTGTAGACTTTCTTGTGGTGTATAGAGTCAACGCCACATCACAGTAAATATTGCTTCTGTGAATTCTGTAGCAAGTAGGTTTCTGTGTGTTGGAGTTGTCTTTCTCCTAGGCTGGTTGGCAAACAAAGCAAGAGAGCCCAATTCTGTAGAAGGGTTTCTTATATTTTCTAGTAACTTGCATAAATGTCATGCTCAATGTCAAATGAGTATCTGATTCACACTCCTCTCTTATCTTCTGAATGGGGAGTAAAAGTTTATCTCTTGTTTCCTGTTTAGGATTGGGTTTCTGGTTCCTTTTTAAAGTCAAATTCGACTCCATAATTCTGACATCTTCACCTAAACTCTGGAAATTTATTTATTTATTTATTTTTTCCTTCAGTAAGAGTCGATAGGGTTACCTATCATCCAGTTCACCCTCCTCCCAGGTCTTTTGTACAGGAGTAGTGGTTTATCTCTTGATTCCTTTTTAGGATTAGGTTTCCATTTCCTTCTAACATCATCTCATTCTCTTTCACTTCCAATAGCCCCTTGGTCTTAGCGAGATTATTGCCTTGCTTGGGGTGAATTGATTAAAAAAATATTTATTTTTATTAGAATTTATATTCTGATTATTTGCAGATGATCATTAACATTAAACTTAACTATTATGATTAATTAATTAATTATGATTAATTATTATGATTAATAATTAATATATATATTATGATTAATTATGAATGATTAATTATTATGATTAATTAATTAATCATATATTATGATTAATTAATGTTATCCATTCATCAATGGATCCAGATGGATTTTCATAACAGACCTGTACAGGAAGAATTTGTAGTGGGAAAAACATTGCACTGGGGTAATCCTACTCCTTTGGCCTGCGGAATCATTATCTAATGGCATGAGTAATCGTTATGAATTGTTATTATTCATTACTGAGATATCATCATAAATATGCCACTATGGCTTTCCACATGCTTGATTGATTAAAAACTCACAAAAACCCAATTGAGCTTGAAATTGCTTTATTCTACAAGTTAGGATAATTTAACAGTATTATGTTAATATTTACAGAGGCATGGTGGCGTAATGTATAGTGGCTCAGATTGAGGCATCAGAGAGCCGAGTTCAAATTCCAGTCAAATCCATTACATTCACTTACATGTTAATACCCTTGGGAAAGGTATGAATCCTCTTCTTGTCCCCGCAGACTGGGTTCTATAACGTTGGATGGCAACTGGTCTACCACAGAAAGAAATGGCAATCACCTGTGGGAAAAAATCTGTCTCGTCAGTCATGTATCTTTTGATACATGATCGCCTAAGTGTGTATAATGCATGGCACATAGCTGACTGACTGATGTTAATATTAGGACAAAAATATTACCTTTTCATGAAAGAAGGGACAGAATAGATGCAAGAATGATGTGTTCATTGAATGTTATTGCTCTTTCTAGTACTGATGGGGGTTTCCTTTCTAAAATTTTGTTTAAGGTAATGTGGAAAGTTAACATTAAATCATCATTTTCTTTTCTAGTTACATGTGTTATCCGTTTTAGTTGTTGCTGAGGTTAGAAGTCTTCAAGTGATTGGGTTTCTGCTATTGAGTAAAGTTCTTTGTGGTTTTGTAGTGTCAGTCTATAGCAGTAATTCTCAACTAGTATACCGTGCAGTCCTCTTCAGTGTAGTAGAAGTAGTGATAGTACAACATTTTTACTAAATAAGCTGCACAAATAGTTGAACAGAAACAGAAATTTTATGAAATAAAATAAGTTCATATTTGTGTATGTATTGTTTTTAAATCTATGGTTTTCTTTCATAGCATTTAAACGTCTAGCCTTGAAGAATTTTGATTAGTGTGCCGTGATGTTTTCATTTGCTCTTCAGTGTTCTGTTGCTTAAAAAGTTTGAGAAAAACAGGTCCATAGGATCCGATGAAGGATTATGAAACTGGAAATAGGCAAAGTTCTGATGAAGAATATCCATCTTTAAGATTTATTGGATTGACTTATTTGAAGCCATTTCAATTTATTGACCTGAGAAAACGTTTTATAATCATTTCACCCCAAGTAAAGCAATAAAGTGTGTAATAGAATATGAGAAAAGAAATCACTATTAAGGAGTGAGGACAATAAAAGAACAGATATTAAGAAGGCAGGTCCCTGTTGGGAAGGTGTGAACTGGTGGATCTAATGAATGTAGCTTGTCTGAGCATTTTTTTAGTCATTTCACAACGAGCAAGGCAATAAAACCTCTATGACGCAACGGTTTACTGAGTGTGAAAGAATATAAGAAAAAGAAAAATATTATTAAGGAGTGAGGACAATAAAAGAACAGATATTAAGAAGGCAGGTCCCTGTTGAGAAGGTGTGAACTGGTGGATCTAATGAATGTAGCTTGTCTGAGCATTTTTTTTAGTCATTTCACAACGAGCAAGGCAACAAAACCTCTATGACGCAGCGGCTTAATGAGTGTGAAAGAATATAAGAAAAAGAAAAATATTATTAAGGAGTGAGGACAATAAAAGAACAGATATTAAGAAGGCAGGTACTTGATGAGAAGGTTTGAACGGGTCAAGATAAGTAATTTAGTTTGATCATTTTTTTCATCATTTCATTTCAAGAAAGGCAACAAAGCCACTAAGTTACAGGAGATTACTCAGTGTGAAATAATATAAGAGAAATAAAAACATTATTAAAGAATGAGAACAATAAAAGAACAGAAATTATGAAAACAGAAGATAACAATTGACATTGCATTTAAATTATTGAAGTTCAAAGTAGGAAGTCACAAGAGAGGTCCACAAGCTAGAAGAAACTGTTAACATAGAAATTATAGTTACAACTAGTCATTTTAACTTTAAAAGGATGAAACCGATCAGCTAATCTAGTACTGCGCTTAAATTCATGAAGTCTAGCTGCCATAGAGGAACGTTCAACCGAACAATTATCTCAAAGGTATTTATAAAAACATTTATATATGAGTGATAGTTTTGGCATTTTTGAATGAGTTTAAAACCATGTAGGGCATTCATATGAGGACCTAGATTAGACAAGATTAAGAACCACAACTCTCATTTTCCTGTTAATATTTTGCTTTTGTAGTATCTTATGAGGAGGAGGCACAAACCTGCTCCTATCGTAAAATATTCTAGGTTCAATTTCCTTATCTTCCTTTACTATTTTATTTATAACTGATCCATACACTGAGAAATTTGAAACATTTCGAATTTACTAATACAGCATTCTGGATTTTTATGAAGAATTTGTAGCCCCGATAAAAATAAAATGAAAGAAAATATAAAAATTTAGATATATAAGTCAGTCAGTTATGTGCCATGTGTGATACACGTTTAGGCAATCATGTATCTTTCGATACATGACTGATGAGGCAGATTTCTTGCTGTAGTAGGTGACCATTTATTTCTGAAGTAGACCAGCTGCCATCCAAGGCTATAGAACCTGTTCTGTTCTGTCCTGCTATTGACCCATACCTGGGGGAGAGAAGAAGAGAATTCATACCTTTCCCAAGTGTCAGTCAGTTATGTGCCATGTGTGATACACGCTTAGGCGATCATGTATCTTTCGATACATGACTGATGAGGCAGATTTCTTGCTGTAGTAGGTTACCATTTATTTCTGAAGTAGTCAAGCTGCCATCCAAGGCTATAGAACCCGTTCTGTCCTGCTATTTACTCATAGCTCGGGGGAGAGAAGAAAAGAATTCATACCTTTCCCAAGGGCCAGTCAGTTATGTGCCATGTGTGATACATGCATAGGTGACCATGTATCATGTATCAAAAGATACATGACTGACGAGTCAGATTTTTTTCCACAGTAGGTTGCCATTTCTTTCTGTGGTAGACCAGTTGCCATCCAAGGCTATAGAACCCATTCTGTTCTGTCCTGCTATTTACTCATAGCTGGTGGGAGAGAAGAAAAGAATTCATACCTTTCCCAAGGGCTAGTCAGTTATGTGCCATGCATGATACACGGTGAGGTGATCATGTATCAAAGGATACATGACTCACGAGGCAGATTTTCTTCCACAGTAGGTTGCCATTTCTTTCTGTGGTAGACCAGTTGCCATCCAAGGCTATAGAACCCATTCTGTTCTGTCCTGCTATTTACTCATAGCTGGTGGGAGAGAAGAAAAGAATTCATACCTTTCCCAAGGGCTAGTCAGTTATGTGCCATGCATGATACACGGTGAGGTGATCATGTATCAAAGGATACATGACTCACGAGGCAGATTTTCTTCCACAGTAGGTTGCCATTTCTTTCTGTGGTAGACCAGATACAAACCAAGGCTATAGAACCCTGTCTGTCCTGCTATTTACTCATAGCTGGGGGGAGAGAAGAAAAGAATTCATACCTTTCCCAAGGGCTAGTCAGTTATGTGCCATGCATGATACACGGTGAGGTGATCATGTATCAAAGGATACATGACTCACGAGGCAGATTTTCTTCCACAGTAGGTTGCCATTTCTTTCTGTGGTAGACCAGATACAAACCAAGGCTATAGAACCCTGTCTGTCCTGCTATTTACTCATAGCTGGGGGGAGAGAAGAAAAGAATTCATACCTTTCCCAAGGGCTAGTCAGTTATGTGCCATGCATGATACACGGTGAGGTGATCATGTATCAAAGGATACATGACTCACGAGGCAGATTTTCTTCCACAGTAGGTTGCCATTTCTTTCTGTGGTAGACCAGTTGCCATCCAAGGCTATAGAACCCATTCTGTCCTGCCATTTACTCATAGCTGGGGGGAGAGAAGAAAAGAATTCATACCTTTCCCAAGGGCTAGTCAGTTATGTGCCATGCATGATACACGGTGAGGTGATCATGTATCAAAGGATACATGACTCACGAGGCAGATTTTCTTCCACAGTAGGTTGCCACTTCTTTCTGTGGTAGACCAGATACAAACCAAGGCTATAGAACCCTGTCTGTCCTGCTATTTACCCCTAGCTGGATGGAGAAGAAGAGGATTCATGCCTTTCCCAAGGGTATTAGCACGTAAGTGAATATAATGGATTCGACTGGAATTCAAACTTGGCTCTCCGATTATTAATACGAGCCGCTATCCATTATTCCACTATGCCTCCAGCCTGGTTTAGGGGCTTGAATTAAAGCATGTTTGTCAACGGAAATGTCTATTTACTTTTGTCATTCATCTGTATGTAAATGATATTTGTAGGTCTTAACAGAACCTTTGGTTCGGATGTCTTTAATTAATTATTACATTCATCTTATCTCATGAAGATTTGTAGCCCTGAGGAATAATTGAAATATTAATAACTTCTCATTCTTGGTGGCTAATGTCTCAAGAAATAATTGATCAGTTGATTAATTAAAAGATCAATATTGAAATGAATGGACAATCTTTATGTTATTATGAATTTCAAGGTCAACTGAATAGAAATATTTTTTGCAAAAATGTAGATTTATTTATTTCAACCACGAAAAAAAATGTTTAAACACTTGACGAATAAAAAAAAATTAGGTATTTACACAATAAATAAATAAATCTATATATAAAATTCTCTGATTTCTGTTAGTCTGTCTGTCCACCTGTAAAATAACCATATATTGACCGATCAAAACAGATTTTAGGGAGAAGTGAAAACAGGTAATTGGATACAAAGTACAATTGGTTTTACTCGGGTGCATAGCTTAGTACAATAAATTTTCATTAATTTTTTTTTAAATATTAAAAGTTTTATTATTTAACATACAAAATACTTTCACTATTTTAAAAACAATTTAATGATTAAAATAACAGTTATTTAATAAATATGAAATATTATTTTTTGCATAAAAATTTTTAGAGTATTTACATTAGTCGGACTATTGTCCTCATCTTTGTCGCCATATTTGTCACAACGTTTTGAAGCTGAACCCTTTATTTCGATCACTGGGGTAGACTGTTCTAGTTCCACGTGCCATGGCTCATGGATGTCAGTTACGTATGAATTTCTGGGTATTATTAACAAAAAAAAACATTAGGTTTATAATACCCAGAAATTCATACCCAGATGTCCTCAAGGACCCAAAGAGTGTGAGTTCAATACCCGGTTAAGGCAGTGGAGAACTTTCAGAGCAGGAGATAACTGATAACTGACATCTAATTAGTTAGTATTCCAAGACACTAAGACATACATACATACATATACGTATACGAAGACATACGAACATACATCCACATATAGAAATATATAATCATGAACATCCACATATACACATATATAAGTACAATCACACCCAAGCATATATATACATATATATATATATATACACACACACATACAAATACACATATATATACATATACATATATACACACATACACATACACATGCACATGTAGACACAAATCAAAGTTTACTTACCTACGCATATGCACACACATACACACATACACACACATATATATATATACATATAGATACCTATAATAACAAGTACAGATATATATGCACATACACATAAATTCACACACATTCAACCATATACATACATATACATACATAAACATATATCCATATACATACACACACACACATACACATATCCCTAGATACATACATAAACATATCTATACATACGGAAGTACACGTAAATAGAAATATACATACACAATACATCTGGACATATATATATATACACATATATTTTACCCTCCTCTTCTCCTCATTTTTACCTTCTTTTTATATATATATAAACCTTACTTAAATATATATACATCTATACACATCCAGCAGTACAAACACACATACATACACACATATACAGACACAAATAACGCAGTATAGGTACACCAACACACATTCATTTCGACAGGATGACCATCAGGTAATAAAAGTAATAACCTATTAAATTTACAGTGACATATTATTATTGAAAGTATTACAACCCCTATAATAAGTTAAATTTATAACGGTGTTTACAGTTAACAGTTAGTTCATATCTTTGATTTAAGAGATTGGTCTTATTTTTAAATTTAATTATTTCAAATTTTTCGTTAAGACATAGATAACATGGGGCATATAAGGAGTTACATGTCCGGGCTTTCTTGATTAATTTCCATTTAACATTAGGTGTTTTATTCTTTTCTTTTAGACTCCAAAAATACTTGGATAATGAAGTCATGTACTTATAATTACTGTTATATGCATATGCCCCTGTCATCGTACCTTGAATGGATTCATGGTGCTACCAATGTAAAAAAATTTTATATTTGGATTTTCTAGTGTAGAGATTGTACTAAGATAAACTACAGAAATAGTCATACAATTATTCTGTAGTGGACAATTATTTGGATTCCTACAATTGCATAAATTGTTATTCGTGTCATTATACTTTGTAGTGCTGCTTGCAACCTGGTAAGAAATCAAGTTTTTTGAGTCCCTATACTTGTTAAAGACTCTGTTGTTATTTTTTTAAATTATTTTCTCTAGGTTATTCGCACAACTATAGCTTAATTTAAGGGTATTAGGATTAAATATTTTACTAAGTGGGTTAGTTTCTGGGTTGGGGAAATGTTTCTTGATGAGGTTTAGAAATATACGTCCTAATTTAGTTTTAACCATTATATTGAAAGGGGGAGTAAATCAAATGATCTTTCTAGATCTCCTTTTCTTATTATGGTTGCAATTAACAGGGTTTCTATATTGAATAGTGGTATCTTTGTATCCACTATTTTTGAGTGCAGAATTGTAAAAATCACGATGTTTATTAAAAACATCTTTGTTAGAAGAGTTAGTACTAATCCTTATATATATATATATATACATATATATATATTTAAAGACATTTATATTATGTTTAACGTTCTTTTTATAGATTCAGGCCGGTAAATGTTACTTAATACTGTTTATTATAAAACAGAGCATTTGCTTAAATACTTGTATCTATAAAAAGAACGTTAAACATAATATAAATGTCTTTAAATAAATTGTCGGACTATGTCCAATTCTAAAATATATGACGTCATTTGTTTACATTTGATACGCTAGAGCAGATATGAATAGAAGAGATTCATGGAAGATTTAAGTTTAAAGATAGTAAAATCGACCTTGCTCACCAGACGCTCATCTGTGGCCGAACGGTTAAGGCACATCACGCGAAATGATGGTTCCATATAGGATACAGGTTCGATTCCTGTCGGAGAGCGAAAATTTTCTATGAAAATTTCTCGGACATTCAGGCCGGTAAATGTTATTTAATTCTGTTTATTATAAAACAGAGCATTTGCTTAAATACTTGTATCTATAAAAAGAACGTTAAACATAATATAAATGTCTTTAAATAAATTGTCGGACTATGTCCAATTCTAAAATATATATATATATATATATATATATATATATAGTCAATGAATTAATAAAAGTTGTCAATTTATTTCTTGACTGCCGTGAAAGTTATGCATGCGCTTTGCCTCTCGGGCTCACAGGGTCAAATAAATCTAACGATTAATAACCAGATATCATTTATACTCTACATTATAAATGCTAATCAAAGACTAAGAAACAAAATTCAAATATCAAATTTGTCTGATGCTGTGGTCCATTAAGAACGTGACAACGTTTAAATATTCAGTGGCTGTTAAAATATTCAATATCTTTTTATGTATATAATTTCAACATTTATAAAATATGAAAAAATTAAATAAACCCAACAAATTCACCAACAATCATATTACTTGGAAAATTAGACACACTTCTTCATTTCTGTGTGCCCTGTCCTTTCAGGACATTGGCAATGATGGCTCTCCACAATTTCCTGTCCTTTGTAGCTCTTAATAACTTTTGTCTTTTTGCCATCGCTCCCAAACCCTGCTGCCCTATTCATTCGCTCAAGCTTGTTAGGATATGCATTGTTTGCTACTGTCTCTTTCACCTTCAATCTGTCCTGTGAGTATCAATTTTTCTAAGCCCTCTTTCCTCATTATATGTCCCAGAAATTTAATCTGTCTCTTCCTGAAGTTAAGTATACATGTCCTTTTTGTTTCCAATCTCTCTAAAACTTTGTCATTGCTCATATTTTTCATCTATGGTATTCTCAGTATCCTTCTGTAGAATCACATTTCTGTTAAGTCAATTCTTCATTTAGGAGGAGAGTTTGAATCATTCACTGCCATATAGAAGCACTGATATTATGTAACAGTTCAGTACTCTTTACTTTTGTTTTAATGAAATTTTTCTGTTTCTTAATTCTTTGCTTAGCTTTTCGCTATCCATTCACTGTCATGTTGGAGGTGACACACTTAGATAGTATTCAAACTTATAAAATCATTTTATTTTAAATTATTAACTTAATTATATATTCCTTTTCTTTTGTTTAATTATTTGGAGATACCAAAATGAAGTAAGTACAAAAAATTAAATAGCTAGGAAGTATTTTCATAGTGGTTGGAAAATATGATACCAGAATTGGAAGGGCCATTGCAATAGCAAAATATGCCTTCAGAAAATTAAGCAAAGTATTAAGAAACAGGAAAATTTCAGCAAACATTGTTAAATGTGCCCGTAGTAAGACAATGTCAAAAGGATAATTTTTTTTCCTATGACACCACTTTTTAACTACCTTCACACTTCGGCAATGTTTATTGTTTTAAAAGCAATGATTAGAATTGGAATAAAACCTAAATATATGATGAAAGTGAATTTATACATTTTCTTATTCCTTTGAGAATTATTGAATACTATTTATTTATTAGATAGTTTATTTACAAGAATAATTTTATATTTACAACATTCTACAAACTAATACATTTAAATTAATGAAATGCAATATTTATCATTTACCAATTTATAAAGAAATAAAGTTGAAAACAATCTACCCCAGTGGATGAAATAAAGGGTTTGGTTCGAAATTCCACTCACCTGAAGAAGGTCGAAGCATACAACAGTTGAAACACTGTGAATATGACAACAAAGATAAGAACAATAGTCCGAACAATATAAATAGTGTAAAAAGGATTTATTAATTTTTTCTTAATCTTGCTATATTATTTGTTATTTTACATGTTCATGATATATAATTTAATATAGAGTTTCTTTAATTTATAAGGAGATCAATAGGTATATCGTTATTATGTAAATCTATTTGTAAACCCATAATGAGTTTTTCTGCTTGAGCCAAGGGAGAAGATTTGCCAATTTTGTCTTGGTGTTGACCCCACACTAGATGGACATGGATTTTTGGCCTTATTCCAGACAATAAATCAACAGGTTATTTGCAAATTAAAATTTCTTGTAAACTAAGTAGACATTTTCATGGACCCAATGATCCTTGTCTACCACTCAACATGATTAGATTGGGTTTGATAAAGTATTGGCAGTTTGAAAATGCTTATGAGTGACAATAGATGTAATCTGTATCCTCATATATATATATATATATATATATATATATATATATATATATATATATATATATACTTAATAATGGACTCTCCCATCGGTTTTGATGTATGAGGATCTGACAGTTTAATTGATTCAGTTATGAAATTTTGTGCGATGATCTTAAGACCCACTAGTGATTTACAAAGGAGGCTGCATATGGAACAAGAGTAAGGATTGTGGGATGCGATCACTGTTAGATTGGCTGACTTTTTAGATCTTGCTCTCACTTCTTGAAGACGATTCAGACAAGCAGATTGGAAACTGCTGAGTCCACTAAAACACATTGATCTCCATTCTACCCGCTCCAAGGCTAAGTGGTCAAGGGTGTTCTCTGGTATATTGACAGGTGACAAATCCCTTGTGTGGGTTTTCTGGGGGTTTACCTTGATTCGTTCATATATATATATATATATGAGATTTATATATATATACATATATATATATATATATATACATATGAGATTTATATATATATATATATATATATATATATATATATATATATATATATATATACATGTTTTATTAAATAATATAGACAAGTGTTGTCTGTTTATTTTATGTAAATTCTTTTCATATCATCTGATAAGCTTAATAACATTATCATTAAACGAAGAAAGAAAATCACAATATTGATACATACTTTAATCCAATCTAATCTTTTGGCTTGCATAAGCCATTATCAAAGATGACAATTAGAGTACAATATATTAAGTAATACATGGACAAGAAAGTGATGATAGTCTGTTTCTGTTTACATGGATGATTTCCAAGCAACGATAAACACGTGTATATAAGACGCAGGAAGCGAAAATCGCACCGCAGCTCATGACGTCACACATGATCACGCGAGAGTGAATTCGAGAAGTATTAAGTATGGGAAGCCGTTGGTATAAACCAATGGCTTCTGTTACCAATTATAGGCATTTACGAATATTTGTGGAGATTTCATAGTTTATTTTGTTCAGGTTAGGTTTCAACTGTTTTATGTATATAGCTTCAAGGATTTTTAGTTTTTGTTTATTGTTTTCATGTTTAAGTATAGTAGTGTTTTCAACAAGGATTTTCCGGAATTGTGTATGTGGCCAGGCATGTTGTTTTAAATGACTAAAAATGTTAGAGTTATCAGTCAAATGTAGAGTTAAGCGTCTTGAAAGCGAGTTTGTGGTGTGACCAACATAAATATTATTTAATTTGTTGGAGATACAACCTCATAAAAGGGCACTTGAATTTGTACACTATGTTGTTTTTTGCAAATCGCTAACCGGGGGAGAAAAATCATTGCGAATAATTGAGTTGGATATACTAGATTTAGTGTAGTATATGATTAACTTGATTTTTTTGCTAGGATCTGTTGTAGATATATTAGTATTTCCTAATTTTTTTAGTATGTTTTCACCTTGTTTATAATTAGTATGCATTTGATTACGATATAGGAGATTAATATGTTTGAGATTAGTAGAAGCAGTATTATGTACTCTTTGCTTAGTATTGAGATTTCTAAGAATGCATCTTATTTGTTCATAAACTATATAGTTTGGAAAGCTATTATTAATAAGTTATTCTTTAGTTCACTGTAAAAAATCTGTTTTGTGGATGAATTAGTTTCTGTACGATGTATTAGATTTTTTATAATTGCTATTTTGTAGTAATATGGGCATTTGCTTTTGTAGTTAAGTGTACATGAATTTATGCTGGTAGGATTTTTCTATGGTGAAATAGTAAATTTGTTATTATTTCTGTTTATCAATATGTCAAGGAAGGGAATTTTATTAGTAGTATTGAGTTCATATGTGAATTTATTTAATGAAACATGTATGAATGAAAAAATGTTGCCTAAATACACACAATATATATACACATATATATGAGATTTATATATATATATATATTGATTTACTTATTTATTTATCTTTTACCTATTATTTTTTATTAAAAATCTTTTTATTTTACTTTATTTTTTTTAATTAATTTATTTATGTTGGATGTTATTATTATTATTGTTATTTTTATTAGTGCTATCTTTATTAGACTATCTAATTTGAATTTGTGATGATTATTGCTGCCTAAAATAACATGCTCTATCGGACAATTTGCTGTAACTCTTTTAAGTCTGATCACTCACCACATCACCCGATGTATGAATTTGTTCAACCCTTTAAGAAAAAAAAATCTTGGCCAGGTCATTTGATTTTAGTTTTACTACTATGCCATCATTTATTTCTTCCTTCTTCCCTTTTCCTTCCTTCACTCTCTCTCTCTTTCTTCCCCTCTCTCTCTTTTTTACATTTTAAAAGAAATTATATTTGAAAATCTTATTTTTCTTCCTTCCTCTCCCCCTTACTTTTCCTGTTAATTCAGTAGACCAGTCTGGAGAAACTGACTCCATTTATTAAGAACTTTCAGTCTGAAGAGATTAATATAACGATATTCATGAAATAAATTATAACTGGAATGGATCTTTAAAGTTTTTTCTTGATTTATTATTATTATTATTATTATAATGCTCTGTAGTTTGCATTGAGCTCTCTTTTGATTAATATCCTCCTTGGAATTATCCCTACCAGTCACAAATTGGTATTATATATATATATGTGTTGTGGTGGAATCCACCTAATCTGCATAGGTGACTACCAACTATATAAATAATGGTTGATACCGGAAGACGAGAGAAAGAGAAGGAAGATGGAATCACGAGATCCAACTAGAGACTCTGATCGACTGCGACTAGTCAACACATTCTCCAGGAACGTATTCCCAGAAATATACAGAAATACTATATGTACTTATTGTGTACACTTTCTTGTTATAATACATTCTTGTTCCAAGTACATTTTCTATTGCATTATTATTCCATGAAATAGGCGAGATTCAACATTGAGTCAAGACTCAACAATATGTATAGTAGAAGTCCTCATATCTGAACTTTAGATATGAGGACAGGTTCAGATATAATGTGGCATATGTAATATAACTGTAACTTAACAAAACACAAGAACTTATCGCAATATATGAAAAATGATGTGTCACACGAAAGTAAATATTAATTCGCAATATTTAATGCTAAATAAGTTTTATTTTAAATTGTCTTTCTTATTTCTTTTCTCATTTCGCTTACTTTTCGATGTTCGAGTTTTTTCAAAGTAATAAAAGTTTCTGCAAATAACTTTCACTTGGACATTCTGTACTACTGAGCAAAGATTTGTCTTATCCATGAATTTGATGACCTCATCAATAGCTTTTTCTACAGAATCCCAGTTTTCTTCATCATCCTTTATACCTTCATCATTATCAGAAGAATTTGATTCTTCCTCTATTTCTTGACAATCCAAATCATTTTGAAGCGATTCTATCATCGAATTCTTTTGTAATTCCTTAACGTCTTCATTTATCCATTCTTTTAAGTCATCCAAAGTGAGAGTATTTAGTGGACCATTATAGGATACAAATCCTATATCATTCCAACAAAATACTGGAAAACAAAAAAAAAGTAGATTTGAACACCCGCAAAATCGGATCAAAATGATTAAAAACATTTTTTCGCAATAAGGTGTGAAATTAATTTTCTGACCAATGAAAGGAGGCGATTTCCTAAACTGAGAAAAAAATAACGAGCCAGTGTGAAAAAGAAGTCAGCCATAAATAGAGAGACTCAAGTCAATCACCAATCAGAATGGCACAGATATCAAAGAGGACATAGGACTGACAGTCAAGTCCATCACTGACTCAACCCAACACTAAGAGCAGAAAGTGGGGTAGGAAAGGAAAACAACAACAAATTTACAACTGACTCTAAAACAATTCCACCCGATAAGTACATTTTCCTCTTATCTTTTATTTCTCATTCACACTCTCTTTTTCAACTTAAATTGATCACCCCTTTTTCCTTTTTCACCAACTCGGCAGATACAACAAAAACAAGAAACAGACATTACTACTCTGTTGAAAGACAGTGAACACATAACTTTCTATTCAAATCACATTTACTTAAATGAACTAAAAAGCATTAATCTTTTATGCAAACAAGATACATAAATATACAAATTTGTTTATTCTGCATGAATGTCATTAAATGTACAATATTCTATTTTTCTACAAACATTCCTTATCGTGTTGTCTTTTCTTGAAATTTGCGTTGTATTTTGTGGACAGTGTATCCCGCATTAAATTCTCCTTTTAATACGGGTATGCTGTACCCCACAACATCTTCATGTGCAAGTTTAATGTTTTGTTCAGATTCTGCAAACTTTGTTAATTTGCAAATTCAATGAATTAGGAGCTTTGTCCATTGTTTCTTCTTCAGTTGCAATTGTTTCCATGGGCCATAAATTTTCTTTCAGTTGAAGTTTCTGCTGTGTGAGACATTATGAGTTGAGAAATTTCAATATACTAACAATTACCTGCAAAGAAAAAAAATGTAACTCAATCATGTCTCTCTCCCCCCTCACTTCCTCACTTCGTTAATTTACATATACTTAGTACTGCCCGTCAAAAATGTGTAAATTTCTTTTCATTTTTCGTTTCAACCTTTGGAAGTAAAATCTGATGATCCGCGGTCCTTTAAAAGGGCTGTGGTGAAATAATTTATTACATGGAACCTTAAAGTGGTCTGTTTTTATTTAAATTATTAGCTCTGATTTACATTGAGCTCTCTGGATTTTATCCTCCTTGGGTTTACCCATACGGATTACCTAGTTTTTCATAAACTAAATATATATATATATATATATATATATATATATATATATAGATGGCTTTGAAAATGACGGAATGCATTCTTTTAAAGGAACTTTTTCCATCCAGCACTTAAGAATGATTCATATGAACAACAATAATATACACAGCAAAACTGAAATTGTAAACATGGGGATAAATGTGGAGCCATGGCTAAAATAAATTATTTACTAAAATAAATGAATCGGTGTAAATAAGCTCCTAGTGAAAAAATTGCTCATGACCGACCCATGAGACAGAGAGAACAAAGAATGTTCTCCTTTCGCTTGCATAAAACCGGTTGATGAAGCTTTTGATGTAAACAGTTTCTAAAAACTGTAAATGTTTAACCGACTGACCCCTGCGCAGCACTGTGAATACTCTGTCAACATATTCGGAAGCCCAACTCGGGTTGTTAATCAAATGAAGTCCAGTCACTGACTCGCAAACTGACTGAGTCAAGCGATTACTGTTACTGGCTCCACCCTGTCTTATACAAGCAGGGACGTGTTGTTCAATCTGGGTCTCTGGTCACAAGTTGGTTCACCCCACATAGTCAGTGTCACAATGGCATTCAAATTGATAAATCCCCGGACTACTCTACGGGTAGGGCAAACCATCCTTAGCAAAAAAGACGGAAACACAAGAATAGTATTAAATACAACATGCAGCTTGATAGAAGAAAGGCAAGAATTCACACACACACCGATACCCTACCAGCAAGTCTCTGACTTTGCCTACCCAACTATGTTAGTTTTAAATAAACTGGGCAAAGACCAGATCCCAAAGCCCCAACAGCCTTAAAATGCTTAACCTTATGCTCCACCATATGTGTAACAATGAGTATTGGATGAAAAAGGTCTATGTAAAAGAATGTGTTCCTTCATTTTCAAAGCCATATATAAATATATATAGGATAACGATATACAAAGCCACCTCAGCTCTTGATCATTTTGAAGTTGTACAAGCAAGTTGTGGTAAGCTCAGTACAGTGGTCATCCACCCATCTATTCAATATTTTCACTGTCGACATCCAAGATCATAGTTTTCCCATATAGACAATATTATTCAACAATTGTTTTTCCCTCAACTTTTCTTTTTCCTTTACCAGTATCACTGCTAGCTTTCTTTGGAGCCATTACTAAGAGTAAGGGCTAATGAAGAGAAAAAAAGGCATAGTACAATAAAATTGGAAAAGAAACCACAACACAACACACAAAATGTATACAACATGGCAGTCGAGTCAGAAATGATTCTGTTCAGGTTGACTTGGTTCGGCTTGGTTTTGGTTTATTAGAGAAGCAAAACTTTGTTTGATAACTGAGGCATTTTCATCTCGAATTTTCTGTTTGAAATCCAATTTGATCAACAGGTAAGACATTTGAGAACTGCATATATGAATTTTTATATATCAAGAACAATATTTTTAAAAAACAATTGGACAAAATTGAAAAGTTTTTGAGTGCATATTTCATCCTTTAGGACTTCATTGGACTAAGTTTATGTTTATGTTGTGCCCTACATGTGCACGAATGAGAGATGTCAGGAATTTTAATTTAAAGATGATTGTTTTATATCTGTTTGGATATATAATCTACCTGATTTCTTTTAAATTCTTTTTAGTTTTGTTTCCATCACGTTTGTTATTAAATATCCGATATTGTGATAACAGGAGATGTGCCAGGAATAGTGAAAAATGCCATATGTGATACACCTTTGGGTGATCATGTTTCTTTCAATCCATGACTGACTAGGCAGAAGATTTTCCTGCAGTAGGTTGTCATATTTTTCTGCAGTAAACTGATTACCAACCAAGACTACAGAAGCAAGTCTGTCCTGCTATCCAACCCATAGCTGGAGGGAGAAGAGATGGATTCAAACCTTTCCCAAGGGAATTTGTGCGTAAGTGTATGCAATGAACCTAACTGGAATTCAAACTCGGCTCTCTGATTTCTCATTCGGAGATGATATCCATTATCTAACAATGTACTAGAACAATAAAAGACCTAATTAATACAAAACAAAACAATAGGCTACAACTTGAAGGAATTTACTCTATTACCTGTAATAATTGCCACAAGGAATACATAGGAGAAACCTCAAGGAATTTAAATAAAAAATTATATGAACACAAAAGGGATATTTTACAAAACAACACATTAAATGCATTAGTTGCTCACTGTAACAAGATTGAACACAATTTTGATATAAAAATGCTACTTTAGTTAAAAGAGAAAACAATTTATTGAAATGAAAATGCTTAGAAAGTGCATTAATTGCTAAATCTTCCACAGTAAATCTGCATCCAGGTTCTTATGTTTCACCATTCTTGGCATATCTATTTTCACAATACTCAGCCATTTTTTGGTATAAAAAGGATTTACCAAAAATTGGCAGAATCTTTTTAAACAAACTATAATACTGATTTTGTTATTAATACGATTTAAAAAAATGTTTTAATTACAGATAAAACCAAAAACATGTATGATAAAGCAACCAGGAATTTAATATATAATACAGGAAGCACACCAAATCATGTTGGCCCAGGAACATATGACGTTAATAACTTTCAGATTTCTGAGAGAGCAGGTAAGTTTTCTTTAATTGTGTTTTTTTCTAATTTGATGAAGCCAAGTCAAATTAACAAGTCACATTAACAAGTCACCTGTGTTATGATCCAGAATGATGTGTATATTTCATCATTCTAAAAATAACCTTTGCCATCAGTAATAATAGAAAAAAAGGGATATTTCTTCATTCCTGAAATAAAGATAAAAAGTTTCATCATCCTTATGAAAGTAATGAAAGATGAGAAAGGTATTTTATCCTTCTAAAATCTTATTATAAAAACGACCCTTTCACCCCAAGTGAGGACAATTAGGACAGGCAGTCAGTAGAGTAGAGAACGGTAGAATAGCAAGTGGTAAGAACATTAGTAAAAAAAAAAAAATAAACACAAAACAATGTACCACCATCGCTCCAGAAAAATCAAAAATTGACAATCTCAAATGTTATCCTCACCAATAAAATTCTCAGAACCAGAAAAAAACAAGTAAGCACAAACTAAAGAGACAGTAACACTGAGAACATTTTTAACACGCATCATACTAATATCTGTAATTCACATCACAAAAAAAAAAAAATTATTGTTATTAATGTCAATACTTGCCCCCAGTCTTATTGTTGTTATTATTGTATATTTTATGCATTATAATTTCTATTATTAACATCAACCCTGTAACACTCAACAAATAATATCACATCGAGATTACTACTACATCAACATAAACTTTCCAACACCGTTACACCTGCTTAGGTTCAATTTACACTAAAGTTTGTGTAACACAGAACCTGATTAGTATTCAGATAGTGTCTACTTAGGACAACCAGGTACTGTGGACAGCCTAAACACTGAGTTAGTCCTTGGTATGATGATAAACTACATCTGGCAGCAAAACCTCTGATCAGGAGATTTGAGGTTTTGAGGAGTTTATACAGATATCGAATGATGGAAGACAACAATCAGGTGTGGAGTGAGTGTCTTCTGTCACTGAAAATATCTCACAAGCTAGTATGTGTCTCACTAGGGCTACACATACATTTCTGAATTAAGAGTTTTCCTGCACCTAGATTATTTACCAACCAAGGCTGAAATCTGATCTACTAGTTAACCCAGAGCTGGGGGATAAAGTGTATTCATACCTTTCCCTAGGCTATTAATGTAAAAATGAATATGGCAAGACTTGAAAGGATTTTGAACTCGGCTTGTCAATTTCCTGTTCTTAGCTGCTATACATTGCATTACACACACACACACACACACACACACACACACACACACACACACATATATATTTTGCAAACACAAACCCACTCTCATTAACAAGGTGCTTGCCAGAGACTGGCTTTGAAAAATACATAAACAAGTGCTTCGAATACAAGTACTTAGTGGCTGACGAAAGTCGTTAAGGAACAGTTTGAAACAGTCTATTCCAATGTTGTGTTAATTTTAGTTTTTTGCTGTAATATATATATATATATATATATATATATACACATATATATATATACATATATATATATATATATATATATATATATATATATATATATATATATATACATATATATATATATATATATATATATATATATATATATATATATATATATACACACACACATATATATATATATATATATATATATATATATATATATATGCATGTGCAAGTTTCATTTAAAATGACAAGGTGCAGTGGTTAATTTTTTATATAATTTCTCATGTGTTCATATAATTTTTTCTTTTCAGGAAATAAATTATATAAAAAATTCTCTGAATATTTTCCAAGCACTTTCGGATATACTTTTAGCCATTATCAAGGATGAATTTTTTATTTTACTTTTAACTGAATATATGGATTGATTTATGTATGTATCTAGAGTTATAGGAATGTTTTATTTTCCAAACACAATCAGCACATTGCATCTGTGTTCATAGTTGATATTATTGAGTGTTGGCTTTTTTTACTTTTTGCTAATAATGCTTCTGTTTGGAATATATATATATATATATATATATATATATATATATATATATAGGCACTGAAGTCAACACTGTGCAGTGACAATCTATTTTCATGCTTTAGGCCTGAGGATTGCGTTCAAGATGTATTTTAAAGTAAATTAGTAAATTTAAGGACTAATTAACTGGATTTAGTTAAACTAATGCTTACTTTTTGCTTAAAACTCCATGAAAATAACATTCATTTACACATAGTCACCTGCGGATTCATAGGACACAAGCAGTGTTTTTTTATTATCATCCCTGATTCCTAAAAACATACAGAAGAAAAATAATAGAAATAAAAAATAAAGAAATACAGAACACCATCAGTGCAATAATCAAGAAATCTTGTTATTGCTTATTTTTTTTTACATACATTATCCTTGTATAACCAATAGTTAAGAATATAATTTTTATTCTATATGCTTTTATGAAACTTATATATATGTATATTATATTTTATATTTTATACTTGAATTTATTTGGGACTAGTGTCGTCATCTTCTTTGTTATCGTTAGAACGTTTTGGTAGTTGTGCTCTCCAGCCTTCTTCAGGTCTCTTTCATAGTTGGTAACTTTCTAGGAATTTTAAACTACATCCTCTGTTCAATACGCAGGGGTAGCTTGTCCTCATCTCACTATCCATGCTCGTGCATGTTTTATATTTGGTTAATTCTTCCAAATTGATTTCACATTCTGTTCTAATATTTCTCTTATATTAAACTAGATTTGGCAATCGTGGAATGTAAACTTTGAAGACTACACCATTGGATTTTATGTATAATTTTCCTTAAAACATCCTCATTACTTACATGCTCCATCTGTGGTATTCTCAGCATCGTTCTGTAGAACCAGATCTCTGTTGCCTCAAGTCTTCTATTCGTCTGTGAGGAAATTGTCCAGAATTCAAGGCCATAGAAGGATTTGATATTTCATAGCAGTTCAGCACTCTTAATACTTTGTTTAGTTTTTAGAAGACATCATTTACTATTCCAGTACACATTTAAATTTCTGTATCCCAGTTTCTATCACCTGCTGAAACACTCTCCAGATATTTAAATTTCTGTACTTGCTGGATTTCGACATCTGTAATTAATCAGCTGAAATTTCTGGGATGAGTAATAAGAAAAAAAGGGCTTGAAGAATTGAACACTCACAGGACATATTGAAGGCAAGATGGAGTTAGGAGACCAGAGAGTATCTTACGTAATTTGCTTATATAAATGGATGGCAGAACAGAGAAGATGAGGATAACAAAAAGACAAATATTGCTAAGAACTACAAAGGAGAGGAAGTTGTGGAGCATCATGACTGAACAAGTCCTAAAGAGACATTGGTATATAGAAGAAGATCTCAGTGGATAAAATAAAGGTTTCTGCTTGAAATTCGCAGCCACCTGAAGAGAGTCAGAGAGTACAACGGCCAAAATATAGCAACAGCAATAACCAAAATGGGGCCACTAGTCTGTTTAAACCATTGCGCAATGATGATAATTCATCATCTCAAAGTTTCAGATGAAAATAATTGATAAATACTAATTTAAAGAAAGGGTTTCTTGCAGTAAGTGTGTGTATGCATTTCGGTTGATGCATATGCATAAACTATACACACGAGTCATACTTAATAAATTTTCTTAATTTAATTTCTGTTTGTTTTGCCTTCTTGGGTGATGTGTACTCAATCCCTTGTCGTTCAAAAAAAACAGTCGATACTTTAACAACAAGTAAATATTGGCTGGAAGGTTATAGAGGCCACTGGTCGGCTGTCAGAGTTGGTAAATTTCTGATGCTGTAAGCCAAAAATGGAATACATGATAGTAATCTGAATGAAGAGAGAAGCACTGATTAATTAAATGATGTGGTCAAAAACACTGCATAAACAAACAAACATTTTTGCTCTCTAAAGTTGTCTTTGAATAAATCAAATTTAAGGAATGTGATCTCATAAGCAAATTGTTTTTGCTCTGTTTTTTTTTGTTTTTTTTTGCTGGGGAAGAGGTATATTAATGAAGGATGTTTATTCTTTTATCCAAATTTAGATATTTCAGACATTTTTGAAAAATGCTAAAAAGAGGAGATGCTGAAAAGTTTTAGATTTAACAAAAAAGCAATAAAACAAATTAAAAAATCGTACAATATTTGGTCAAATTTTGGGAAGTAGGTCAAGTTGAGAAATTTTCACCAGTACGTCATAAGTGTGATATAAAAGAAGGGTTGGTGTTATCAGGGGTCATTGAAATTTAGCCATATAGCTATATTCTCTACTTCTACTTCTTGTGGATGGCAGTTGCACTAAAAAGCAAGAGAAATGAAGATGAAAGAAATACTAGTGAAAAATGAATAATAATTGACAATTCTTCATCTAAGAAGGCTAACCAGTAGGAGTCATTCAAATTTAGCCATATAGCTATATTCTCTACTTCTATTTCTTATGGATGGCAGTTGCAATAAAAAGCAAGAGAAATGAAGATGAAAGAAATACTAGTGAAAAATTCATATTTAATCGATGATTCTTGTAAGAAATTTTATATAAAATTCTATCTACTATTACAAGAAGATGCATGTTTGATCAAACTTTCAAGTCCAAATACAGAATAACTTTTTCCTTTCTTTTGTTCAAAGTTAAAATGATTAATCTGATGATATTAGGAAAGAGAGCATTGTACCCTGTTTTGAAAAATGGAAGGAACAGTGTGATAAGTGTTTGAGTTCCTCAGGGGAGTTCTCTGAAGTGGTTTGACATTGCCCAATATATCATCAATAAGAAATAGATGAATACTTTCTGGACATATTTCATAATAACTGCTAAGGTATTAGTAAGCTTCTGAGACATCAGGATACCTGTTTAATATGGATTAATG
The DNA here is from genome assembly GCA_964036315.1 of Acanthosepion esculentum. Lineage (NCBI taxonomy): Eukaryota > Metazoa > Mollusca > Cephalopoda > Sepiida > Sepiidae > Acanthosepion > Acanthosepion esculentum. Next base: position 33,218,352 of record OZ038516.1, read on the forward strand.
TTTCAGTAGTCAAACTAAATATATTATTTTATAGGCCAAAAGGTTTTCTTTTTTTTTGTTGCAAATCTTACAGGGTGTTTCCCTCCCTTTCAAGTATGGATGTGAGATTTAAACTCCTGCAGGTTGATGGTGTGGTTAGAAGGCCATTTTGTTAAAAGTCAAATTCCATGTTTCGGTCATTCATCTGGAAGGAATCCAAGGCTTGATAAATACCTGAAATGGGCAAAGACAGGAAGGAAAGGCGCGAACAAGTGAAGTGGAAAATTGTTTAGAGTGAAAAGTGCAAAGAGTTTTAGCAAAGATGGAAGAGAGGGTTGTGTAGAGGTTTCAAGTGATGAGAACCTTCCGGTTTGGCACAGATCTAAGGGAGCAAAGAGGCCTAGGTCCATTAGCCAAAGTTAGTTCATTAAATCCTGTTACCTGAGAAGATGCACCGAATGACTGCCAAAATGTTATTGAAGCCCAGGGGCACAAAAGAAAGGAAAAACCTGCTGGGAAGATTGTACTGAAAAAAAAAAAAGAATCAATATCTCGGCACCATTGAGGCATGAAATTTGTCTGACCAGTCTGAAAGTGTAGAAGAGAAATGGTGAAGAATAAAGGAAGTAAGGGAAAAGAAAGGAAAGACGAAAAAACATTAAAAATGTAACAAGGAGAAAGTGAAGAAAAGTAAGAGGAAGGAAAGAAGAAAAGGAAAAAATATTAAAAATAAATGAGAAAATGGCTGATGAATGTTTAAGATGAGAAAGAATTCAAAGAGAGAATGAAAGAAAAGAAAATGAAAAAAAGACTAAAAAGTGAAAAGGAGAGAAAAGGTGAAGAAAAGTAGAAAGAAATCAAGAAAAGGAAAAATATTAAAAAGAAATGAGAAAATGGCCGATGAATGTTTAAGATGAGAAAGAATTCAAAGAGAGAATGAAAGAAAAGAAAATGAAAAAAAGACTAAAAAGTGAAAAGGAGAGAAAAGGTGAAGAAAAGTAGAAAGAAATCAAGAAAAAGAAAAATATTAAAAAGAAATGAGAAAATGGCCGATGAATGTTTAAGATGAGAAAGAATTCAAAGAGAGAATGAAAGAATGAAAAAGAATAGGTAAAATTAAAAAAAAGAGATAAGGTGAAAAAAAGTAAGCAGAAAGAAAGAAAAAGGATAGATATTAAATAGAATTGGAAAATAGCTGATGAATGTTTAAGATGAGAAAGAATTCAAAGAGAGAATGAAAGAAAAGGAAAGAAAAGGTAAAAGATGAAAAAGAAAGAGAAGGTTAAGAAAAGTTAGGAGAAAGAAAAAAGGGAGCAATATTAAAAAGAAAAGGATAAAACTGTCTGATGAATTTTTAAGAGGAGAAGGCAATTTAAGAAGAGGAAAAAAGAAAAGCAAAAATTTAAAAGAGAAAAAGCGGCTAAAAACTGGATAGAAGCAAAGAAAAGAAGAAAAAATATTTAAAAAAAGAAAAGCAGAAACAAACTGATGACTGTTTCAGAGGATAAAGAATTGAAAGAGAGAAAAAAGGAAAAGCCTGAAGAAAATAATCATAAAGGAATTGGAAAAGAAAGAAAAGAAACCAAGAAAAGAATAATCTGAAGAAGGCAGTAACGAATTATGGATAATATGAAGAAAAAGATGGATGATAAGATAATTTTGTTTGTGACTATTTGCAACATGCATGAGCTGGAAATGAGAATTTTTCTGTAACTTTTGCTCTGACATTTTGTTTAACCGACTGAAACGAAAAAAACATTTTCTGATTCTCCATTTTCCTTCTTGTCGAATGAAATTTTGACCTTGCCTAACTTGGGTGATCATACAGGAACCAATGTTTCAACATGATGTGGCCATATCTATGCTGATGATACAACTGTATATGGATGCCCCTCCCACAACCCTCGGTAACCAGAGCTTGGCAGCTGATCTCTCCTCTGATCTAGCTCTGACAACTCACAGGGGGAAAACCTGGTTAGTCACATTCAATGTCTTTCTGGCACTGATGGGGTCTGTTAACGATGCTAGATCTCAAGTATGTGAGCCTAGAATCTCTCTTCCTTAAAAAAAAAAACTGTACATTAAAACATGTGTGATAAATAAGCTGCCACTATATGGTATACATGAAAAAGTGAAAAGCTGTTAACTATGCTGACTCCTACCTAGGATTGAACTCACCATCCTTGGTTAACAAATTAGACTCCTACTCCTCAGCTTAATGGATGTGTTTTAAGCATTTCCCTTCCTGTCAAAGAGGATTTAACAATTAGGCAGTATTTAAGTTTTTTGAAATGCATTGAGATGTTTAATAAGTGTATCGTTTTGATACTTACCTGGCACAGGGCTCCGTCCCTGTGCTGGTGGTATCATGGCTATGACTAGCTTGGACAGGCTCTGACCAGTTTGGACCAGCTATGACAAGCCAAGACCAGCTATGACTAGCTTAGACCAGCTTGGACAAGCTATGACCAGCTAAGACCAGCTTCGACCAGCAGCCCGAGTGAAAACACTCAGGTCCCCACATTAAAAACTGACCTTGTGTCACAACCTGACTCAGTGGGGGGGCGGGGTGTCAAGTAAATATCCATACTTACCTGGCACAGGGCTCTGTCCCTGGTTTGGTGGTATCATGGCTACGACTAGCTTGGACTGGCTATGATCAGCTAGGACCAGCTATGACAAGCCAAGACCAGCTATGACTAGCTTAGACCAGCTCTGACCAGCTTAGGCAAGCTATGACCAGCTAAGATCAGCGGCTCGAGTGAAAACACTCGGGTCCCCACGTTAAAAACTGACCTTGTGTCACAACCTGACTCAGTGGCGGGGGATTCAAGTAAATATAAAAAAAAAATAAGTGTATCGTTTATTTCTGCCTCTTCTAAGGTTGGGAGTTGATGTTCCATAATTGATGGTAAATTAGGGTGGTTGCCCAACACAAACTGAATTGGACTATATCCAAGGTGGTTTTGCATACAGTTTTTTTTTTCATTGACTACCCAGGCAAGAGCAACATTTATTTCCATTTTGGGATCTTCCTCCATCACACAAATCTATGACAGTGGTTTCTCTCCCATATACCATTTGACTATGGTGAGTATGCAGCAGTGGCATAAATCTCTACATTAAATTGTTCATCCAGCTTTCTATAATCTGCATTATCAAATTCCACACCATTGCCAACCAGAAATATCTTTGGAGGTCCAAAACCAGAAGCTATCCACTCAATTGCAACATTATCCTTAATGTTACCAGCTGTGACACTCACAGCTAAGACCTGCCATGCTATGTCCATGATGACAAACCATACCCATTTTATTTTTGTCCCTTTAATAAAATGTCACTTCCACTCAGACAGCATCTTTCCCAGATTCAATCAATGATGTTTAATGAGAATTTTACACTCGGCCTTATATATAAAAAAGAAAAAAAAAATCTTTAAATTTTATTCCCAAGTTGCAAACTTTCAAAACAAAGCAAGCCACTGAATATTATAGACCTTGTTAATAAGAAAAAAAATGACTGATGAAATGGTGGAAAACAAATTTTTGACTGCACCAACATGGAAGACTGAAACATCTTATGATGATTGGAAGTTTGATGTAAATTTATGAACTCAATTCACAAAGACAGAGAAGAACTAACAGGGATTTGCAATCTACAGCATCTTACCAACTGAAAAAAAAGTGTCAATGAGAAAGTAAGATTGGCCATGCAAAATGAAGAAATCAGGTATTGAAAATGAGAATGCTCCTGAGCAGATTTTTACTATGCTAGATAAGTCGTTTAAGAAAGATGATCTGAGTGTTATATGTGAAACATGATGTTCATATAAAAATCTTTTGAAGAAAGAGTCGGATACCATCGATCAGTTTCTCAATTCTTATGAGAAGAAAGTCAAAGAGCTAAAGAAAGCAAGGCATCATTTTACCTGATGTAGTTCTGGCTAAGCAACTTATCGACAGCAATGGATTGGATAGAAAAGACAAACAAATTGTTCTTACAGAGGTTGATTATACGAAGAAAGAGGAAATGTATGAACACATGAAGAATACCCTTAGAAAATTATTTAGGAATGTTATATAGACACAGAGATCAGATGAGATAGTTATCAAAGAACCTGTGTACATAGTAAATTCAGAGGAAACATGTTTCTGGAGTAAAAATGATAACCACGGAACAAGATTCAGTTATGGTGGTGCATGATCAGGATATGGTGGGAGACAGATGTCTAAACTGGATTAAGCCCAATTTAGGAGTACAGGTTTCCAAAGAGGTAGAACATCAGGAAGAGAAGCGTACTGGGGAAGACTAAGTATAGCTTACATTATATGGAAGCCGGTAATTACCATAAATGCTTGGCGTGTGAAAATCAATTATGCAGTTCAAAAAAGGACTGTCCACTCAGAAGAATATCAAGAAGCAAGCGCTTTTGAAACATCAAAAGTGCAGGAAAATGCTGAAGTTAGTGAAGCTTATAAAGTAGGAGCTTACTCAGATGCGGATTAAGTGGGCATCACGAGCGAAACAGTCAATGCTGCCGTTCTGGATCGTGCTTGCAGTTGAATGGGGGGGGGTGAATGAAAGGGGATGTATTTGGCTTCAATACCAGAAAAAAGAAGTCAAACTTTTACCAGGTGGCACAACATTCAAGTTTAGTGGAGGAGGAAAATGCAGTCAGATGAAGGAATGGAGATTCCGTGTAATATCGGGGGGTGGGGGGTCAAAAGTTGACCCTTAGAACAAGAGCAGTGAACAGCGGTATCCACCCCCCCACGCCCACTGCTATGCAAACCAGACATGAAAAGAAGGGGGGATACAAATTAAACATGGAGAATGACACATTGGAAGTCAATCGAATATCCTCTTGAATTGGATACGACGTCGTCTGGACAGTAGGATAATACATTTCAGATGCATCAGTGATGGTCTTCAGTGATGCACTGTCTTCATCGCCGATTTCAGGTTTGGCATCATATCGTCTCAAACAGCAACCCCGACCTGATTCTAAAAGGGCCAGGCCGCCTCCTTGATAGCGTCGTGCTACTCACCTGGACATTGCAAAAAAAAAAAAAATTCAGATTTGGCTAGGAGTCTGACCATTATTATTGACATACGTCAGCCAATGAAATAAAGGCTTTTCACCCTTATCTCCTATATATTACTATACATTACTATATTCCATTGAAAAATATGTGAAGTAAAAATTGAGAAAGCCCACGTGGTGGCTGAACAGAAATCATGGAAGGAAAAGAAGATTGTGATCTATAAACTACATCGCCAGTTTGCTAAAGACCTGAAATCTACCATAAAAAATGCTGATTCCCTTGATGAAGAATGTGAAAACTTAATTGAAGATATTAGCAAAATAAGTTTAACGTTTGTAAGTGTTTCAAGAAGGCTCATGCACAACCAATGGTATCTCTTACCTTGGCTAGGCAATTTAATGATGTCGCGGCAACGGATCTAAAACAATATAAAGATGTTTACTTTTTAGATTTTATTGATCTCTTCACTAGATTCAGTAAAAGTAAAGTGATTACAAAAAAAAATCCTAAAGTGATTAAAGATAATGTTGCAATTGAGTAGATAACTGCTGGTTTTGGAGATGCAAAACCAGCAGCTATCCACCCACTGACCAGTCTCAATGTTGCTTAACTTGGGTGATCGTGTGGAACCAGTGTTTCAACATGTGAACATATCTATGCTGAAGATACAACAGTATATGGATGCACCTCCAAAACCCTCAGTGATCAGGGCTTGCCAGCTGATCTCTCCCCTGACATAGCTTTAACAATTCAGCGGAGTGAAAAACTGGCTAGTCACATTCAATGCCTTGAAAATAAAAATAGCAACATTCCACCATTGCTGATCAGATCAAGACGTTTCACCAATTGTGATGAACAGATGTTCCCTCAGGGAGTCCCCATGCCTTGACCGGTTCTATCACTATTTCTATGGAAAATGTTCAGATAAACTACACTCCTTAATTCTACCAGTTTTAACCTTCATGGCTATGACCGGCTATGCTACACAAATTGTAGCAAGCCACCCTCATTTCTTTCATATCCCATTAGTGAGTTGTAAGTTCCACTGGAACAGCTTCTTCCCATGAACCACTGCCTTGTGGAACTGACATCAAAGAGGTTGCTTCTTCAGCCAATACAAGTTCAAGTCTAGGGTTAACTTTTATCATCCACACATAGCCGTATAAGCTGTGCCTCTAACTCTGTAATTCTTGATTGGCCCTTGGCAAGGATGGACATCATTGTAAAAAAAAAATGTGATAAAAAATACTCAAGATCCCTTGGCACTTCCCCTTTTGGGAACATCTCAGGTGTTAGATAATGACCCTAACTTCCTTCCAAATGAGAGATAGTGCTTGGGGCTTGAGCACATGATATTCAATTTTCATCCCCCATTTGGAGAATATAAAAAGATCAACTTGAACATATTGTGGATGACGGTTTTAAATTTGCTTTAATGACAATTGGCTTTGCATTTAAATTTTTGAACATAAAACTTAACTGGGAAGCAAGAAGTCAGAAGAGAGTTCCACAAGAGAGAAGTGCGAGAGAAGAAACTGTTAGCATAAAACTTATGGCTACATTTAGCCAGTTCAGTTATAAAATGATGAGACCTAGCTGCCAATCTAGTACTGAACTTAAATTCATAAAGTCTTGGTACCATAGTGAAAAGTTCATCAGAACAATTACCATGAAATTATTTGTAGAAAAGGCACAGGGAAGCTAAATTATGGTGGTGGGAAAGGGACTGAAGCCAAGATGCCAGGTCAGGGCCAATAACATTACAGATTCTTTTATCAAAAAAACTCTAGATATATAGCAGAAGAACCAGACCAGATGTGGCAGCAATAGTCAAAGCATGGATGATAGATTCTGATGAGAAAAATTATTGAGTACAACACAGTGAACCAACTTTCCTAGCAGTAGACCTAGCGATTGATTCAATATAATCTTTCCACTTCATGTTAGTAGAAGACATTTGCCTGAGAAGGCGCAATGAGTCACTCTTCTGGCTGCAGGGAATTTACTAAAGTTTGAAACATATACCATAAATTCTCTCTTTGGGTTTAATTCTGGTGAGCATGGGAGCCAATAAGGTAGCTGCAACTGGGTTGAGTATTCTATCTGCCCAGAAGCTGTTCTAAGTATTAAAAATAGCTATACAGGAAATATGTTTCAAAGTATGGTGTTATATAGTTTTGCTTTGAGAAGAAAATGTGAAATTGTATCCCCGCAAATTATGTTGAAGACCAGTAAAGGGCAGATTGCTATGAATTGAGGGTATATATTTTGGCTTCCCAAGAAGAAGGGCCATATTGATTTTGGTAGCCCTATGACCTTTCCAGTATCATCACAATGATGATCGCAAAATTAACCAAGTACAATAGAAAGGAGGCATTTTCCTCAAGAGAGTTGAAACTGATATTCACAGGTGAGAATGACGACTCTGATTAACACCTGTACAAATGATGTACATGAGGAATACAAAGAGAATTAGATGTGCATTGAAAAATATTAGTTCAAAATTTTTTATTGATATCATAATGGTAAGGCATATTTTCATACATGGCTCATGCATTAATTATATTGTTATAAGTTCACTTTTATGGTCAGATAAACTTTTATTCAAATTACTTGATCAGTGATTCTCAAACTTTTTTGTCCAATGAACCCTTTTCACCATAGGTCAGAATGCTGTCTGCCCCCTGTCCAAGATGGTCCAACTCAAAAGGTTCATACCAAATAATATGCATATAATATTGAAAATCACTATTCTTTTCCATATTAGTAAATATACATCATGTATTTTTATAGATTTGTTTTACAAATTTAATAACAATATAAAATGCTGGTGGATTTTTAAACCTAAATAAATGTACAGTAATGTGTTTTAATTCATAACTAATTACTGATGTGTTGAAATTTGAAAAAAACAGAATTCAGTAAATCAAAAACAAGAAAAAGTAAAAGATTTTCCCTGTATGGCTAAATTTGACTGGGTAACCTTCTTAGATGAATCATTGTCAATTATTATTCATTTTTCACTAGTATTTCTTTCATCTTCATTTCTCTTACTTTTTATTGCAACTGCCATCCATAAGAAGTAGAAGTAGAGAATATAGCTATATGGCTAAATTTGAATGACTCCTGCTGGTTAGCCTTCTTAGATGAATCATTGTCAATTATTATTCATTTTTCACTAGTATTTCTTTCATCTTCATTTCTCTTACTTTTTATTGCAACTGCCATCCATAAGAAGTAGAAGTAGAGAATATAGCTATATGGCTAAATTTGAATGACTCCTGCTGGTTAGCCTTCTTAGATGAAGCATTGTCATTTATTATTAATTTTTCACTAGTATTTGTTTCATCTTCATTTCTCTTGCTTTTTATTGCAACTGCCATCCATAAGAAGTAGAAGTAGAGAATATAGCTATATGGCTAAATTTGAATGACTCCTGCTGGTTAGCCTTCTTAGATGAAACATTGTCAATTATTATTCATTTTTCACTAGTATTTCTTTCATCTTCATTTCTCTTACTTTTTATTGCAACTGCCATCCATAAGAAGTAGAAGTAGAGAATATAGCTATATGGCTAAATTTGAATGACTCCTGCTGGTTAGCCTTCTTAGATGAAGCATTGTCAATTATTATTCATTTTTCACTAGTATTTCTTTCATCTTCATTTCTCTTGCTTTTTATTGCAACTGCCATCCATAAGAAGTAGAAGTAGAGAATATAGCTATATGGCTAAATTTGAATGACTCCTGCTGGTTAGCCTTCTTAGATGAAGCATTGTCAATTATTATTCATTTTTCACTAGTATTTCTTTCATCTTCATTTCTCTTGCTTTTTGTTGCAACTGCCATCCATAAGAAGTAGAAGTAGAGAATATAGCTATATGGCTAAATTTGAATGACTCCTGCTGGTTAGCCTTCTTAGATGAAGCATTGTCAATTATTATTCATTTTTCACTAGTATTTCTTTCATCTTCATTTCTCTTGCTTTTTATTGCAACTGCCATCCATAAGAAGTAGAAGTAGAGAATATAGCTATATGGCTAAATTTGAATGACTCCTGCTGGTTAGCCTTCTTAGATGAAGCATTGTCAATTATTCATTTTTCACTAGTATTTCTTTCATCTTCATTTCTCTTGCTTTTTATTGCAACTGCCATCCATAAGAAGTAGAAGTAGAGAATATAGCTATATGGCTAAATTTGAATGACTCCTGCTGGTTAGCCTTCTTAGATGAAGCATTGTCAATTATTATTCATTTTTCACTAGTATTTCTTTCATCTTCATTTCTCTTGCTTTTTATTGCAACTGCCATCCATAAGAAGTAGAAGTAGAGAATATAGCTATATGGCTAAATTTGAATGACTCCTGCTGGTTAGCCTTCTTAGATGAAGCATTGTCAATTATTATTCATTTTTCACTAGTATTTCTTTCATCTTCATTTCTCTTGCTTTTTATTGCAACTGCCATCCATAAGAAGTAGAAGTAGAGAATATAGCTATATGGCTAAATTTGAATGACTCCTGCTGGTTAGCCTTCTTAGATGAAGCATTGTCAATTATTATTCATTTTTCACTAGTATTTCTTTCATCTTCATTTCTCTTGCTTTTTATTGCAACTGCCATCCATAAGAAGTAGAAGTAGAGAATATAGCTATATGGCTAAATTTGAATGACTCCTGCTGGTTAGCCTTCTTAGATGAAGCATTGTCAATTATTATTCATTTTTCACTAGTATTTCTTTCATCTTCATTTCTCTTGCTTTTTATTGCAACTCCCATCCATAAGAAGTAGAAGGAGAGAATATAGCTATATGACTAAATTTGAATGACTCTCATCCATAAGAAAAGATTTTCCCAATATGGCTAAATTTGACTGATTAGCCTTCATCCCATTTCTTTTGCATTTTATTCCATTTCTTAAGTCACTTTTCCATTTCAGTCAACACAAGAGCTCCACAGATATTAAAAGATCAGATTATTAATACTTGATACTGGATTGGTGAGTTTATGTTAACATAAATGTGCTTAAGATTGTTTTATTCAGTTTTCTTAAATAAATGAATTTATGTTTTCTTTTGTCTTTTTTAAAGATGTTTTGATGAAAAAATAATAAAAATCAAGAACAGCCTTCTTTATATGAATTGTTTTGCATTTATTTGTATAATTTCAATCTTTCAGAAAATTATGCACCATTCTTGTCCCTCGTGGCTCGTCAAAGCCATTTCACGTCTGATTCACTGATAGCTCCTCCTGGTCCTGGACATTACGATCTTTATCAACCAGATGATACGATTAAAGTAGGTCTTAATTTACATACTTGATTTGCAATTTAAATCGTGCATAATGTTGAATCAAATATGCATCACATGTGCAAAAACAAATTTGTTTTATAGATTGGCTCAAATTTTTGTTTATACTAAAGTTCACTCAATCCAAGGCTTGAGGGTTTCTATTAAAATGTTTATGATGAGTGATGTGTGAAATACAAATGGAGGAGAATGTGGCAGGAAGTGAAGATTATGAGAATAAGGAGGATAGGTAACAATTGGCCCTTCATTTGAAGAGTTTAAGATTGTTGTGTCCTGGGAAGCATTGTCTGCTCAACAATGTACAAGTTCTTTGAAAAAAAAGAAAGAAGCTTTCTGACGATATCATTCTCCTTATATTCGGAATATGGAGAAAAACTGAAGGTTATGCAACTTCAGGAAGGTGGCAATTGCAAGTCTTCGTTTTAAGGGTCTTTTTGGTTCCAATCTTACTGGGGAATGACTTCAAACAATTTACCCCCCACAATTTATGTGCACAAATCCATGGTGAGAATTCTTTCTAGCCAATAAAGTAGGCCAGTTTTCAGATTCATTTGACTCAGTCCAGATTTGCCAATTCAGGCGATTCGGGCTGACTTGTCGAACTCTCTGTCTTCGGGCAGAGAGGAACCCAGATGAGGCTATGATGAAGGGCAGAGTCACATCTAGGGAGGTAGACAAGCCCAACCCTGTGTATGCAGTGTGTACAGGAATTTTTGTTCAAGCCTACAGGCTTGGATTTATCCCACATAAAAAATCGGCCTTGTGCCACATCCTGCCTTGTGAGGTAAATAATCTCAGTCCTGGTTTCCTGAGTCAGGTGGTTCACTGCCAGACTCGTTACTGGCTTGTTAAACTCTCTGCCTTTGGGCAGAGATGAACCCAGACATGGCTATGCTGAAGGGCAATGTCACATCTGGGGAGGTAGACAAACCGGACCCCATGTATATGGGGTCTAAGGGAAATTTTTGCCTGAGCCTACAGGAATCACCTTATATAAAAAACGGTCTTGTGCCACATCCTGCCTTATGGGGAGGCAAGGTAAATGACCTCAGTCCAGGTATGCCTTGTCTTGAAGTCAGAATGCTATGTTTGCTTGTCCGAAGTTGCTTTTGTGTGTCAACCCGGATTCTTAGTTTGTGAACTTTTTGCCATATTACTGTTACTTTGCCTTATTACTGTTCATTTGCCTTGCATATATTGTTTGCTTGCTTTGTATTATTTTTTGCCCTTTTCTTTTCTTTTTCTTGTTGTTGCTTATTTCATATATAAGAATTAATTACTTGAGAAGCAGATATGAAAATTTCAGGAGTCTATGATGAGAAAGATTTCTCTTAAAGGCATGATTCAGTCTTGCTTGGTTGGTAAAAAATTTGTTGTAGCTGAGTCGGTTAAAGTATGCCAGATCTATATATATAACTCTGCAAAAGAGTTATGCAACAACTCCAATATCATCATCAGATGTGCTGATAAAACCAATTATTATGTTGTTCTCAATCTATCCTAGATAGCAGAACAAATTTCACTAAATTAAGGAAAAATGCAACAGAATCATTAAAAATGTTTGTAAATAAACTGATCACAGAAAACAATGCTGAGATTAGTAGCTCAAAAATCAAGAAGATTGTCAGGGATTACCAACTAAGATATTAGTATGGTAATGTAAAAACTCATAAACCAGGTTTTCCTCTCTGACCTATCATATCCCAAATACCTAAATCTGTATACCAGCTATCAAAAACCCTCAATTACATAATTTCTCCATACAAAAACAACAATTACATCATCACATCAACAAATGAATTCTTCCATTTCTTAAAAGCAACAAATCCCACTTTGCTCTATGTTGAAAAGCTTTTGAAGAAACAACATAATTAGTGATTGCATCTACAAATACCCATTAATCCCTCCTTTAAAAATTCAACCAGAAACTCTTCAGAAAGTACTCCTTACCTGTTCCAGAAAAAGCCACATTTTTATGATCATAATGGCAACACCTACATTCAAACTAATGGTGTCAGCATTCTCTAACTTTTACATGTCTTAAATTGAAAACAAAAACTGAGAAACCACAAATCTACACATGATATGTTGACAACATTTTTATTTCGAAAAAAGAATAAGGATGGAATTATAAATCTAAAATCAACTTTTGAAAAAAACTCAATTCTAAAACTTACATATGAGCTCATGCTTAATAACAAAATCCGATTCCTTGATGTTGATATAGAATTAGATCCCAAGTATTTAACACCTATGCATATAAAAGAAGCCATCAGTATGAACTTTTGTCTTCTAAACTATGATAGCCAATTCCTGGAAAGACATATGTATGTATGTTGCGGCATTCACCCTGGATCGGTTAAGGCGGCTCCTTCCTAGGATATCACTGCTTCCGGAACGAAGGCCGACCAAGCACGGCGATCGGTCGCCAATGCTGAAACGAGCGGTGAACTCTTGAAACGGAGTAACAAGGGAGTTTGAACTTCACACGCTGTCCTCACACCTCACGTGCTATCCCAGTGGAGGGAGGAATATGCTCTTACTTGCCGCAGAATTTCCACAGACGCAGAGGCAGGAGTAACCAAGAGGCTGCCGGATGCCGGTGCAGACGCCGAATGGTTTTGAATTCAGAGTTGACCTTCTCCTAGACCAGTTGCCATCCAAGGCTATAGAACCCAGTCTGTCCTGCTGTTTACCCATAGTTGGAGGGAGAAGAAGAGGATTCACACCTTTCCCAAGGGTGTTAGCACATAAGTGAATGTAACGGATTCGACTGGGATTCGAACTCGGCTTCTACGATTCCTCAATCCAAGCCGTTATCCATTACTCCACCGTGCCTCCTCTAAGACATAAAACAGCCGTGATAACAAACTTCTTAAATAGAGCACACCAAAATCCCTCTTCCCCCAAAAAAAAATTTCCGAGTGAACTACGACACATAAAACAAACATTAGTTAACAATGACACAGTCAGTACACAGGCACCTGGCCTCGAGGCCAGGATGCCGCCCAGGGCTGTGTATTAAGTTACGCTCCCATTTTTTTCGTCTGCCAACTGGACGTGAGTTGGAACACACACACACACACACTCTCTCTCTACTGACTCTTGGCATGCCACTCCTACTGGCCGCCCGCACGTCGTCCACAACCTTTCCCTGTACACACTATTGTTAGTAATTATTACGGGAGGTTTCGATTGGGCTCGACCTGGCAGACCCGCAATGCCAGCCACAACTAGCAGCGATCACCAGTTGACCAGCAGCAATAACCAGACCACCCAAACAACAGTCCTAACCAAACCTGACGACCAAAGCCCACCTGCGTCGACCACCAACCTTTCTCGTACATTATTGATAGTAATTATTTACGGAAGGTTCTTCGGCACTCACTTCAACCTCCAACCGTCGACACGACCGGAGCAGCCACGCAATCATCAACAATCATCAAACTGTCGACACCGACTGGAGCAACCACACTCTACCGGAGCATCAGCCACAACCAACCACCGACAATACCAATATACATCCTATTCTCCTTCATGTAATAAACCCCTGCTTAATTCATACACATCTTCGTTCTGTTGTCCATATTGTTTCACCTGGTCAGATCACAAAGTAAAAATGTGGCGGGCTCCCTGTGACATCTTTCATTTACGACACGGGGGCGCTCGGGTCATCGCCCTCCCCTCCGGGGTGTCCGCAACAACAATAATTTTCCAAATTACATCATTGATAAACAAATAAAATTATTCTTACAAAAAATACCCAACACCAATAATAAAAATACCACACAACAAAACATCAACATATTTTACTACAACCAAATACACAATAAATATAAACAGGACAAATTCGCGATACAAAAAAATCATTAAGCACCATATTTCTGCTGTAATTCCTGAAAAACATGTAAAATTTATAATATATTATTGAAAATGGAAGGCCGCAAACATTGTTGTGACTATTCAAAATAAACCTATTAAATCTAAACTAGTGATGAACAATATTGTGTATCAATTTCACTGCCCAGTACAAGACTGTGTTTCTTGTTCACAAATGAATTACCTGTATTGAATGCACTACAACCTACATGTATAGATGCCTCGGGTGTCATTTATCAGACCAAAGTGCTATAATAAAACATCTATCAATCCATAACTTGCAAGAACCCTTAAAAGAATTCTGGTTGAAAACACTAAAATTTTATATAGATCACATTATCAGAAATATCTTGCTGTTAGAGAGAGTCTGTATATCAAACATTTCTCTCCAACTATGATGACCTCGCATTTTTGTGGATATGGAGTGTTAAAAGTTTTTTAAAAATATAAAGATGCTCATGTGAATTCCAGCCGCATGCAAATTGTGAATGCTCGGAATGAATGCTCCTTTTCAAAATAACACAAAAATAAATTACAACGTAACAGTTGAAGCATAAGAAAAAAAATAACATCAGAGGCAAATCACCCTTAAAAATGGCTATAGAAGTGGCCAAAAGTGTTTGAGGCAATAAAAATGATGGAAAATTTTTGTACCCCCTTACTCCTACAAAACAGAAAAAACATAAGAATGCTGATAAAACTTAATAAAAAAATAATTAAATCTTTCTTGTCTGCTCTGTCTAATAAAAAATGTTTTAAATATATATATATATATATATATATATATATATATATATATATATATATATATATATATATATATATATGTATATATATATATATGTATATATAGCATAATGAGAAGCCACGTATACTTTCTTGATGTGTATATAATAGGGATAAAACAACTAAAAAGTTGCAAATTAAAAGAAAAAAAATTGGGTGTTTTTTTGTGAAAGTATTTGTTTATATGTTTTTATATATTTGATATTTCAGACCGCCTCGGTCCTTCTTCAGAAATTTATTAAATAACTGTCAAATATCAAATATATAAAAACATATAAATAAATACTTTCACAAAAAAACACCCAATTTTTTATCTTTTAATTTGCAACTTTTCAGTTGTTTTATCCATATTATATATATATATATATATATATATATATATATATATATATATATATATATATATATATATACATCTTTTTAAGCATTTCATCACAAGCAAGGCAATACAGTCACTAAGATGCAAAGGATTACTGAGACTATGAGGTAAACAATACTGTTAAGAAGAGAGAACAATAAAAGATTGACATTGCACTTAAATTTTTGCTGATTGGTTAGGAAGCTACAAGCAAGAAGAGAGTACAAGTGAGAAGTGTGATAGTAGAAACTGAATTTACAGTTACATCTAGCCATTTCAACTGTAAAATGATGAGACCTTTCTGCCTATATATATATATATATATATATATATATACATATATTATTGTTGTTTTATATATATATATATATATATATATATATATATATATATAACAATAATAATAATAATAATAATAATAATAATAATAATAATAATGTATATATACACTCTAGTTCAAATGTTTGATGCCACCCTTGGTAATTTTTTAAATTGGTCCCAAAAGTAGTTGTTTTGTACTTTAAATAAGAGAAAATTATTATAGATGTTTAACAAAAAGGGACACATAATTTTTATTGGATATTTGATTATGACAAAACGAAAAAAAGCATTTTATGATTAAATTTTACTCTCGTCAAAATATCCTCCTTTAGCCTTGATTACTGCAGCACAAATTTTTGGCATTTGTTGCAAAAGTTTCTCAAAGCATAAGCTTGATAATTGATTCCATTCTTTTTTCAATGACTCTAACCTAACAACTCTTTTTCATTTTTTGGATGGAATAGTTTCATTCTTCCTTCAAGTTCTTCCCATGCTAATTCTGGAGGTTGCTTCAAACTTTTGAACCGTAGTATATATATATATATATATATATATATATATATATAAACCAATCATAAGAGACAAAAATAGCTTCAAAAGGAGCATATTTAAATAACACACCAAGACAAAGTGATCAAGGACCAAATGGCAGATAAAGTGTTCTTTAGCGCTCGGCCACAAATAATGCCACAGTAAGCAAGCCTCCATTTTCCCTTTTTTAATTTCAAATACAAAGTCTTCACTATAATAAAATTTGAAGCAATAAAAATAAAAATAAATCCATTAATTCTTGATTGATTGATTAATTTTTTTGATTATTGCAGGTTATTTAAAAGCAGAAAATATTTTTCGATTGTAAGAATTTTTTTTGAGATAGTAATGGTATAGTAATACAAGTCCTACTAATTAACCCATAGCTAGAGGGAGAATAGTTTGATGCATATTCCCAAGGATATTTGTGCGTAAGTGAATATAACAAAATCTACATAATGACCAGGCTTGACTTAATTTTGTTCATATCTCTCTGTCTATATATCTATAGAACATATGATATATAAATCTATATATCACACTAATAATGAGTTATTGGATAACAAAATGGAAAATAGCATTATAGGGAGAAAAAATGATACATTACAGTGTGATTAGTCTGAAGATGTGCCGTCGAAACATGCATATAGGGGCTTTTTTCCCATTTCATTATTCAATTATCTGTCTTCTTAACATTTTTAGATTTAAATCTTATAAATCCCTTGTTTTTTTTCAATATATCTTTAATATGTTTTCCCTGAGTGTGTAGAGCCATAAATGAAAAAAGTACCGTTTAAAATTAAATAGAACATCTACTCAAATATGGGTATCCATAAATATTGTGTTTGAAGTAATAAAAAATATGCTGGATTAAAGAAATAAAATTCATTAATTCTTTATATATATATATATATATATATATATATATGAAGAAATATAGTCTTAAAGCGTGCTATATTTATGGGATAAAGTGCTCAATATTAGAGATAGAGCGTGTGTAAATATATATATATATATATATATATATATTATTCTTTACTATTTGATAATATATACATAATAGTTCCGTTATATTGCATAATTTTCTCTAACCTAACCTGATTGTTATTACTAACACTTCTACTTCTTTTATACATATATTCTGTTTGTAATATATCTGTGTTATTCCATACCCGTGTTCGAGTTATTCTTCATTGGTTCTACCTTGGACCATAACCGTGGTACAAGGAACCTGGACCATAACATATATATATATATATATATATATATATATATATATATATATATATATATATATATATGGATAAGCATAATTTATATGGCATGCTAATGTATATTTTAAAAGTTTTAGCTTTTAAAAATACGTTAAAATGCCATATAAATTATGCTTATTCCTAGCTATCCGTAAATTTTGTACTACAAAAAACTTATATATATATATATATATATATATATATATCTTGTCTGCTGTCTTCAATAATACAAGTCAAAAGGAAAAATGGCTGTTGAAAAAGATTATCTCTGTTTGTATTTATATATATATATATATATATATATATATATATATATATATATATATATATATATATATATGTATATATATATGTATATATATATATATATATATATATATATATATTCAAACATATGTTGTTAAATATAACAGACAATCAATGTCTATTATGGATGATCATGAGCAGTTCTAAACTTCGTATAGTTGCTTTAGTTTAGCGAGAAAATAAAGAAAGTTTTTAGCCCAGTTCAAAAAACGCTGTTCAACATCAAACCCTGATGCAGACTGCAGGAGTAGCTGAAGATTGTGTAATTTCCCAAAAATTTTATTGTGCGTCCAAATGTCGGCTAACTAAAAGATATACAAAGAATATCTTTTTCATCCCATTATAAATACATTAACAAAGTCTGAGAAAAAAAAAATCGGTACTGGTGCTGTAAAAAGAAAACTACAGCACATTTGGCCAGACACTTTATCCAGCATCATTTCCATTAACTCCATCTTTGGGATTAGCGAGCAGCTGCCTCAACACATTCTGTTGGATTTCCTTGAGTATTTGAAATCATGTTTCTTTCAAGTGTGATTTGATTTTAAAGAGGAAAACATTACAAGGGGAGAGATCTTGGAAATGTAATTGTCAGATCTAGGGAATGTTGTACTTGACCAAAAATTGCTGCAGAAGCCATGGAACCTCTGAGGTGTGGTGTGATGACCACATTCTACACACTTTCCTTCCAAGTCTGTTATAAACAACGGAAGTGAACGAGAACATTATAACTTATGTGTGTGTATGCATGTCAAAGTTCAAGATCAATCTGTGCCAAGCAACTTCAATCTGTGCACTTTTACTCCATTACCATAGCAACAACCCCGATACTTTTTGATCAGACATTTTATGTCTGGAAAACCGGAAGTCTAAATGGCAATAACTTAAAGAAAAGAAGAAAAAGAGAAAAATATGGTAGAGGTTAAGGAGTAAATGTAACGTGAAAAAAAAAAAACGCCGAAAAGGACAAATAATCACATTCTACATGTATGTGCATATGGGCAGAGAGTCTGTAACACCAACTCTAAAGACTTACATTAATCAGCACAAAGCCTAGTATCTCATCGTTTCAAACATTTGCATTGATTGCCATTGCAAATATTCTGTGAAAGGTGCTGTCCGAGGTCATCTGACTTGATGTAGAACATCCATAAATTAAGATCTCCAGTTAAAAAAGAAAACAAAAAGTACATGAGAAGATGTAGGGATATTGAATGCGCTTGTCTCTCTTTTGTCACATGATGGCCACTTGATGACCCCACTCCATACAGTGACGAAAGCGGCAGGCAAATTCAGTTTTATTTTCAGCTGCTAAACTGTAAGGTTGCTTTCTTTAACCTGGTTCCTCAAGGCCTGGTCAGTTGCTAAATCTTCCTCCCCAGCAGATTACAAGTCTATGATGTCGTTTTCCCTTTTGTGAATATAATTTTCCCAGATATCAAAACTTGCTGTTTCCTATTTGTAGAATATATTCTCGCCTGGGACATAGATGAATCCAGCCCATTTGAATCTGGCTTCTCTAAACACAGGAGTATCTTCAAATATATATGTAAAACCCTTCCTTTTTTTGCTTATACTCTGGTGTGTAGAAATATGTGGTATATTATCCTCTGAGTGGGACATATATATATATATATATATATATATATATATATATATATATATATATATATATATATATATATATATATGATTAAGTAATTCATTGGGTCTGAAAGAAACCTCAACAGAATGCAGAAAGCACTGGACGGCCATTTCGTCCTATATTTGGGACTCATAAGCAGTGCGCGTCCACTACCGAGAATTGAAACCCTGACAGGTTGTCAAGCAAACATCATAGCAACTGTTCCAACGGGTCTCGGTGACGAATAGGTAGCAAATCAGACTCAATATAGCGCCGCTCGCTCGCATATTCCGTGGTGGAATTCAACTGAAATTCTCTGTAACCATAGGACTGTGCCCCCAGGAGCCACGACTACTATCACCAAGCCGCTCAAACTGAAGCATTAGAAGCCGGATCAAGCAATGATATACATATGATAGTCTGAGTCTGATTTATAACTTCATGTGTCTTCGTGGTATAAGAGTCCCTCTGAGAAAAAAAGCGTGTTTCACATTCCTTTTCCTTTGAGTGATTCCATTCCGCCCGTGAAGTACAATGTTATTATATTGTGGGTGTTCACTCACATCATATAGCACAGAAAGATGTTATACACGTGATGCCCAAGGTTCGTGGCGAAGAGGTTGAATTTAACGTCTATTTGCAGGATGTCCGTATTTCCAGCAGTAACAGTTTTTGTTGCATGCTGGGGGTATTTTTATTATTTTTAATTTTTATTTATTTTATACAACGTTTGTACGCTACTGTTTTATTTTATTCATAATTTTCATTATTATTATTATTTTATATATTTAATAATAGTAATAATATCATTACTTGTGGAGTTACCCCACTTACTTTCCTAACAAAAAAAACCGCCACTAGAGGACGCTTTCTGAACCTATAAATAAACTTTTATATTTTCTATCATTCTCTTTTTCCTATTTTCCTTAGACACAGTATGATGTAGGTCTATCGTGGAAAAGGGTTTCTCATTGGGAAACGCACACACAAACGCATGCACATACGTACGTGCACAACTTCATTTTACTTCATTTTCTGTTGGACTTCTACACACATTTTACATAAACGAATAAATATTAAATATTTTCATGCATCTTAATTGTATCGCCATATACAAACAATATCATGTCGCTCGCGATAATCTAACTTTTTGTCCTGTTAATAATACATTATCGTTTTGTTTACATTGGTTTTAGTTGTTTCTTTATATTTTATTACCCGGACAAACATGCAAGTCCGCCATTTTTTGTTGTGGAATAAACATTCCAGGAGACACGCGTTTTTCCCGACTCAAACACCAACGTACATACTCCCACAACACTATACACATCATCATGGATATAATAATGTACGAGGGAAACGTAAAATGGCAGAATAAATCTTTCTTCACTAGCTCTCTCCTGTTATAAAAGAAGAAGATAATAATAATAAAAATAATAATAATAATGATAATAATAATAATAATAATAATAATAATAATAATAATAATAATAATAAACAAAATAAGTGCCTCCTTATTGATATGGCAGTCCCTGCAGACTGCAATGTATCTTTGAAGATATTCGAAAAACTGTCAAAATACAAGGACCTTGAAATAGAAATCTCAAAAATGTGGCACATGGGAACATCAACAATTCCTGTTGTAGTTGGAGCCCTTGGACTGGTTGGAAAAGATTCCAGTAGGCTGATTGAAGGGATCCCTGGAAGTCCATGCCTCAAAGAGATACAAAAAATTGTTCTGACAAGTACAGCCCACACTTTACGAAGGGCTTTATCTATGTAATTATTTTTTATTTTATTTTATTTTATTTTTTTTTGCAGTGGAAAGTGTCATGATGCCATTTCTAACCTTAGGTCCCTGGGCGGGACCCGGAAAGAAATGTGTAAACGCCAGATATCAAAGGAAATAATAATAATAATAATAATAATAATAATAATAATAATAATAATAATATCAAACAGAATGATTGATGTCACTCTTCCAATATTGTTCAACACTTAGAGAAGCGTTCGATTTAAGAACACAAAAAGAAAAGACTGTTTATTGTTTAACAGTGTTTAATAATATTTCGACGGTATATGTACCTTTTTTTAAAGTTATGTCCATAATTTTTTTTTTATCCCAAACGACTGTAAGTTCGACGAAAATCTGAAGGTACAAATTCTGAGAAAATATCCCAAATACACCGACCTTTCGAGCCTTAAAACACATGAGGATATTTACGGATGCAAACAAAACTACTAATGTCCCACCATGGATAAGGTTGCCGGATTAGAACATTTAAAATATGGAACACGCTTAAATGTGTATGCAGCCACAACGTTTTCTCATTATTGCGGCACATTTAGTCTTAGCACTTGAAAATTTCCTTGCAATTTTAGAATCAGCAAATACTGTTGGCAGTAGCGTGGGGTTTCGCTCACATCATATCAGCAGAAATTAGCCTCGTTTTCGCATACTTGTCAGTAAATAAAACGTACACAAACAGGAAAAGCATGGTAAATTGTATGTTAATTTCATACGATTTATTTATATTTTTCTTGTGTGTATTTTTAGGATACAGTTGTTTTATGGTAGATGTGATAAAAGGGAGAAATTTACTCCATAGTATTACAAGCCATATTACAGGGAGAAGTCGGATACGTGTTACCCCTTACCAAGGTTTGTGGGGAAGAGATTGATTTTAATGTCTTTTTGCAGGATGTACGTATTTCTGACAGGAACAGCTTTTGTTGAATCCTGGGAGTATTTTATTACATTTAATTTATTTTATACAACGTTTTTATGCTATTGTTTTATTTTATTTTATTTATAATTTTCATCATTATTATTATTTTATATATTTTTTTTATTTATTTATGATAATAATGTCCCTACAGTAGTACACTCGTTCAGTCAGTTGAACTGAATAACTGATGATGACGGTCAGTATGAAAGTCTATTGAAACTTCTGCCACTATTATTTCATTTTTTTCATCTGTTTTATTTCTTGATCAAGAAGTTTGTTATATTAGCAGCTTCAATTTTACTTTGCTTTTTCTGTGTGTTGTTTGATACTGTTCAATATTGAAAGTGCAATGACATAATGCACAGTTTGCTTCAAAACAGCTTCTGCTTTATTTGATAAATTTCCATTCGTTGGAATATTCATCACGAAATTTACACTTACGTTTTGGCATCTTGCGGGGGATGGATAGGTTAGTTTTTTTTAATTTAGAAAAAAAAAAGTGGGCCGTGGCAATTAGTAACAACACTCATTGTCGACAGTATGATTCAATGCTGATGCAGAACCGTACAGCAGCGCGCGGTTGGCAAGCAAAATGGTAACTGTTCCTGTCCTCAGCCAACCATATCAACTGAACAAGTTGCAAACACGTCAGTTTTGTGTAAAGTTCTAGCAACACTAGTTTCCTCGTTACAGATGGGTTATTTTCATCAAGAGAATCCGAGAAAAGAAAGTATAATTACTTGTTAAAACCAAGAACCGTAAGAAGGTAGTAAAAATATATTTTTATTACGAAGTTTGAAAATGAACAAAATACGGGACATTTTGGTTGTCCTTGGAAAGGCCAGTGCGAATCACAGGATAAAATTATCCAATACGAGACATGCCCAGTATATAAATGACGTCTGGCAAACATAACCATTGTGGGTTCAGATTACCCAGATTTTAGGTGGAAAAATAAAATAAGTGATTTTGTTGCAAATGAATCTGCAAAGTTCGTATCGATTTTGTTGCAAGTGAGTTTGCAAAGTTCAAAGTGATTTTGTTGCAAGTGAGTTTGCAAAGTTCAAAGTGATTTTGTTGCAAGTGAGTTTGCAAAGTTCAAAGTGATTTTGTTGCAAGCGAAGTTTGAAGTGATATGTACGCCAATATCTGTATGTGTGTGTGTGTGTGTGTGTGTGTGTGTGTGTGTGTGTGTGTGTATGTGAAGGACACACTAATGAAACGTGTGTGACTGATGACTGACTGCGTGCGATAGCTGTAATTTTAAACACGGTGATCAAGGAGACAGGACTTACATTCGTCACAGCTTCGTATATCTTTCAATGTAGAAAGATCATCGCTGACTGATGCGTTGTTATGGTAACGTGCGCTGTGACAGAGCCTTGTTCGTTCACTGTTCGTCGCAGATCTATTCGCTGACTGTCTGTTGCTGACGAGCCGTTTTTATCGCTATGGCTAGCCAGTGTTCGGCTCCGAATCACTATCTGAGTTTTGCGCAGGAATGTATTCTGTAATCCTACTCCCAACCCTTTCCAGGTCATTTGGAGTTCAGCCGCGCGGACGTCGAGGAAAATACATCACGTAAATTGTCCTATCCAATCAGGTTCCAGAAAACACTAATTGTAAAAGAAGTTTTCATATGTACTGAATTTATTTGTAGGCGTCTCTTACTTGTTTGTGCTTCACGTATTGACCGTAAAATATAGGAGTTTATATCCTGAACCATGGAGGAATTAACGAAATGACAGAAGAGTTCCATTAACTATTTAATTAATTGCTCTTACTGACTAATCAACTAACTAACAGGAAATTTCAAGGTTTACACGATCATCATGATGTTACTTATACTAAAAAAGTAACACAACTTTAGTAAAGTTATATTCCGTTCATAATGGCTGTTTCATTTGTTTTTTCGCATTGATTAACAGTAGAACTGTTTTCTCAAGTCAAGTGACATTTTACAAAAACAAAAAATAATCATACTGTCGAAATATTGTTAGGAATTGTCTTTTCTTTTCCTTTTCTGAAATCGCGCTCTTAAGTGTTAAAAATAAAAAAAAATAACCACGATAATAATAACAATGATGACGATAAAAATGGTAACCTGCAAGTAAGGGGATATTATTATTAACTGTGACTCTAGGTAGGATCAATCAATATCTATCAATTCAATATGTTTTTATGTGTGAAATTCAATAATGTTTTTACTCAAAAAAGGATGGCGACTTTTGTCTTTTTTTAATACGTTTTCAAAATGTGATGTTTTGAATATTGTTTTTCATCGACAAATAAAAAACTAAAACGCCATGAAAACTTTTTTTGCTGTCTCTAAATCTAATGTTATTGTCTCCCTTACACTGGCACAGCCTTACCCCTTTACCCTAGCTGAAAAATCTGTTTAATAACCCCCTACTCCCACCCTTGACACCTAAACCTCTTTTCCTTCACTATTTGCAGAGTAACTTCCCATCTCTTTCTGAAACCAAACCTATCTTTCCCTGAACTCAGGTCTACTGTTTCTTGTCAAAATGTCTGCCTTTTTGGTTTTGTTTTCTTTTTCTCGTCTTTCTTCCCTTTCGGTGGAATGTTTCTTTTTCACTGTTCCATTTTAACCTGTCTCTCTTTTTTTTTTTTTGTCATTTTATTTTTTTTATCTCTCATTTCTTCAAAGTGCTGTTTTAGATAGGGGCAAGGTATAAAGAAAGTTATACTTCCCTTATCCTAGTTGCCCCCATACCCGACCCCTCCCCCACTCCTTACCCGTCCACCTATCTTACCCCTCCCTACACCCCCCACACCCCTTGCATGGTGCAAGGGGAACAACTCCAGATCTTATTTCCACCTTTTTCGAGGGGTTGGAAATTAATATAAAAAAGTATGTAAAAGTGATTTTTAACCCTGTCTACAAAAGAAGAAAGAGGAAAAAATAAATAAATAATATGCGACAGGGTGGACGAATTTTAGTTTAGTTTTATAACCTACTAGTTAATTCTGCTAGTATTTATTAAGAAACAAAAAAAAAAGAAAAAAGAAAGGGTGGAAGTAAATCTATAAAAGAGAAGAAAATAAAGAAATAAAAATAAGAGTAAGAAATAAAAAGAAAAGAAAGGAAAAGAAAGAGAAAGAGTTGAGAGAAGGGATTAAAAAAATGAAAATAAATAAAAAAGACGAAAAAAAAAATTAAAGACATACTTGAAAAAAACTAAATTTTAAAATATAAAAGTTAAGAAATAAAGTAAAAAAATAAAAGGAAGACAAAGAAAAGAAAGAAAAAGAATTGAAGAAAAATTTAAAAAAGAAAAGAAAAAGAAAAAACAAAGAAATAAAGAAATAAAAAGAAAAATGAAGATTGAAGGAAAATAAATGAAAAAAGAACGTAAATGAAAAAGAAAGAGTGAAAGAAAATAGATGAAAAAAATAGATTAAATAAACGGAAATAAATGAGTGTAAGCAAATAAATGAAAAAAGAAATTAAAAAAGAAGAGTTAAGAAAGAAAATAAAAGAAACAAAAAGAAAAAAAGAAACCAAAAAGAAGAAAAGTAAAAGAAAGAGTAAAAGAAAACAATTAAAAAAATAAAAATAAACAAAGAAAATAAATAAGTAAGAAGAAAATTAAGAAAGAAAATAAAAGAAAGAAAAAAAGAAAAAGAAAGAAAAAGAAAGAGTGAAGAAAAAACTAAAAGACTAAAGAAATAAATAAAAGGAAATTAAGGAAGAAAATAAATGAAACAATTTGAAAAGAAGCCCAAAAAGAAGAAAAGTAAAGAAAAAGAAAGAGTGAAAGAAAAAAATTGTTTTTCTTTCACTCTTTCTTTTCCTTTACTAAAGAAAAAACCCAAAAATGAAAATAAAGAATCAAAAAGTAGAAAAGAAATAAAAAAAGAACAAGAAAAGAAAATGAATGACTGGGAGAAAATAAATGAAAGAAGAAAAAATATTTCTGGAGTTTTCTGAAACACAAGATAGCAATACTATGGAAACCAACACGGTTCCTAGTGTTTCTTCCTTCTCATTTTATATTATATATATATATATATATAAATTATTAGGGGAATCAGAATAATCATAATTAAGTAATTCATCCAGTCTAGAAGAATCCTCAACAGAATGCAGAAAGCACTGGACGTCTGTTTCATCATATATTTGGGACTCATCAGCAGTATGCATCCACTACCGAGAATCGAACCCAGACCGTTACGATATAACGCAAGTGCCATATCCATTAGACCAATGGGTCTAGGTGATGTAGCAAACTAGACTTGATATAGCACCTGCTTTTCACAATTTCCGTTGTGCGATTCATCCAATATATGTGTGTGTGTGTGTGTGTGTGCATGTGTTTGTGTGTGTGTGTGCATGTGTTTGTGTGTGTGTGCATGTGTTTGTGTGTGTGTGTTTCTGTCTGTGTGTGTATATATGATGACTCATCCAATATATGTGTGTATGTGTGCATGTGTTTGTGTGTGTGTGTTTCTGTCCGTGTGTGTATATATGATGACTCATCCAATATATGTGTGTGTGTGTGTGTGTGTGTGTGTGTGTGTGTGTGCGCGTGTGCATGTGTTTGCGCGCGTGCATGTGTTTGTGTGTGTGTGTGTGTGTGTTTCTGTCCGTGTGTGTATATATGATGACAGCAGAATACCCAAACATATGCTCTATGGCAAGTCTCTCTAATGCACTTGACCACAACATCCACCAAAGAAGAACATAAAGAATTGTTGAAAAGAGTTTCTTGAAGACTGTCATATTGATTATCATGAGCCGGGAAACTGCTGTTTGCAGTCTAAACAAGTGGAGGTGTACAGTTCATGAAGGCACTAAGATCTTCCAAGAACAAACAAGGAGTTGGGCAAATATGAAGTGCGCATCTATAGGCTAGGGGAAACCATTGATCCAGCAACCCATCAATTTACATGCAATGAATGTGTTAGGGTATGTCTCTCCAATGCAGGACTTGTCAGTCACAAGAAGAACCATATTAGTAGACCTTTCACATATTATGATCAGTACTATACTAAAAATAACTTGACATGTAGGGTATTATGCAATGTGAGTTCCGTCATATTTTATTGATTCAGTGGTATCTATCTCAGTCTGTTTATATCTATTTATCTATCTCAATTTGTTCATATCTATCTGTCTATCTCAGTCTGTTCATATCTATCTATCTATCTATCTCAGTCTGTTCATATCTATCTCATTCTGTTCATATCTATCTATCTATCTATCTATCTATGTTTCTCAGTCTGTTCATATCTATCTATCTATATATATATCTATCTATCTCAGTCTGTTCATATCTATCTATCTATCTATCTATCTCAGCCTGTTCATATCTATCTATCTATCTATCTATCTATCTATCTATCTATCTATCTATCTATCTCAGTCTGTTCATATCTATCTATCTATCTATCTATCTATCTATCTATCTATCTATCTATCTCAGTCTGTTCGTATCTATCTATCTATCTATCTATCTATCTATCTATCTATCTCAGTCTGTCCATATCTATCTATCTATCTATCTATCTATGTTTCTCAGTTTGTTCATATCTATCTATCTATGTTTCTCAGTCTGTTCATATCTATCTATCTATATATATATCTATCTATCTCAGTCTGTTCATATCTATCTATCTATCTATCTCAGCCTGTTCATATCTATCTATCTATCTATCTATCTATCTCAGTCTGTTCGTATCTATCTATCTATCTATCTATCTATCTATCTATCTATCTATCTCAGTCTGTTCGTATCTATCTATCTATCTATCTATCTATCTATCTATCTATCTATCTATCTCAGTCTGTTCATATCTATCTATCTATCTATCTATCTATCTCTATTTAAATCTAACTCTATGTCTGTCTGTTCAGATATATCTCTCTCACATTATATGATAAATTTGTGCCATTAAGCTATGGATTCATAAATCAGTAACCTCTTAAAAGCCCATATCTGTTCAAAAGTCTATATCTGTTGACTTTTTATTTTCATATCCAAAACGTAAACAAAGTAATTTCTAAGGAATAAATGGATTCTTTATTTCTCATCACATACATTATTTCTCATCACACACACTCTAAATGTTGTTTTTAGTATTTCAAAAGAGTAACTGAACTTTGCTGAGCTGTGTGATGCACTCTGTGATTGGATCTCAGTTTAAAATATGCCAGATCAAATGGTGGCTTTTTCACTTAAAAGAGGGACAGAGGCTTCAATCCTACTAGTGGACATATTGGTCTTCCAGTCCCTTAAGTGCACAGACCAAGAGACATAACTGACATTGTTTTAAAAAAACATAAAACATGTGTATCCACTAAAAATAACATTTACAGTAATATGATATAAGAATCCATTAATTCCTTAGAAATATATATATATATATATATATATATTTTAAGACATTTTTATGTTTATACATTTTTTTTTATAGATACAAATATTTAAGTAAATGCTCTGTTTATAATAAACAGTATTAACAACATTTACTGGCCTGAATGTCCAAGAAATTGTCATAGAAAACATGTGTCCTCTGACAGGAATCAAACCTGTATCCTATATGGGACCGTCATATAGCCTGATGTGCTTTTACCGATTTCGAAATCAGTAAAAGCCAATTTCTCGGACATTCAGGCTGGTAAATATTGTTATTATAAACAGAGCATTTACTTAAATATTTGTATCTATAAAAAAGAATGTATAAACATAAAAATGTCTTAAAATAGTTGTCGGACTTTGTCCATTTCATAACGTGTGATGTCATATATATATATATATATATATATATATATATATATATATATATATATATATATATAATTAAGTAATTCATCGAGTCTGAAACCTCAACAGAATGCAGAAAGCACTGGATAGCCATTTCGTTCTATATTTGGGACTCATCAGCAGTGCGCATCCACTACCGAGAATTGAAACCCTGACAGTTAGGTTGTCAAGCAAACACCATACCAACTGTCCCAACGGGCCTCGGTGACGAAGAGGTAGCAAATCAGACTCAATATAGCGCCGCTCGCTCACATATTCCACAGTCTTATCATTACAGAGAACTTCAGCAGAGTTCCCCCACGGAACATGTGAGTGAGTGGCGCTATATTGAGTCTGATTTGCTACCTCTTTGTCACCGAGGCCCGTTGGGACAGTTGGTATGGTGTTTGCTTGATAACTCAATTGCCAGGGTTTCAATTCTCGGTAGTGGATGCGCACTGCTGATGAGTCCCAAATATAGGACGAAATGGTCGTCCAGTGCTTTCTGCATTCTGTTGAGGTTTCAGACTTGATATATTACTTAATTATAATTATCAAATCCTCCTAATAATTTCTATCGTATATATATATATGAACACACACACACACACACTTATATATATATATATATTATAATTTTTTTTTTTTTAAATATGATTCCATCATGACACAGAAATTACTATGTTTCAAAACTGGTTAGCAGTATTTAAGTTTAATTCCAATATTAAACCTTAACCACTGGGTGGCAGTTTCATCCTCAAGCCTTGTTTTAGAATAACAATTAAAAAATAAGGTTTAATATTAAGAGTCGTGATGGAAACATATTTTTAAAACAAAGTAATTATAATCTAGGCTCTACTTGTGTATCGAGCACTGTTTTTTAAAAAATAAAAACAAAAATACTAAAGAACTTCGGATCATCAATCTGACGGTTCTTCCCTATTATATCAATATATTTGCACACCCATACACACACATATATATGGATAAAGAACAGGAGAGATATTAATATAAATATTGGAGAAAAATGTATGACAAAGTAGAGAAGGTTTTTCCTTAGGACTTCAGCAGACTAAATTTCTTATGTTGGTGCAACTGAGCATGTGCATGAATGAGGGATGCTGGGAATTTTAAAATTTAATTTATTTTTTTTAACTTAGCCAATTTCATTTAGATTCTTTTTCTTTTCTTTTTGTTTCCATCACTTTTGTTATTAGATATCCCACACTGTGATAACAGAACATTTGCCAGGAATGGTGAAATATTGTCAGATCCTGGACACAAATCTACTCCCAGACTACAGGAGGATACTGAGAATATGTTGCATTGAACATGTGAATAATGAGGAATTTTTAAGGAAGGTAGAAACAACAAGAGGACACTTTTACTTAGAATAAAAGACACAGCTGTCATTTTTGGGATACATAATGAGGAAAGAAGGAGTGGAGAATTTGATCCTCACAGTTTACATTGAAAACATGAGAGACAGTAGGAAACAAGTAACCAATCTAATAAGCTTGTGTTCGATGACAGAACATAGAGTGGGAAGAATAGAAGGGTACAAAACATTACTTAGAACTACAAAGGATAGGAAATCGTGGAGAGTCATGTCTTGATGAGACACTGCATATAAAAGAAGCTGCTGAAAAGCAGTCCTTTTTTATGTGCCAAGTACTTTCAGATGTGGCCAATCGGGGCTGTGCATAACATCCTGTGCCTTTTGGACACTTTGCCATTCCTATTTGCAATTCATTATTTGTTAAATAGGTAACTTTCATTTTTTTCTCCCCTGCTTCTACCCACTAACAGTGTTCATATCCACTATTTGGTCTCCATGACTGTCTTGCAAGCATTGGACGTCCACACTGAGAAATCCAATGATACATCTCTGTTTCATTTTGCATGCACTTTCATGTTTTGCCATTTTGCCAAACTGCTTCTCAGCTGCTGTTTGTAACGAGGCAAAACAGTTATGGGTTATTGGCAAGGAGGTTTACTCTCAGCTACCATATCCTCAACAGCTGCCTCTGACGTTGTCGGTTTGAATAACAAAATAGAAGGCATTAATTTTGGAGTCACCCTTGTAGTTTTGTTTACATGATCAAAATCGAGACAACTTGTCTTTTGTAGCCTTTTTTCTTTTCTTACAAGATGTACAAAGAAAAAAGTATTTTTACCAAGATGGATGATAGTTTTTATGATTTGGAAAGAAAATCTAACTAATAAATTAGAAATGAAATTGTGCATTTTATGCCTATTATCGATGTCTTGCTGTAGTGCCCTGCGATGACACAAGAATTCTTTTTATTACAAAATGTTTCCTTCTTTAATTTATTTTTTCTTTGCCTAGTTTACTCTCTGTTTTACAACATGTCTCCTCTTGAAGAGAATGCGGATAAAAGGAAATGAGAGAAAGAGAAAAGATAGGAGGAAAATAAGGAGAAAAGGAAAAGGAAACAGGAAAAGAAGAAAGAAAGGAAGGAAAAGAAGACAAAGAGAAAGGAAAGGAGAAAAGAATGGAAAGATGAAAGGAAAATGGGAGAAGAAAGAAAGTGAAAAGAAGAGAAAAGAAATAAGGATAGGTAAAGAAAAAAGGAAAGGAAAAGAAGAAAGGAGAAGAAAAGAACTAAGGGAAGGGAAGGAAGAAAGAAAGGAAAAGAAGAAAGGAGAAGAAAAGAACAAAGGGAAGGGAAGGAAGAAAGAAAGGAAAAGAAGAAAGGAAAAGAAAAGAACAAAGGGAAGGGAAAGAAGAAAGAAAAGGAAAATAAAAGAAAAGAAAGGATGCAAAGGAAGATAGAAAAAGAAAAAAGAAAGGAAAAAAGAAGAAATGCAAAATAAAGAAGAAAGAAAGGGGAAAGAAGAAATGAAAGGGAAAGACGAAAGTAAAAAAAAATAGAAAAGGAAAGGAAAAGAAAAATAGAAGGGAAAAGAAGATAAGGAAAGGAAAAGATGAAAGGAAAGTGAAAGAAGAAAAGACAAAAAGTTAAAGAAAAAGAGAAAAAGAAACAAAGAAATAGAAGTTGAAGAAAACAACAAAGAAAAAGAAGAATGAAAGATGGAGAGAAATATGAAAGGAAGAAGAAGAAGAAGAAGAAGAAGAAGAAGAAGAAGAAGAAGAAGAAGAAGAAGAAGCTTGAGTAAATGGATGGTAGAAAAGGATTTAGGAGAAATAACAAAAAGACAAACAACAGGAACTTATGGAAATATAGAAGCCCATTACTACTACTACTGCTACTACAGATTTGATGATGAAAGAATGGAAGATGAACAGTGCTGAAAGAGAAAGAAAAAAAGAAGGATTAAGGGAAACAGGAGAAAATTAAGAGAAAACAATAGAAGAAGAGGGAAAAGAGAATCAAAGTGATAAAAAAAGAAGAGTCTATGTGTGTGTGTGTGTGTGTGTGAAAGTGGTGGTGGTGGGGGGAGTCATTTCTGGAACTGTAATTCAGCCATTATTTTTTTCTATGCTTCATGCCCCATTTAAGGTACCTACCTTGCCAAAATTTTAGGCCTTGTAAATTACATAAACATTGGCCTTCGGTACCACCACCATCGCTCTCCACCACAACCTCCACTGTGGTTTGTTTGTAGGATTTTCACCATTGTTCCTTTCTACACTGTAGTTGATATGTTATATACATGTATACATACACAGGTGCGCACACACACACACACACACACACACACACACACACACACACACACACACACAAGAACCCATATGTAAATATAAACTATATGTGAGTATACTTTTTATGTTTTTTTTTAATCATTTCACCCCAAATAAGGCAATAATACCACTAAGGCACAAGGGGTTAGTGAAAGAGAATGAGAAGACATTAAGGAGGAGAAAGGACAATAAAAGAACAATGTTCATGAAGACAGAAGATAGTGTTTGGCATTGCATTTAAATTTTTGATGATCGTATGTAGCAGAGAAAACAAAAAATTGGAAGGAATTTCCATAGGTGAGGAAAGAAAATATTAAAATAGAAGTGACAGTTGCATCTTGCTAGTTCAACAGTAAAATGGTGAGGCCTAGTTGTCAATCTAGTTGGAAAATTAAATTTGTGCAGTTAAGTAACCAAGGAAGAAAGCTCATTAGAACAATTGCCATGAATATGAAGGGTGTTTCATTAAGAGGGATCATAGTCAGTAGTAAATAAATCAGTGTTATTGGTGAAAATCTATTTCTGTATTAGATCATGTTATTTAAGTCATGGCAATTATGTGTGAAAAATAATATTGCCCAAATGTCTGCCAAGGCTTCGGCGGCAAACCTCCACTCGATGGTCAAAATTTTTGATCACGTCTCTGCATAGTTGCTCCTCGATCTCACCAATATGCCTTATTATGTCATCCTTCATCAGTTGAATTGTTGTTGGCTTGTTGGCATAGACCTTACTTTTGAGATGGCCCCTAAGGAAGAAATTTAAAGGCGTCAAGTTGCACGATCGTTGTGGCCAATTAACTTCACTGCTTTGAGAGATGATGCGACCTGGGAACTTCTCATTCAAATTCTGTTTGAACGTCCGTTTTCATAATAGGCTTTGATAACTTTAACACATTGTTTTATTGTTAATCTTTCCATGGTTGAAATTGCCAAAGACTAAAGTTGTTAAATCTGAAAGAAAAAGAAAACAATCATTAGACGCTTAAACTTAATTCACATTTAAAATAAGTCCAAGTTATTGGAACACCCTTATGTGAAACATTGTTTGGTTTTGGTACCAAGTCACAAGTATGAGTTCCCATTGAGGGTTACATTCACTAAATAGTAATTGTTATAAAAGATATATGTTATATATAAATCCAAAAGATATAGTTTATATATATTTGATTAATACAGCATGCTATGGAACTGAATAAATTATTATTTTATTAGTTAGTGTCTTGTTACTATGGGCTCTTCGACATTCTATAACTTTCATCATTCTTTTAATTATTGATTTTAACTTTTCTACTGTTTTCAAATCAACAACACTGAAGAAATTTATTTTTAAATTCTGTGTATAAATAAGTCTCATAATAAAAGGTGTTTCATTAAGACGGATTATATATAAGAGTGTTTCATTAAGACGGATCAAATTCAGCAGTAAATAAATCATTTGTATTGGTAAAAATTATTTATTTCTCTATTGGATCATGTTATTTAAGTCATGGCAATTATGTGTGAAAAATAATATCGCCCAACTGTCTGCAAAATCTGAAAGAAAAAGAAAAAAACTCATTAGATGCTTAAACTTGATTCACATTTAAAATCGGTCCAAGTTATTGGAACACTCTTTATTTACTACTTTTCCTTATTCTTGGTCTAGATCAAAGACCTGACAAGGGAAGCTGCTGAATATAAACCAAAATACTACTACTACTACTACTCCCACTCATCCTCCTCCTACTACTACTACTACTAATACTAATAATAATAATAGTGTTCCTTTTCAATTTGAAAGTGCAACAGAAGGATTGAAGTACCATGAAGCCTCCGTGAATGGATGAAGCACTGTGACCTGTAAATAGGGGCTGAAAGTGTGATCCTGTCTGCGCTGGGACAAGCCTTGTATATGGAAGCCATAGCCAACAATGTGCACCACACTACAGATGACCTGATGTGTATGCTTTTTCAGACTGGTACAAGATCATAATATCAGCCAAATGTCTGCCAAATCTGAAAGGAAAAAACAATCATTAGACGCTTAAGCTTAATTCACATTTAAAATTGGTCCAAGTTATTAGAACACCCTTTGCAATAATATTGCCCTTCTCTTTTTCTGTATCATGTCCCTTCAAGACATTGATGATCATGGCTCTCCACGACTTCATATCATTCGTACCTCTCAGCAACATTCTTTTTTAATATACATCCTACTCCCTGTTCTGTATTTATTTACACAAAGTTTTTTTCCTACTGTTATGTCCTGTGTCACATATTGCTGGCATAAACAAGACTGAAGAGATTAATTTTTGATATTCTAAATAAATAAATCCCCTAATCTAATAACATCACCATTCTCTTTTTCTTTATTGTGTTCCTTCAAGAAGTGGGGGATCATGGCTCTCCACAACTTCCTATAATTTGCATTTCTTAGCAATGTTATTTTTACTATATTTCTCACTACCTGTTCTGTATCAATTTACACGAACTTGTTAAGTCGGTTATTCGCTGTTTATCGCACTCTTGTTCTGTGAGTGTCACATTCTCTAAGCCTATTTTCTTCATTATATTTCCAAATAAAATGTAACTGTTTCGTTCTTATTATAAGTATACATAATCTTTTTAATTCCCATTATCAAATCTAAATAACGCAAACTTGTGAAACAATACTAAATGGTTAATTCAGTAGAATTTAAGCCTTGGTCTATCCATTCGAAATTTTTCTTGTCGAAACAAGCAGCTAAAGGTTTCACGTTTGTCACTTTTTCTGCTTTGCACAAAGCAATGAAAATGTCTAACACAAATAAACTTTGTCATCTCTGCAACTTGCTTTCCAGACATTTTCCATGATGAATGTTTAGTTGATAAAAGAATGAAGGGGCTTATTATTTTACTGCCTACAAAACTCGCCCAAAACATTACGGGTTATTATGGGCTCCTTGACATTCTATAACCTTCATTAGACTTTTAACCGTTGATTGACTTAATATTTTTTATTGCTTCAACAACGACCTTTCTTGCAACAGTTTGGTTTTTGCCTGAGATCTTTGCTTAAATATTGTTTCACATTCTCATATATATTTCTTTTTAATGACGGATGACTAGTTTTTATTGGATTAATATCTGGAGATGCTGGGAGTCATTCAATTAATTTGGTGTTTCTGAGACCGCCTTTCCTACGGTAGGCAATAGATGGTTTGCTGAATTTAAAATAGCAGTGTCTTGTATGAATATGTGGGGATTGCCTGTCAAGATGTTTACTAGGTGATGGCATTCAGGACTATATAACGAAGAGACAACAAACCTTCCTCCTCTCTTTTGCTCCAGAATATTGTAACAAAAACAATCCCCCTCTCGTCCATATTCTTAATTTCATCCAAGCCCACATCAAAACCCATAAAAGTTTTTTTTCCTTATTCCACTCACTGTGAACACAGAATTATATATTCTTTTTTCTTGAATTGGTCCTCTTTATAGAAAAGCATATGAAACTCCTTTTGAAAATGTTGAATTCAATTTCATCAAACTTTGTTTGTTCGAGTACTTTTGACTATCTCAGTCCTTTTCAAGAACCAATTTGGTACCCGTGTAGCAGGCAGTATTCCTTTGTCTACATACTGGTATTCTTTGGAAAGCTGAAAGTTTGAAATAGTTTAATACTGATGTCATGTGTAATGGTTATTGAGACTGAGTCCACACCAAAAAGGATGATTTATATATATATATATATATATATATATATATATATATATATATATATATGTCATTCACAGACAGTACTGTTTCGCTGTATCACAGCTCCTCAGTGCGACTAGACTTTCGAATGCCTCAAGCCAGGATTGAAACACAACTAATTTTGTGTCAGTCAGAGCTATCTTCCCTCGGTAGAGTTACACAACTAAATTTAGCATTTTGTTTTTACAAATGTAATATATATATATATATGTATACTTGTTGCGATGGTAAACTGATGCCATTTTATATTTTTAATTTTATACATGTGTTTTACTTTATTTTGATTTTATCGACTGCACAGTACAGTAAGGTCAGTTGAGCACAATCTGTGAGAAAAAGAGTACCATGATGCAATTCACTTTACCAGGAATTTAG
>OZ038516.1:33260001-33280001 GCA_964036315.1 Acanthosepion esculentum
ATCTTTCTTTGTGTTGCTTTTATCTTACCCTAGCCCAAAACACTAACCCTAACCTTTCTGTCCCTCTAACTATCATATAACCCTCCACAAATCTAGAATCCCCAATGTAGAGAAATTAATTGGTGGCTAAGATACGGACTGGCTTGGTTCATTCCCAGCACCAGGAGTCATACGGGTGATGAGTTAATTACACTGAAGATTTAGAACAATTTTTCACTGAGACTACAAATTGTAACATGGATACATTATAAATTATAACAGATTTAACATTATAACAGATCATTTTCACAGATCAATTTCTTAATGCTGTTATTAAACTCATTAAGGAAGGTGTCGTAGTTTTTATCATTTCTTTTATTTTCCCAAGTACTTTCAATCTCATCCAAGATCATCTTCAGCTAAGACAGAAAATTACAAAGGTTTATTGGATAACACTGAAATACATTATAGTATGAAAAAGAAATGGTAAGTTCAATCTAAGGGAAACAATAATTGAAACAAAGCAAGTTCAGTCGGCCAATGATGACAATTCCAGAACAACGTAACTATAAACAATTTTTTCTATCCTCTGCCAGCCGCTATGATGGAGAAAGCATTACCTCGAACCGTCGCCAGTGAGACACGCTGCAAGAGCCGCTCTGTTTCGCGAGGCTCGTTCCTTAATCGAGACGCAATCGCGCCAATCCTCCGAAGGAACGCCATCGAACGAGGGCCAATAACCCCCGCACTTTTGTTAGAATTCTTTATTCTTTCTTTGGACATGTATGTTACCGAATTGGCTTGTGATTTTTCAGAATCAACCACTTTATTTTTCAATTCCTGTTGTTCAAGTTCAAACCAGTTTTATGAACTGGATGCTTTTATTTTGTAGCTTCGGCTAAAATAATATAATAGATAAAGAATAAGTATATATATATATCTATACATAGATAGAATAAGTGAGAAAAAAATGGAAATATATTCCCCCCACTCCCCATTGCAAAAAAAAATACAGAAAAAACAAACTGCAGAATGACATTTTACAAGTTTAGGGTGGGTGGAAACATGTAAACAAAGAAACAAAATTCTTTTTCCATTATCTTTTAAAAGAGAGAGGGGGATCGACCAGGGGGAGAGAGGGGGATCGACCAGGGGGAGAGAGGGAGTGAGAAAGAGAGATAGATACAGAGTGGAAAAAAAACTGGATGGATTCACTCAAAGATATTGGTATTTGCTGTTATTCTTGGAGGATTGGTATTGACACCATGATGCTTAAGTAAGACATTGGGATAGAAACAAGAATCTACCAATTCCATTTAAGATTCTGCAATTGTTATTTTTGCAATCTCCTCTGTTTTCACACACACTTGAGTAAACAAAACACATTATATATAGATACGCACAGACACAGACACACACATATATATATATATAAAGAGAGAGAGAGAGACACTCCTAATGAACACACACATACATCCTATCCTATCCTATCACATATATATATATATATATATATATATATATATATATATATATATATATATATATATATATATTTGTCATCCACAGACAGATATATATATATATAATGGGCACGTGGATGAGTTTTTAGAATGTTTGCTTGCTGATCATGAGACCTGGGTTTGAATCTCACCATGGTCAATTTGTCAGGTGACTTTTTGATGTTATCAGTCTGGTGGAGGCAATCCCAGCATGCAGCACCTTTGGAAAATGATTTCGGGTTGACCCAAGCCTTGTAAGTGAAATTGGGTAGATGGAACTCTTGGGGGTTGTTGACGTCTGTGCTGGCACAAATCACACCGAGCATGCTGGCCTTGTTCATATTAGATAACACTCTTCTCTGCCAGAAACTGCAACTAAGGTCTGCCCAGCATAGTTGCAATTTAAGCAAATGCAAAAGGAATGTATCATTGTTAGCAGGTGCAACAGACCGAAATGCAAGCTATGAACTGGAGATGTCCAAATTAAGAAAATGTAGGCATTTAAATACCTGGGATGTGTTTTAACAAATGATAAACATATTATGAGGAAAGGGGGCTTGGAGAATTTGAATCACACAAGACATATTGAAGTTAAGAAGAGTAGAGAGAAACAGCAAGTGACGTACGTAACAAACTTGTGTAAATGTATCCTATAAAAGATAGGAAGTTGTGGGGAGCCATGATTACCCGCTTCCTGAAAGAACATGTCACATAAAAGAATAAATATTCAACTTGAAGTCTAGCCTTGGTCATGGACACATGGCTGTTGCTTCCGTCGTGGGGGAACACTCCAGCCGGTCCTTTGGATTCTGTCTATGATATGAAACCCTCTAACCAGAGATGGTTAATCATATCTTCACTGGCTGTGTAGCTATGGTTGACCAATCTACCCCATTATGCTAAAATGTCTGTTGACCCTGCAAGAAGTTACATCCGTTCACTGACAGGTTTCTTTTAAGCTGCTGGATGTCTTGCCACTTTCCTCACCAGAAATGCCTGGTGGGGGGCATCGGTTTATTTGCCGATGACTTGACCACGCGGCTGATCGTCCTGCGTTAAATCGTACCAGTAGCACTTGTATTGTAATAGAATGTTCTGACATAAAGCTACAAGCTACATAGTTAAAAAATGTTTTGTTTATTGGACCTATTTGTTTAACTTGATTGTTTTTACAAGAAAGACTGTATAGTATCTGTACTCGCAGCTTCATTTATTGTGCTAAATGTAATTGAAAATATCCAGTCAAGTGAAAGTTGAAAGAGTAGAGAAAAGATGGTATGCAAGAATAATGTTATTCTAGACATGCATTTTGAAAACAATAGCTTCGTTTATTTATTTATTCATTTTTGGTCCCATGTTCGTTTAAACCTAATTCTCCTGTCATCCTTAGATGACATGTGAGTAAGTAATTTGCTTTTATATTTTTAAAACTGTCTTTATGGAATAAAACATGGAATGGTAGTTTCTTTTAGATTAAAACAAATAAGACAAAAATTTCGAACCTTTAGGTTCCAGTACGAAATTACAATCACCTGATAAAAGCCGGGGCGTACAACGGCCGAATGTCATGAATATGGCAATGAAGATGAGGACAACAGTCCGAACAATGTAAATAGTGTAAATAGTTACAATTGTCGCAGTTAGCTCCTCCTCAGTTCTTTAATCCTTCAACAGGGGTCTCTCTCCCCTGGCTATAAATACTGGCTGACCCTTCTCTCTCTCTCTCTCTCTCTCTCTCTCTCTCTCTCTCTCTTTCGACTTAGGCCTTGGGCCGCTACCTCGCGCGGAGACGAGGTAAAATCTCTCTTTTTCCACTTAGGCCAATATGTGACCTCTCACAGATACAGCGTTTCCCAAATTCTGGGAACGCTCTAAGAACAATACACGTACGTACGAACACTTACAACACACACATATAATTTCTCCATACAAACTCTATGTAACAGTCCGTGTCTTTGTTTAACTTGTTTTGTTATTAATATATATTTGTTTACCAATGTATATCGGTCTTGTTTGTTTTCTTTGTCTTCTTTGGACTTAATTAAAGTCCGACATTCCCATGTAGCTGGACCAGCCAGCAGAAAATTTTAACCTTCTGATATCTCTTCACATCATCACCCAACTACGGTCCGCTACACAGTACCTCATCTAAGAAACATCGACAGATCCGGAAGAAAGCCGGAGAGTACAACGGCCGAAATGTGATGAATATGACAATAAAGACGAGGACAACAATAATGTAAACAGTCCGAACAATGTAAATAGTGTAAATAATTACAATATTTCATCTCAGAAATATAGACAGATCCTGAAGAAGGCCGGAGCGTACAACGTCCGAAACGTCGTGAATATGACAATAAAGATGAGGACAACAATCCGAACAATGTAAATAGTGTAAATAATTACAATATCTCATTTCAGAAATATCGACAGATATTTACCCACAGTTTCCACATACACATTCCTGTATATCCTACGTCCCCCACACGTGTGTTTGTGGAAAAGTTATCAGCCTAACCCAATTCCTCAAAATCAATATTCAAACGTTTGGTATTTAAATACTGAGTTGGGCGTTCGACAGAAAACTTCAGCACCGCCTTCATATATATATATATATAAAATAAAAAAATCAAATTAATTATCTACTACAAAGAATAAAAAAAAATCAAAATCAAAATAATTATCTATTACAAAAAATTAAAACGTATCCTCAAAAATAACAACACACCAGCAAAGTCAAAATTACAAAGAACGAACATTATCTGAGTTCAAATGTCCCTTAAGGAACTGTGTCCCTGATCAAACCGAATTCATAAATAAT
The DNA here is from genome assembly GCA_964036315.1 of Acanthosepion esculentum. Taxonomy (NCBI): domain Eukaryota; kingdom Metazoa; phylum Mollusca; class Cephalopoda; order Sepiida; family Sepiidae; genus Acanthosepion; species Acanthosepion esculentum. The sequence continues at coordinate 33,264,304 of OZ038516.1, forward strand.
TACATCGGTCACACGACTACATGCCTATCCAGACGCCCTATGTTACACCTATCTGACCACAGCTCTATTAGAACCCATTTAAACACACACGTAAACTTACCAGACTCCATCCGAAACATACTAGTAGAAAATACAAACATAATAACCTAATCCACATATAAAAAAAAGATTAAAAATAATAGAAGATTTAATAATAAAAAAGAAAAAGCCAACACTTAATAATATTAACTATGAACACGGTCACAATGTGCTGACTGTGTTCGGAAAATAAAACATCTCTATAACACTAAAAATATACACACAACGCACACACCCAATTAAATTGAAAAAAAAATCATCCTTGATAATGGCTAAAAGTAAAACCGAAAGCGCTTGGAATTATAGAACATTTGGACAGTTTCTACACACTTTGTGTCCCCAAAAGAAAACACTTGTTCGAAACACAAGAAAAACTAAATAAAAAGCTTAATCGTAGTACCTTGTCTGTTGTTTTTAATGAAACATGCATAAATGAAGGATTGCTGCCTAAATACACACACACACACACACATATATATAGGGTAAAAAAGGATGGCGGAAAAAAATGAACTTCATATAACCCTCAAAATACCATCACAAGAGATTAACATGGTGGTGTAATATCATAATATGGTGTTGCTTTTACTTCTTGGAGTAGTACAGATGTACACGATCGCATTGAAGTGTTTGTTGTGTGTTGCGGATTAGCGGACAGGAACTTGGTTAAATCTGCAAAACAGCTTAAACTACTCAGTGTTTCAGTTTTTGAATTGAGATTGATCCTTCTAGATTCGTTGCACTACCAAGGCTAAAAATCACGGTTTGACCTATTATTTACGGGTGTTTGAATCAAAAGTTTTCTTTCTTCTAGACGGACTGCAAAATTATTTTTACATTTAACTATTAAAATCATAGGCTGATGACAGAAATACAAGTTCCGAAACATATACAAATATTGAATAAAAAATATCTTACACAGTTTTCCGTACAATTCTATCGTGACGATCGTATGGTTAAGTAATTTTTGACTTCATATATATATATATATATATATATATATATATATATATGAATAAAGACAAAAGGAAAACTTAGCTTAGCTGACATGTTTCATGCTCTGATGGACTTTATCAAGGAAAATGTCTTGATAAAGTCCTTCAGAGGAAAAAAATGTGTCGGCCAAGATAAGTTTTCCTTTTATATTTATTTATATCGTCCTTTTGTAGATATATTTTTAGTTATATGTGAAATTTTACCCCCCCCCACACGCACGCACGCACACACACACACACACACACACACACACACAAGTTTCATTAACGACGACTGACGAGGTATTACGTTTAAGTTTTTTATTTAATTTTTCTTGTGTTCCTATAAGCTTTTTTTTTCTGGGCATAAAGTGTGTAAAAATTGTCCGAATGTTTTTTTTTTATGTCCGAGCGATTTCGGCTATTCTTTTAGCCATTATGAAAGATATTTTAAAAAATTTTGACCGAATTTGTAGATTTTATGTATGTGTTGGGATTGCTATGAGTTTGAATTTGTTATCAGAAGGTTTTAATATTAAGATGGTTAGTTTACGGGCATGTTCAGCATATTAATCCACAACAATAGAGAATATAGGCATTCAAAACGAATCAATCACAAGTGACACGCGTGGATTCGTGTGGGATCTCTCTGAAGCTAATATATATATATATATATATATATATATATATATATATATATATATATATATATGTATACACTTCATTCATCATTACCGTTTTAATTGTAACTCTCTACCTTGAGTAGTCCTTAAGACTTCAATTCGGTGAATTCCACTATTAAATATTTTGTTTTTGAGTTTCGTGGAATTACATCCACTATTCAAGAGATTTGATTGCAAAATGGTTAACAATGCAAAGTTGATGTAATTCCGAATGTAAATGGTGGATAATTCTGTGAATTAAATGAGCATTTAATTTTATCTATTATCGCTACAAATACTGTAATTCCTGACAAATAGTACGATACTTAACAAAGACTTAAAAACGATATCTTCCAGAATCAGGACTTAGCTTTCCATTCTGGACAGAGCCCAAAAGTGTCCGTGTGGGTGACAAATTATTTTCCAGTCTACAGACCTTTTCTTACAGACGAAACACCGCAAGCCTCTCTCTGCCCCGTCAATATTTCCATGGCGAGTGTTCAGACGAACTACACTCCTAGTTCCATCATTGCTACCCTTCACGGCTAAGAGCCACCATGCCACACTACATTGTAGTGAACCACTCCCTTCGTATTCCTTTGGTGAGGTGTAAGTTTCTCCCGGGTAGCTCCTTCTCACTTGTGGAACCTATTCCCAAGAAGATACTTCTCCGGTCATTACAATCTTAACCTTTTCACGTCTAGTCGTGACCGTCATCTTTCACATGTATCCGCATAGGCCGTATCACTTATTCTGCAACTCTCTACCTCGAGTGGTACCTGTACCTCATACACGGTAAACACCATTGTAATATATATATATATATATATTATAAATGCGAATGTCAGTGTGTCACTGTGTCACACTTTCCAGCTTTACTCCTAGAGGCCATAGCCCAACATATCAATCCATTTTGGAATCAGGCAGACTCTGTGAACAAATAAAAAAAGATTCCAGGCTGGATCCGGACCAGCAATCCTGAAATTTTGGATTCCTCCAAAAGCTGAACAGAGTATTGCAAGACAGGAGGTCTTCTTTGGTAACAAAGAAAAGAATACTGAGCTGTTACGTGACATCTGTTTTTCTTCACGGCAGCGAATGTTGGACGATTTCCTCAAAGATTAAGAAGAGACGGAGATGTGGTTCTACAGAAGGATGCTAAGGATATCAAAGACCTATCGTGTGAGCAATGAGGAGATCTTATAGAGAATGCAGAAAAGAAGGAGGGTTCCTCTGAAAAGAAAAACTTTATTAGATCGCACGAGAAATTATATAAAAAACTAAATAAAAGCACCTTGTCAGTCGTTTTTAATGAAATGTGCATATATATATATATATATATATATATATATATATATATATATATATATATATATATATATATATATATATATGACCTTGTTTAAAATAAATGTATTAAAAACTTACAAGTGGTTTGAGTTTCACCATTAGGCTTATACATCGCAAGTCGATATATTTCACTTTCATTTTCCCTGGATTCTGCAGACGATACCAGTTTTCGAACAGTTGGCTATTTCCATATTAACCCACGCGTGTTTATTTTATTATTTCAATAAGGAACGCTGAACGAATCTTTGAGGATTCACCCATATTGTTTCATTAGCGTATTTAAAAAAAAAATTTTACTTAGCGCCTGTTCAAAAGAGAAGACTATGAATATTGGTTATTTTACTTGGTGAGAGAAAGAGGCACGAAAAAAGAAAGAGTGAGAGGGATGAGAGAGAGAGAGACGAAAAAATGTAAAGAGAGAGACGAGAAAAAGCGAGAGAGAGAAATCTGAGAGACAGTGACAGAATTACAAGAAAAAAGATGGGAAGAGAATGACAAAGAGAAAGTAAGCAAAACAGAGATAAAGAGAGGGATATACAGAAGAAAGAAAGAGAGAGAAGACAAACAAGAAGAAAGAGACAAGAAGAAATAGGAGATAGAGATATAAGAAAACAGAGATCGAGAAGAAACAGGCAGAGGGGGGAGAGAGAGGGTTTTGAGAGTGTGTGTCTGTTAGAGAGTGACAAAGATAATCATGAAAAAGAGTGACCGACTGTTAGAGAGAGAGAGAGAGAGAGAGAGAGAGAGAGAGAGAGAGAGAGAGAGAGAGAGAGAGAGAATGACAGATACACACAGAAGAAAAACGGAAAGAGAAGGAAACAGGGAGAGTGAAAGAAGAGGAATAGAAAGAGTGACAAGAAAAACAAAGAGAGATAAGAAAAAGTGGAACACACAAACACAAACACACACACATACATATATATATATATATATATATATATATACAGAGAGAGAGAGAGAGAGAGAGAGAGAGAGAGAGAGAGAGACAGAGACAGAGACAGAGACAGAGACAGAGAGGCAAGAAAACAGAAAATCAGTGAGAGTCATAGAATGAACAGGAAAAAAACAAGGACGAAAGAAAGAAATCCAGAGAAAGAAAGATATAGTCATATAGAAGAAAGAGAGAGAGAAAAGTTACGGAAGAAAAACAGGAAAAGAGAGAGAAACACAAAGCAAAAAGGTGAAGGAGACAAAAAAAATAGGGGAATAGAAAGACACCAAAAAAGTGTGTGTGTGTGTGTGTGTGTGAGAGAGAGAGAGAGAGAGAGAGAAAAAGCGAAAGTGAGAAATCTGGGAAACAGTGAAATATAATAAAAAAAATATAAGAAAAAGACGGGAGAGAGTGATAGAGAGAAAGAAAGAAATCAGGGATAACAAGAGAGAGGGAGAGGGAGAGAGAGAGAGACATACAAAGATATACGTAAGAAATAAAGAGTAAAAAGGAAAATATGGGAAAAAAACACAAGAAAAACTCTCTCTATATATATCGAATTCGGCAGATCAGTTCCTAGAAAAAGAAAGCCCGACACATGATTATAGTGGCGAAGGCTTTGTGCAGGGCCATCCACACGTTTTGGAGGGAACGAATACAGGCACCTGGTGCAGCGAATGCCACAAGGTTTTGAATTCAGAGTTGTCCTTCTCCTAGACCAGTTGCCATCCAAGGCTATAGAACCCAGTCTGTCCTGCTATTTACCCATAGTTGGTGGGAGAAGAAGAGGATTCACACCTTTTTCCAAAGGTATTAGCACGTAAGTGAAGGTAATGGATTTGACCGGAATTCGAACACGGCTCTCCGATTCCTCAATCCAAGCCGTTATCCCTTACTCCACCGTGCCCCCTATCTATATCTATATATATATCTATATCTATATATATATAGTGAGAGAGGGAGAGAGAGAGAGATAGAGAGAGAGAGAGAGCGGACTATGAATATTGGTTATTTTACGTGGAGATAATTTTACTGGCTACTTACAGGTAAGAAGATTACACTGCATCGATATTGCAAATAGGAGAAATCTTGCTTGCTTTAAAAATAGTTGGACCATCTTGGCAAAAACTCACTCAAATTAAGTCTGGATACAGACACAACATCATTTCACTTCCATCTGACAGATTTTCTGACGCGGGAGTTTTAAGAAACTTTCCATTTTTTTTTTCATCGGAGTTACGATTCATATTTTTTAATGTCTACATGATAATAACTATGCTATGTATATCGGTTACTTTGCTGTCTTGTCTAGTCATTATGAAGTGATAACTTCCAAATACATTCCCCCCTATCATTTCACTGATTTTGTCATTGTTGGAGACAATATTTTTTTTCGTTCAATATTACAAAATTTGCTTTGTTATGATATTGTAATTTTATAAGATATCTTTCTTTCATTCTCCATTTTATATTTGATGTATTGTGTTGGGTTTCTTGTTTACCAACAATCTCCGACTATACTCTAAATCCAAACAGGAAAAAAAAACCATGACTCTTTAAAAACGTCAGTCAGTCAAGAAACTACAAATATTAGGTCGATGCACCATTATCTTTAATTTGTCTTAAATGAAGTCTTCTTCTTCATCTTAGACTTCTTTTTCTTCTTAGCCTTCTTCTTCTTCTTCTTCTTCTTCTTCTTCTTCTTAGTTTTCTTCTTCTTAGTTTCCTTCATCTTCTTCTTAGTTTCTTCTTCATTTTCTTCTTTTTAGTTTTCTTCCTCATCTTCATCTTTGTTTTCTTCTTTGTCTTCTTCTTACTTTTCTTCGACTTCTTCTTCTTAGCTTCCTTAGTGTTTCGTCATCCGACATTTTGTTTATCATCACTTGCCTTGATAAAGTCGGATGATGAAACGCGTCGGCAAAAAACAAAGTACTGTTTTCCTATTGTCTATTTTATTCAATTTGTTTTTTTCTACAGATATATTCTGATAACTTTTACATACACACACGCATATATATATATATATATATATATATATATATATATATATATGTGTGTGTGTGTGTGTGTGTGTATGTATGTGTGTGTGTGCTATAACCACAATAGACATACCAATTCGTTCACTAGCTCAGTTACTAAGACTACTTTTAAACTCCACCACAATTCTAACTGTGGAAGTCATAACATAATTTATTTATTAGAATGCACACTATGCCAAAAACAATATGTGAACTTAACAACAGACTAAACAACACAGACAGAATTAATATATAATCCCATAGATCACCCCCCCCACTCACATTTCTCAACTCTACTAGACAGATATGCTTGCAGAGGTGTTGAGGTCTCCCACATACACACACTCACACAAATATATCCACATACACACATTACCCCCATCCCAAAAAGAAAACAAACTAAAAGATAACATATGCTTAACACACACACCTCCTTCCCAACAACCAATGAAGGCGTCAGAATGACCAAGGAGGGAATTTTGAGACTCAAGAGTCTCCCGGCCTATACTTAAAAGAATAAAAAACTTGAAAGAGGCCATTTGGTTAATACAAGTAGTGACCAAAATTAACGATAAAAAACAAATGAAAACGACAGACAAAGTTCACTTTCTTCAAAGACAGCCATTAACTCCTGAAGTTTACTGCTACTAGCAATCAGGGCTTTTTCTCCTGACGATGGCCATGTTGATCGAAGATAGTAGACGAACCTAATACAAATAATAAAACAAAAAATAATAATATAAAATATAGAGTGTCTGTAATTTTAATTTTTTAACCTTTTTATTGTTCAAACACACACACACACACACACACACACACACACACACACACACACACACACACACACACACACACACACACACACACACACACACTATGGTTGCTTGAAATTTATTAAATTTTTCTTGCAATCTAACACTTTCGCCCCAGCCCCTCAACCTCCGACTTCTTACTCTCTGAGTTGAGGTGTCTACTCGGTCTTAACCGAACTTTAGGGAGTGGCAATAGGTCCCCTGAGCATCCGTAGATCATTCGACCGGTCCACTGGTTTAATCCTATTTCCTGTCCACGTTGTGTTTGGTTTGATCCAGAAAGCAGAAGTGATGTTCATCCATTCACGGTCGACTGAAGATGTAGACACGGCTGGAGAGTCTGCGCTAAGAAGTTTAGAATGCACCAAATATATATATATATATATATATATATATATATATATATATATATATATATATATGTATATATATATATATCTGCAGAAAGCCGGACAAACAACTATTCAATGGTTGAATTGTTAATGTCTTTTATATAGCAGAAAAGAATAGTATAGAAAAGAAACGGGTTACAGAAAAGAAAATAATTGACGTAAAAACTCATACACTGGATAGTCTAGAGACTGATATATATATATATATATATATATATATATATATATATATATATATATATATATATAGAGAGAGAGAGAGAGAGAGAGAGAGAGAGGGTTGTGATTAGCTTGTTGTTAAATCGTCTCAGAACGATATACGACTCTTGCGATGGAGAGATAAAGATTTCTGTGCGCTGCTTAAAGTTTATAGTTGCGTTCCTCCTCGGCGGTAGTAACAGTAGTAGTAATCTTCGTGGTAGCGGAAGCATCGGTACTTATATTAACAGTACATGTTAGCGGGGATTTTGTTTCAATCCCTGATGTCACTTCCAGTCTCCGATATCTCTCCACCCAGCTCTCGACGACAGACGAGCCCAAAAACAAACTTTTGATTATTGTAGCTTGTTCGACATTTCCGTTTCCAGTGGTAGTTATAATAGTAGTTTATTCGACCTTTCCGTTTCCATTGGTAGTAATAATAGTAGCAGTAGCAGTCTTAGATTGTTGGTTCTTCGTACTTATATCAACAAAATATGTTAGCGGCCGTTTGGTTCCAATCTCTGACGTCGCTTTCAATCTCCGACCTCTCTCTACCCAGCTCGACTGCACTCGATAGCAGACAAGCCAACCACTCTGTCAACAGATTTCTGTGCCCGTTTATATAGATAAACCTGGCTGATCATAAATCGACCCTTGGCCCGCACCCGATTATCACGAGTGCTGCCTTCAACCCAAAATCATGTGAATATCAAAGTTCCTCATAGCCTTAGTAAGCTCTATTTCAAATTTTAACCGATAAGAATTATCTCGATCATCTTTCATTGTCTTCCTAATGACCCAATTCCAAATGGGCTAGATCAGATTCCCATCAGTAAACAAAATTGTTTTGATCTAATTTCGCTGTTCAAATCTACTCCAATTTCAATAAAAATATATATATGTGTGTGGTTACCAAACTCTCTCTGTTACAGTAAAACATTTTTTTCATGAAAATAGGTTTCTAATATCCAGTAACAGATATTGTTCTTTCCAGTAGTGATGGGTGTTTCCTTCTTAACTTTTCGTTTCAAGTAGTGTGGAATATCAGAATCTTGATTATGTCATTATTTTCTCTTCGGGTAACATGTTATTTTCTCTTCATCTGTTAGTACTGTTGAATGTCCCCAAGTGATATGGTTTCTGATATTTGGAGCAGTTTTTTTGCTTTTGCTTGTGATTCGGTAGCACCAGTCCACAAGGTTCGAAGAAGTGTGGTCATCACCAAGACCCATAGACTTGACTCGCAGAAAGCCTTTTTTTGACCATCGAACTTTGGAAGCGGTTGTATACAGTTGACAGTTTAGATATTTATGAACAAATCTGGCCTCATGCATGACATCCATTTGAAAGTCTCGACCTGACGAGGAGATTTAAGAACGCGCCTCGATATTTCAGATTAATGTTTCGGGCTTTAGCAAAGAACAAGGATACTAATAAGGAAACATTTTGACGCTAGCTCATGGAAAGAGAAATTAAACTGTCACGCAGACACCAGATTGGTTCTTGGAAATGACTGAGATGGTCAAAATTACTTGAATGAAACAATAACACAATATGAACTTTGGATAGTTTGTCCACAATTTCAGGCTTAATACACAACTCTTTATTCGAAAACAAGCTTATTTCACATTTTAAGCTTTTAGCTCATCCTTACCGTTAGCTTTTGTTCTTACTATGTGTGTGCAATATTTCCCATTGCACGGTTGAACACTTTTAACTATTAAAGTAAACATTTGAATTTGGAGTTTTCCTGTACCGGATCACGACTGCTACGATGGCACCACTCAAAATGACATATTCAACTCAGGGATGTGTTCCATATTTCTGATGATCATCATTGCGCCACGAAACTCTGAGTAGCGGATTTTGGGATTATTGAATTAATAATATTATTATTAAGGTTTTGTCGAACCCTCAGTTTATTTTAAATTTTAAGCTTTCATCTTATTCTAATCTTTCATTCTTCTTCTTCTTCTTCTTCTTCTTCTTCTTCTTCTTCTTCTTCTTCTTCTTCTTCTTCTTCTTCTTCTTCTTCTTCTTCTTCTTCTATATATATATATATATATATATATATATATATATATATATATACATTCAAATAACCAGGTTGGTAATATACTGACTACTACTACTACTACTATATATATATATATATATATATATATATATATATATATATATATATATATATATGTGTGTAAATTCAAATAATCAGGACGGCAGTATACTGGCTACAACTATTAGTTTCATGTGCTTTCACACAATCATCAGATAAGATGAATACCCTATATACAACCGTTGGGCAACAACATTTATTTCATATACAACCGGTATATTGGGTATTCCTCTCGAAAGCGCTTGGGACAAATGGGCGGTATGGACAGTTTTTGTACGCCCTCACTCTCACCAAATGGAAAATGAAAGAACACTGGAAAAGCTTAAATAAAAAATGAATAAAATTTTCTTTTGTCTGTCATTCAACGAAAAATGTTTAAAAGAAATGTTGCTGCCCAAATATACATCAATCATATATATATATATATATATATATATATATATATATATATATATATATATATCAGGTCATGCCATAAGTTCTGTCCGAATTTTGAATAAAGAAAACAAGTGACCAAATGTTACATTTAATTACAGATTCAATCAACAATGTATTTTCCCTGATTATCTATGACTTCCTTCCATCTATTAACAAGCTTACTGATTCCATTACTGTAAAGTTCTTTTGGCTTTGATTCGAAGAACTCACAAATGTCAGTTTTAACCTCTCCCTGTGTTACAAAAGCTGTTTCTTCCAAATGATTCTGTAAGCAAATGGTAGTCTGAAGGAGCAAGGTCGGGAGAATAAGGTGCATAAGGAATTTTCTCCCAACCAAGATCTTCGATCTTTTGTGACGTGATTCTTGCTGTGGGCGCGCATTGTCCTGATGAAACATCACCCGTTTTCGATTCACTAGAGCAGGTCTTCTTTTCCTCAAAGCTTGGTTCAAACGCTCTAATTGCTGACAGTATATTTGTGCATTAATTGTTGCATTAGGTGGTAAGAATTCAAAGTGGATTATTCCTTGGCAATCCCACCAGATTGAAAGAAGAACCTTTTGCCCATGAAGTTCCCTTCTCAGCTGTGGCTGGGGTCCTTCCCCTTTACCAAGCCACTGTCTACGACGCTTAACATTTCGATAAAAGGTCCATTTTTCGTCGCCAGTCACAAGTCTATCCCAAAAAGGTGAAACAAGTTGGCGAGAATGAAGAGAAGAGCAGATGTCAACTCAGCATTTGAGGTTGTTTTCAGATAATTCATATTGCACCCATTTTCCAAGTTTAGGAACTTTTCCAAGTTGTTGAAGATGACGATGAACAGTTGTATGGTTTGAACTGAGAACCACTGCAAATTCCTCAACTGATAAAGCAGGATTTTCTTCAAGGGCTGCTTCAAGAAGCTTTTCATCAAACTCAACTGGACGTCCGGTTCGATCTTCATCTTCAAGGGTGAAATCTCCACCTCTGAATTTTTCAAACCATCTTCTGTAAGTTCTTTCATTCACACATTCCTCTCCATAAAGTGAATGTTTCTAGCCGCTTCGGCTGCTGAGTTTCCTTTCTTGAACTCATAAAGCATTATGTGCCTCAAATGATTCTTGGGTACTTCCATGTTAGCAGGGTTTTAATCAAACAAAATTTAATTTTATTGTTCTCTGAAATAAAATTTGATCAGTTTAAATGGATCTAAACATAAAAGTAATGTTCAGCTTCATTAGACATTATAAAATACTCTTTAAATTTCGTTCATTTTAACAAAAAGTTAAAATTCGGACAGAACTTATGGGATGACCTAATATATGCACACACACACATATTATGAAATGGACTGTCCGTCAATTATTTTCTTGCTGTTTCAAAACAGCAATTTAAACATTGCTAATCAGACGCTTCTTCTGTAGCTGAGTGGTATAGCACAACAGATCAAATGACGGTTCAGTGTAGGACATAGGTTCGGTTCCTGTCGGGAAACACATATTTTCTACGGAATCTTTCGGACATTGAGACCGGTAAATGTAATTAATACTGTCTATTATAACTAGAGCATTTATATATATATATATATTAGAATTGGACACAGTCCGACAATTTATTTAAAGACATTTATATTATGTTTAACGTTCTTTTTATAGATACAAGTATTTAAGCAAATGCTCTGTTTTATAATAAACAGTATTAAATAACATTTACCGGTCTGAATAAAACAGAGCATTTGCTTAAATACTTGTATCTATAAAAAGAACGTTAAACATAATATAAATGTCTTTAAATAAATTGTCGGACTATGTCCAATTCTAAAATATATGACGTCATTTATTTACATTTGATACGCTAGAGCAGATATGAATAGAAGAGATTCATGGAAGATTTAAGTTTAAAGATAGTAAAATCGACCTTGCTAACCGGATACTCATCTGTGGCCGAACGGTTAAGGCACATCACGCGAAATGATGGTTCCGTATAGGATACAGGTTCGATTCCTGTCGGAGAGCGAAAACTTTCTATGAAAATTTCTCCGACATTCAAGCCGGTAAATGTTATTTAATACTGTTTATTATAAACAGAGCATTTGCTTAAATACTTGTATCTATAAAAAGAACGTTAAACATAATATAAATGTCTTTAAATATATATATTGAATACGACAGACATGTATTTGATTTAGTTTTTTCATACAATTTCTCATGTGATCTAATAAGTTTTTTTCTTTTCAGATGATAAATTATATAATTATTTTTTTCAGAGCGCTTTCGGCTATACATTTAACCATTTTCAAGGATGAAATATTTTAACTGTTATATAAGAAATAGTTTGTTGCATGTATCTATTTATATAGTTTTTTCATTTTTCAAAACACGGTTAATATATTGTGTCCATGTTCATAGTTGATATTATTGAGTGTTGCTTTTTTTGTCTTTATTATTGAGGCTTCCATTATTTTTAGCCTTTTTTTTACATGTAGATGCTGCTGTTATATTACATTCGGACAGTTTTTGATATAAGTTATCATCTGAAAAGAAAAAGAAAAAATTAGAAAATCTCTAAAAGACTAAATCAAAGCACCTTGTCTGCCGTATTCAATGAAATTTGAATATATATATATATATATATATATATATATATATATATATATATATATATATATATATGAAGAAATATAGTCTTAAAATGTGCTATATTTATGGGATAAAGTGCTCAATATCAGAGATAGAGCGTGTGTAAATATAAAAGTGCCCGACGATTGCATCTAGCATGAAACAGACTGTCGCCTCTAAGTGTTGACTTCTATGTTCACTTTTATATTTATATGAAAAAAAAACATTTATTCTACATTCAACATCATCACTTGATAAGACACCAGAAGTGTTGAAACAAAATGGCTATTTTTGTAGTGATTTTATAACATATTTATGTTATAATATTTAAATAAATGATTATATATATATATATATATATATATATATATATATATATATATATATATATATATCATAGACGAAGGGTCAGTGTATGCAACACTTGCACTGAATACCGTAGATTTTTGTGTAATAAAATTAGTTCTTGATAATTTTTTTATCGTCCTGATACGCATACGTTTTAAAAATCACTGATTCCTTTACTTCAGGATAAATTGTGAACAAGTGTTTGTTTCGTAGAGTCGTATATTGGTTTAAGCACAGAAGGCCGTTGCTGTTGTTGACCAATCCTGTGCCAGTTGTATGCACAAGCACAGATATATTAGACGAAATTGATTGAAAGTGATCGTGGGTGAAAGAAAAAAAATGGAGTTAGCTGCTACTTACTTTTGAAGAAGATGAGGGGAGAGCGTGTTGCCGGTTCTTTCTTCAACAAAGTGTGTCGATGAATTTGTGAAAAAAGAAACGTAAATTGAATTAATTTTCAAATAAATAAGTTTCAAATACGTCATTATTTATCGATTTTATTATTTTCTCAGATTTATTTTGCAACCATTAATGGTAATCACTGACTGTAACCTCTAGTTTGAAAGTTGCTCATCGCTATCTATCTATCTATCTATCTATCTATCTATCTCAGTTTATTAATAATTTTCTATCTATCTATCTATCTATCTATCTATCTATCTATCTATCTATCTATCTATCTATCTATCTCAGTTTATTAATAATTTTCTATCTATCTATCTATCTATCTATCTATCTATCTCAGTTTATTAATAATTTTCTATCGATCTATATATCTATCTATCTATCTATCTCAGTTTATTAATAATTTTCTATCTATCTATCTATCTATCTATCTATCTCAGTTTATTAATAATTTTCTATCTATCTATCTATCTATCTCAGTTTATTAATTTTCTATCTATCTATCTATCTATCTATCTATCTATCTATCTATCTATCTATCTATCTATCTCAGTTTATTAATTTTCTATCTATCTATCTATCTATCTATCTATCTATCTATCTATCTATCTATCTATCTATCTATCTCAGTTTATGAATTTTCTATCTATCTATCTATCTATCTATCTATCTATCTACTTTCATGTGCCATGTCCCTTCAGGATGTAGACGATCATGACCCTCCAAATCTTCCTATTCCTTTTAGCTCTTAATAAGTTTTGTCTTTTTGTTATTTCTCCCAAAATCACTTCTACCATTCATTTACTCAACCTCATCAAGTATGTTACTCGCTGTTTTCTCTGTCCATCTTTCCCACCCCATCTTTCCTGTGGGTATCAGATTTTCCAAGCCCTCTTTCCTGATTACGTATCCCAGAAATTTCAATTGCCTCTTCCTGATGTTAAGTATAATTTTCCTTTTTGTTTCCATTTTCTCTAAAACCTCGTCGTTGCTCACATGTTCGGTCCATGGTATCCTCAGCATCCTTCTGTAGAAATTTCAACTGTCTCTTCCTGATGTTAAGTATAATTTTCCTTTTTGTTTCCATTTTCTCTAAAACCTCCTCGTTGCTCACATGTTCGGTCCATGGTATCCTCAGCATCCTTCTGTAGAAATTTCAACTGTCTCTTCCTGATGTTAAGTATAAGTTTCCTTTTTGTTTCCATTTTCTCTAAAACCTCGTCGTTGCTCACATGTTCGGTCCATGGTATCCTCAGCATCCTTCTGTAGAAATTTCAACTGTCTCTTCCTGATGTTAAGTATAAGTTTCCTTTTTGTTTCCATTTTCTCTAAAACCTCCTCGTTGCTCACATGTTCGGTCCATGGTATCCTCAGCATCCTTCTGTAGAAATTTCAACTGTCTCGTCCTGATGTTAAGTATAAGTTTCCTTTTTGTTTCCATTTTCTCTAAAACCTCCTCGTTGCTCACATGTTCGGTCCATGGTATCCTCAGCATCCTTCTGTAGAAATTTCAACTGTCTCTTCCTGATGTTAAGTATAAGTTTCCTTTTTGTTTCCATTTTCTCTAAAACCTCGTCGTTGCTCACATGTTCGGTCCATGGTATCCTCAGCATCCTTCTGTAGAAATTTCAACTGTCTCTTCCTGATGTTAAGTATAAGTTTCCTTTTTGTTTCCATTTTCTCTAAAACCTCGTCGTTGCTCACATGTTCGGTCCATGGTATCCTCAGCATCCTTCTGTAGAAATTTCAACTGTCTCTTCCTGATGTTAAGTATAAGTTTCCTTTTTGTTTCCATTTTCTCTAAAACCTCGTCGTTGCTCACATGTTCGGTTCATGGTATCCTCAGCATCCTTCTGTAGAAATTTCAACTGTCTCTTCCTGATGTTAAGTATAAGTTTCCTTTTTGTTTCCATTTTCTCTAAAACCTCGTCGTTGCTCACATGTTCGGTCCATGGTATCCTCAGCATCCTTCTGTAGAAATTTCAACTGTCTCTTCCTGATGTTAAGTATAAGTTTCCTTTTTGTTTCCATTTTCTCTAAAACCTCCTCGTTGCTCACATGTTCGGTCCATGGTATCCTCAGCATCCTTCTGTAGAAATTTCAACTGTCTCTTCCTGATGTTAAGTATAATTTTCCTTTTTGTTTCCATTTTCTCTAAAACCTCGTCGTTGCTCACATGTTCGGTCCATGGTATCCTCAGCATCCTTCTGTAGAAATTTCAACTGTCTCTTCCTGATGTTAAGTATAAGTTTCCTTTTTGTTTCCATTTTCTCTAAAACCTCGTCGTTGCTCACATGTTCGGTCCATGGTATCCTCAGCATCCTTCTGTAGAAATTTCAACTGTCTCTTCCTGATGTTAAGTATAAGTTTCCTTTTTGTT
>OZ038516.1:33285001-33297501 GCA_964036315.1 Acanthosepion esculentum
TGATTACATTCACTGTGTGAGAAAAAGAAAAGTTCATAATAGTTAAGAAAAGTTCTAAATAAAGTTTTCTGGAAAGGTTTGTTAAGCGTTCATCGTGATATTCAATGTGCGTGGTGAGTAAACATTCACATATACAGTGGATAAGTGAATTGTCACATTAAAGTGAATTGGGACTTTCATCAGTAGTGTCAATGAGTGTCTGATATAGTGGGAGCCTAAAAGATATGAGAAAACCTGTTACACAACAGTTGCTTTGTACATATATATATATATATATAATTAATAATTAATTAGAAACAGGGAAAAGAGTACTAAACTGTTATGTGGTATCTGTCTTCCTGTATGGCAGTAAGTGCTGAACAATCTCCTCAGGAAGTTGTGGAAAACTATGATCGCTTATGGCCTGAGGGTATAAATAAAAAAAGATGATGGGAATGGAAATAATAACGCCTTAGACGGCTGAGATTGTAGTGGTCGGGAATCTGTTCCATAAATAAAGGTCAAACAGAGCCCAATGTTTCAGCTGGTGAATACGCAAGGCGAAACATCCGCGTATAAACTGGCAATTACATTATAATTAGATATTTACGAGAGTTTAAAGATTCCAAAGTCATTTATACAGTGTTGTATATAAAATCTGCGAGTATATTCAATACCAGGGAGAGAATTTCCGAGATCCGGCACTCAGATTATTTTGAGGCCCCCCACCCCCAGTCGGAAGAGCTGGGACAAACAAACTCGATCTAACCTTAAAGACTTTTTAAAGAGCGTGTCTTACTTGGCAACCCTTGCGCTCGAGTGTGATTTGGCACGAGAATTAGACTTTGGGGAACTCATCGCGCATTTTGCTCCATTGAAAGTTCGAAAAATACACTTTTTAGTTGATTTGGAACTGGTTTTAGTTTTCGTATTTTTTTCAATAAAATACTGATTCATAATTTTGCTCTGTACTTTTTGTAAAGAAGCATCCCACACAAAACCCCCTAAAGGTACTTTCTTGAGGTCCCTCGGATTTCGAGGCCCGGCACATTTGTACCGCTTGTCTCTCCTCGCTACTGAGTACATTTGTATGTTAAAGGCGTAGATAAATTCCTTCCACTCGTTCTTTGAAAGAATTAATGTATAAAGAAACTGACAAATAATTATATTGCACACAGACGAAATCATTTCCCTATTGTTTGTTTATTGAATGTTGGAACAAAAATGTTTCTTGCTTAAGCAGTCGAAAACGCATCGTGTAGCAAATTCAACGCAAACAGCAAATATTATTTTAAAGTAATTTCCTCTGTTATTTTGAAGAGAAAAAAAATGAAGAAAAACTTTGGTTTCTTTAGACGCAATGTTAACATTATTGTATACTTATTTACGAGAGCTTTGTCTATTGTTCTAAATATTTGGTGAACGTTATTTCTTTGAAACAAGCTCACCATTAATCGTTCGCGAGACAAGTGTTTCAAGTACCACCCAATGGAAGATGCATCCTCTTGTAGACGTAGTAACAATATTGAGAGAGAGAGAGAGGGGGGTTGTTTTTTTTTAATCGGTATAACCCCATGCAAAGCAGTAAAGATACTAAAACATAAGGGGTCACAGGCTATAGAAGAATTAGGAACAGAAACATTCATAATGAGCGGGAAAAGAAAATAGTAATCAGGAGGACAGTAGATAGCGATTGACATTACATTTAAATTTTTGCAGATTAAAGTTAGCTGAAAGCATGGAGCCGGAATGAAGTACCACAAGCGGGAAGTGCGAGAAAAGAAACTGTTAGCATAGAACTTACGGTTACATCTAGACAGCTCAATTGTAAATTGATGAGAGCTTGAAAAAAAAATCATCTGCCATTAGTACTCAGACATTTTTATATATTATGTTTAACGTTTTATTTTATAGATACAAGTATTTAAATACTTGTATCTATAAATATTTAAATACTTGTATCTATAAAAAGAACGTTAAACATAATATATATAAATGTCTTTAAATATATATATATATGTGTGTGTGTATGTATGTATGGATGTATGTAATGAACATAATGCTCTGTTAGTCTACATTGAGCTCTCCCTGGATTTATATCCTCCTCGGAATTATCCCTTCCAGTTACAAACTGGTAAAACGTATATATATATATATATATATATATATATATATATATATATATATATATATATATATATATATATATATATATATATATATATATATATGTATGTGTGTGTGTGTGTGTAATGAACATAATGCTCTGTTAGTCTACATTGAGCTCTCCCTCCTCGGAATTATCCCTTACAGTCACAAACTGGTAAGACGGAGGGAGATGGATTCATCCATTTGCCAATAGTATTTACGAGTAAGCAAATGTAACGATGATCAAACTGTAATTCGAACTCGGTTCTAGCGATTTTTTATTCCAAACCGCTATCCTTTTCACTAGCCATACATCTACATCCAAAGGTAGAACTTCATCTCGGTCACTTCAAGTCCCTTCTTGTTCAGTCAGTAAGGAAAATGTCCAACATATAGGAAATAAAATAAAACTTATCCGTATAGGGCTACTCGCTTCGCTATTTATAACGACATTTTCCTATCTCTTACTACTTTGGTCAGTCTTTTCATATGTATCTTAACGTAAGGCATATCTATCTATCTATCTATCTATCTATCTATCTATCTAAATCTGTTAATTGTCTAACTATTTAACTATCATTCTCAGTCTGTTCATATCTATCTATCTATCTATCTATCTATCTATCTATCTATCTATCTATCTATCTATCTATCTATCTATCTATCTATCTAAATCTGTTCATATCTATGTTATATATATATAAACCTATTTCGATTCACGTCTAATTGTTCGTGTCCTGTTATTACCTGGATGTACTAAAAAAACAAATCCATTTCCATGCCTGATGATGTCTGTACGAACAGATGAAAGTACTAGAAAAAAGAGACCTTATACAGCTCGAATTTAAAAATACAGGGATCATAATAATAAATTTGTTGCGAAGATGTATTCTCGTCATTTTTATCATTAACTTCACTACTCTGTTTTTTGTATGAATGATTCATATAATATATATATATATATATATATATATATATATATATATATATATATATATATATATAATTCTCAGTATGTTCATTATTATCTATCTTTCTCAGTCTGTTCATTTGTCTCTATCGAACTTAATCTGCTCATTTACATAAATATATAGTTTTCAGTCTGTTTATTTCTATCTATCTATCTATCTATCTATCTATCTATCTATCTATCTATCTATCTATCTATCTATCTATCTATCTATCTATCTATCTAAATTCAGTTTGTTCATATCTATCCATCTAGCTATCTGTCTCTCATTCACAGTCTGTTCATATCTATCTATCTATCTATCTATTTATCTATCTATCTATCTATCTATCTATCTATCTATCTATCTATCTATCTAAATTCAGTTTGTTCATATCTATCCATCTAGCTATCTGTCTCTCATTCACAGTCTGTTCATATCTATCTATCTATCTATCTATCTATCTATCTATCTATCTATCTATCTATCTATCTATCTATCTATCTCAATCTGTTCATATCTATCTATCTTAGTCTATTCATTATATATATATATATATATATATATATATATATATATATATATATATATATATATATATATATATATATAATTCTCAGTATGTTATTACTATCTTTCTGTATGTTAGTCCGAGTAATAAATGTAGAAATTAACAACAAAACTATATATATATATATATATATATATATATATATATATATATATATATGTGTGTGTGTGTGTGTGTTTGTGTGTGTATCTTTCTCACTCTGTTCATTTGTATCTTTCTATCACTAAGTATTTTTATATATGTATGTGCGTGTATTTAAAAGAGTGATGGCTTGTCTTGCACGTTGTGTTTAATGCAGTGGGATCGATTTTCACTGGATGCTCTGTGACATGGGAAGGTAAGCATTTTCAAAATCTAACCATTCGTTGATATGGGTAAAAAAAATGAAAGTATTACAACCAAATTTAAGATAAGAAAATAATGCCGACGACAGTTACAGACAACATTCATGTCCTAAAGTACAACGAGCAAGTCAACCAAGCAAATGATGAAAGAAAAAATGATTAGGCAATCAGGCATTTACAACAAGATGGGCTCAATTTCGAAAAGAAGAGGTCGTGAGCTTAAACAAACAAATGCCCAGCAATGACTGGGGAATAATTCACTTGGAACACTGCACGCACAACAACAAGTGTGAAAACTCTGCCATCATGAAACATCCAAGGAAATTACTGGAAACCATTCCACTCAAAACAAAACGGATAAGTGTAATAGCCCAAAAGTAATCGACACTCAAGCAATAACAATTCGGGGAATTGTCCACTTGAAACCTTGCAAGATCAGAACAGAAGGCGATTGGTGTAAGCGCCTAGGAGAAACAAAACCAACGCAACAATATAGTTCTGCAAATCAACCATAAACCTAATACATCCACCGAATTCTTCGAGTGGTTCAAACAGGAAAGCCAATTCCCGTTTAGCTCAACACCAATAACTGGTTGATTTCTGTGTTCATGGAATGGTGAGTAGCCTGATGTAAAGATGAATTGCCTTCCTCGAAAAAGACTTTTGAAGAAGTTGCAGAGATTAAGGCACATGGCTGAACATTGTTAAACCCTGCCCCTTGGTTTCGAAGATCAAACACTTTTACTTACTGTCCATTCGGAGGCTGGGGGGTTAGCTTTAGAGGATGTGGGGGAGGAAAATCATAAAGCTTTTGTACACACACACACGCACACGCACACACGCAGACACACACACACACACACACACACACACA
The DNA here is from genome assembly GCA_964036315.1 of Acanthosepion esculentum. NCBI lineage: Eukaryota > Metazoa > Mollusca > Cephalopoda > Sepiida > Sepiidae > Acanthosepion > Acanthosepion esculentum. The sequence goes on from OZ038516.1 coordinate 33,289,868, forward strand.
CACACACACACACATAGACGAACGCGCGAGCGCAAAGTAGCTTAAGATTACGCCTGGACTGTCTCAGTTATGGAGTCAAATATGTTAAATCAGTTATATATGGTATCTTTTTCACCAACACAACAAAACCACATGCTTTTAAAGATTTACGAGTGGCAAGGTTTTTCTATCTATCTATCTATTTTTCTATCTATCTATCTATCTATCTATCTATCTATCTATCTATCTATCTATCTATCTATCTATGTAAATCAATTCATATCTATTTCTAGGAATGCCTATCTATGTCATCTCAAGATTAGACAGTTCATATTTACAGAGCCTCGTTCGAGGTGGTTGACCACCCCGAGCCCGTTTATACGGGTTCTACGGGCAATTTTTGCCCGAGCCTACGGGCTCGGAAAGCCCACATTAAACCGGCCTTGTGCCACATTTGACACACGTGGGCGTGTTAATAAACATCGTAAGCAGCGACAGTACTACAACTGCCTAGCTGAGTAGTACCCGTTTCCTACCTTTGTATCTGTGATGTTAAATACACTTGTTCCTTAAACCAACCTCGACTTGATTTTCTTCTTTTTAGTATTGTGCCACGACACAACAATATATATATAAGTTTTATTGAAGACGATTGACTAGACACAATGCTTAAGCTTTTTTGTTAAATTCTTACATTCGCACAAGTATTTCTTTTCTGTGCGTAGAGCATGTAAAACCATTTCAAATGTTCTGTGGATCTGATCAGATTCAGCTTATCTGTTATCCGTCATCAATTCTGTCATTTTTATTTTAACTGAATCAGGTGATAGCAAGAAGGCGTCAAATATCAAATCCCTCACGAAGACCAGCCAGCCAGTCAAGAGCATCTCTCATAGGTGACAAGATGGCAAGACGTTCTGAAGAGGTAGACCAAATACTGTGACGACCTGTACAATTACGAGCTCCAGCCAGATACTTATAATGTACAAGACGACCTTAAACCCCACAGAAGGTGAGGACCGTCCACTAATACTGAAGGAGTAGGTAGAAGCTGCAGTAAGTATCAGGAAACCTGGCAAGTCACCTGGAGTGGATAAAATACCCTTTGAACTGGTGAAACATGAAGGTGAATCCCAGCCAATGCCAGAATTATAGAACAATATGCTTCCAGAGCCAGCCCAGCAAGCTCATGCTCCATATTATTCTCAACCGTCTGAAATCCAAGACTGAAGAACTACTGTCAGAAGAGCAGGCAGGCTTTAGTACCGGAAGTAGCAGAGTAGAACAAATCTTTAACTGTAGGGTCCTCACCGAGAAATCAGCAAAATGAGAGGGAATATATATACTTTTCCCACTTTATCATACATTTTTACTAATCTATCTATCTATCTATCTATCTATCTATCTATCTATCTATCTATCTATCTATCTATCTGTAATAATTCCTAAGAATGCAGTGGGTTTTTATCCAATATTATTCCTTAGTACTCCAAACTTTATTTTGTGGTAACCATTGTTTGAGTAGACGGTCTGTTGTGTACTGTGTTTACTGGCCTGCACATTCGAACAGAAATTTAGAATAACTTCTCGAGCAGTATTAGGAAAGATATATATATATATATATATATATATATATATATATATATATATATATATATATATATATTGTCGTATCCTTAAGGAAATATAAGAGCAAAAAATTTATTATTATTTCAATGTGAAATGTTCATAAAAAATAATTAAATAATTTTTTTTATAATATCAAAAATAATTCGAATAAAATAATTATAAAATTAGAATTATCATTAATTCAATCAAAACCAATGAGAATCTCCTCTACACGCACAAACACATGAAATTCTTAATATCAGACAAGCAGTCAAAACGGACAGGCCGTCAACACATGCGTCAACGAAAAGTTCGTCTCCTTTTCTGTTCTAAGGCCATAATAGTAACATTTATCTCTTAACATTCAACAAAAATTAGAGGCAAGAAACCCTCAAACACTTCTTACATTTTTCCGACTAAATTACACACATGTATAAAAGAAATTACGACAAAGACATTTGTGTTTGTTGTTATCATTCTGTCGGATTCCAGTCCATATTTGACGTACATTTGGCAATGTGTATTCATAATTGTGTATGTGTGTCTGTCTTTAGAATGTCTGATGACCAACTTCTCGAGAGCTCCTCCCTGCGGCTGCTCGGTCTCACTCTGTCTGCTGATCTGAGATGGAACAAATACATCGAGTCAGTTGCATCAGCCACCGCAAAGAAAGTTGGTTCTCTGTGCCGAGACAGGAAATTTTTCTCCTCGGAATCGATCCTTGAAGTCTATAAATCGACCATTCGCCCTTGCATGGAGTATTGCTGCCATATATGGTCTGGGGTCCCTGTTGTTTGCCTCGGGGTTCTTGATAAGATCCAGAGACGGATAGGCAACGTGATTGGCCCTGATCTGTCATCTCGTCTGCAGTCGCTCTCTCACAGACGCGATGTTGCCTCGCTCTGCCTTTTTTACAAGTACTTCCACGGTAATTGCTCTGAGGAGTTGCGTTCGCTTGTCCCCAGGCCTCGTGAATTTAAACGCCCCACCAGGCTGGCATCCCGCTCCCACCTCTACACCGTGGAAACTGTTAGATGTAGACGTCTCTTCTACTCCAATAGCTTCATGTCTCGCACATCTCGCCTATGGAACTCCCTTCCCTATTACTGTTTCCCTGACAAATACAATCTCCAACGGTTTAAGTGTAGCGTCAATCGACATCTCCAGTTGCCTTGATCTATCCACTTCCCTTCTCCACATCCTTTCATTTTTCATTCCTATCTGCTCTCGCTCCGGATCTTTTGTGGCCCCCTTGCCTTGATCGACCCACTGTCTTTCTCTTTCTCCACATCCCCTCCCTTGCCACTCCTATCTGCTCTTCCTCCAACCCTTCATTAACCCCTTGCGTGATAGTGGCCTCCGGCCTTGCTTGGGGTGATATGATTAAAAAAAAAAATATATATATATATATATATATATATATATATATATATATATTGTCATCCACAGACAGACTGTTTCGCTGTATCACAGCTCATCAGTGTGGCTAGACGTCCGTTTGCCTCTAGCTAGGATCGAAACCCAACTGAATTAGTGTCAGTCGGGGATTCTACCACTAAGCCGTTGACGCACGGCAGGGACGAAGGAGAATTTAAGCGTATTTATTTTTAGATAAACACACAGTGACAGAGAGAACTCGATTCGATTTACGGAAGAGTCTTGCATTATGAGCCGTAATAGTCACTGTTTACAAAAACCCACACTTCCTCCCCAGAGGGCTCAACCGAAATAAATTTTTCGGGAGCCTATATATATATATATATATATATATATATATATATATATATATATATAGGTAACTATACTCGTGTCGAAAAACCTTCGAATTCTTGATTTAACAATAGCCAAAACAATCACGAAGGGAAAAAAAGGTTTTAAAAAAGAAAGAGCCAGGAACATGAAAGTCTGTCGAAAATAATCGCACAGATACAGGTTCAAGGCCCAAAGAAAAAACCCCGATACGAGGAAACAACTAACTAAAGAGCTCGATACAAACGTAGAGCAGACCTAGTCAAACCTAATGAGCCAGACACACCTACCAAGTTTTCACTTAGGCTGATTGTCATTTATATATATGTGTGTGTGTGTGTGTGTGTGTGTGTGTGTGTGTGTGTGCACGCGTGTATGTGTATGTGTGTATTATTAATTAAACGTTATTCTTAGTGGATACCCATATCTGAGTAGACGCTCCGTTTATTTATTAAACAGTATATTTTCTTTATTTTCGTCTACCGTTCTGAATATTCGCGGAATCTTATTAAACAAAAATATGCGATCTTCGACAGGATTCAAACCTACATCCGCTTTAGCAGGAGAAACCTTCGTTAGATCCGACGTGCTATATAACTATCTCGGCAACGAGACTCGTCGATGGTCAAACAAAACTGACCATCGACGCGTTTTAAACGCAAATCTTTCCCTGATTCTCGAAATATACATAACTGCTCAGTTTTGTATTCTAGCGTAAAGAAAGCAATTTCTAAAGAAGTGTTGGATTTTATTATTTAAACTTTATTTATAAGATTCAAACTAAAAATAACGTTTAAATAATTAATAGATAATTATAATATTTGGTAATCCGTATGGATAATTCCAAAAAGCATATAAATCCAGAGAGCTCAAACTCATAAACAGATCAAATAATAATTATAATGAAAATTAACACTTAAAAGACCACAGTGATATTTATTTCGTTAGAATTGAAGATTCGACCCCAACTCATCAGACCGACTCTTACACACAAATATAAATGGACAAGGATTTTAACAGGTTTAAAAAAAACTATCAGAACATAAATTATGTTAAATGTGCAGATTCAAATTTGGGAGAGCGGAGGGAAAGAAAGGATATGTATTCCGACAAGGAGAAGGTAAAGAAGAGAACGGTGAAAGTACAGTGTAGCCCGGATATAAGAGACCCGGATATAAGAGAAACCCGGATATAAGAGAGATGTTATCTGGTCCGAAATTAGAGCCTGTGTTAATGTATATATAATAGACCAAACCCGGATATAAGATAAACCCGGATATAAGAGACTTCTTCTCTGGGCCCGGCAACTCTCTTATATCCGGGTTACACTGTATTCAAAATTTATATATATATATATATATTAACATTTTTTCAGCTGTACAAAGGCAGAAACTAACAATCAACATTGCACTATATATATATATATATATATATATATATATATATATAGTGCAATGTTGATTGTTAGTTTCTGCCTTTGAAAAAATGTTAAGTGGGAAAAAACAAAAACAGAACATCGCACTGTCGATACACGTCTCTTGTTTATAGCCGCAAACATTACCTGTTTACTCTTTGTGAAGTGGAATCTATCAAAACGTGAAAAGAGTGAGCATCCGAACTGGAAAATATTTACCCTACATATTTTGCACGGGTGCAAGAACCAAACAAGTGCCCAGCTGTCAATACTTTGTCGTAAGCGCTGAGAGAAGGTGCCAAATGCAGCTGACAACTTGAATTAAAATGCTTCTGACGTTAATATTTTTTTCGCTGAATGTGACTTAACTTCGGGAGAAGCTAATTGGGAAATATCCTCTTTATTTTTAGGCATAATATCAGAAACCATCCTCACAAAACATGTTTGATAATAATAATAATAATAATAATAATAATAATAATAATGTCAGTCCCTGCAAACTGTAATGTATCTTCGAAGATCTTCAAAAAAAACTATCAAAATACAAGGACGTTGAAATAAAATCTCAAAAATGTGGCACAGTTGTAGTTGGAGCCCTCGGATTGATTGGAAAAGGGTCCGATGGACTCATTGAACGGATTCTTGCCTTAAAGAAATAAAACAAATTGTATTCACAAGTACAGCACACTCATTCCAAAGAGATTTATCTATGTGTGTGATCTAAGATTATTTTTTTTTTAGAAGATTCATCAGCGTAAAAGTTTTCTCTCGCTCTTTTCTTTCTTTCTTTCTTTCTTTTTTCTTTCTTTCTTTCTTTCTTTCTTTTTTCTTTCTTTCTTTCTTCCCTTCCGCTTTCTTTTCTTTTGTCTTTTCTTTCTTTCTTTCTTTCTTCCTTTCTTTCTCTTTCCTTTCTTTTGTCTTTTCTTTCTTTCTTTCTTTCTTTCTTCCGCATTCTTTCTTTCTTTCTTTCTTTTCTTTTTTCCCTTCCGCTTTCTTATCTTTTGTCTTTTCTTTCTTTATTTCTTTAAATGGCGTCCTTGTGATTAATTTTTGCATTTTTCTCAACTTCTTTTCTTTCATCCTTACCCTCCTAACACGATGTTCATATATTTCTTTCTTTCTTTCTTTCTTTCTTTCTTTCTTTCTTTCTTTCTTTCTTTCTTTCTTTCTCAAAAAGACCACGAAAACAAAATGTGCTTTCTTTTTGACATGGCAGTCACTGCAGACTGAAACGCACCTTTGAAGATCGTCAAAAAACTATGAAAATAAAAATATCTTGAAATGGAAATCTAAAAAAAAGTGGCACATGAGGACATCAATAATTCCATTTGTAGTTGGAGCCCTCGGATTGATTGGAAAAGGGTCCGATAGACTCATTGAATGGATTCTTGGTAGTCCATGCCTTAAAGAAATACAAACAAATTGTATTCAAAAGTACAGCACACACATTACGAAGAGCTTTATCTATGTAAACGGTGTGCGGTCATAGTTTGTTTTATTTTTATTTCTCTTACGACATTGTTCAGTGGAAAATGTTATGATGTCCTTTGTGATCTTCGGTCTCTTGCTGGGACCCGAAAGGAAATGTGTATACAACAGAAATCAAAGGAAATAATAATCCTAACATTAATAATAATAATAATAATAATAATAATAATAATAATAATAATAATAATAATAATAATAATAATTTTTGTAGATTTTTTTTAGATTTTTATACTCGTATGCAGTTTTTGAACATAACTTGAATAAGACAGACATACTGTCGAAATATTGTTGAATATTGTCAGACACTGTGTCTTTCTTTTTCTTTTCTTAAATTCGCACTCTGCTCTAAGTGTTGTTTAGTAATAATAATAATAATAATAATAATGATAATAATAATGATAATAATGATAATAATAATAAGGCCTTGGTGCTATAACAGATATGGCTCTCATGGCTTCTTATCTGAAATGATTGAAGGTGATAACGCGTAAATATCCTATTTAGTACAACAGATCTGTTTTTCAGTTTGGTATGTCCCCAAAGTGTTGTGCATTCCGTGTTGATGAACAGAAGTAGTAGTGTCTTCTTTGGTTTTAATTTTAAGTTCTAAATACGAGGCAGTCAATGTCAGTTGGATGTCACATCTCGATACATGGGAACACCCTCAAGCGGAGACCCTCTAAACGGGCTGGGTTACTCGACCTGAAGGTATTTCTAACAGTGACCACCCGCCTGCAAGTTAAGCACTGCTTTAAAAAAAACTGGCACTATATTGCAGACGTTTGGTTGTGGTACATGTGCCTGATATCAACTAATCAGACTCGGTGGTGACATAGTGGTACTTTAGGCTTTGTATATTTTTACCCTAAAGCCATTTTGCTCGCGTGTAGCTCCCTCGCACAATAGTATTAGGTTGGTGCAAAAATAATGTCGTTTTATATATATAAGTTGAACGTCAAAAAACGAAATTATTTTTGCACCAACCTAATAATAATAATAACAACAACAACTATAATAATAATACTAATCAAACGAGAAGAAAAAAGAGTTGAAAGATAAACCACTACAAGAATGGGAAAATATAAGCAAGAATAATGTTAGGCAAGTTCCAATGAAACCCCAAAAATGGCAATCCCCAGGGAATGACAAGGTACCCAATTTGGCTCTGTCATCTGTTATCAATCCATAAAATTCTTGCATAAACTTTATCAATGCTAATTAATAATCCCAATGAAGTCCCAGAGTGAGTCACCGACGGTATTACATATCTCCTATGAAAAACGGGTGAAACAGACGATCCAATAACATGTCTGTCCACCACATATAAACTGATCACGTCTTTCCTGATAAACTGTACTTACTCTTTTCTCGATAAATGCAATATTTTCTCTTGGAA
>OZ038516.1:33302501-33347501 GCA_964036315.1 Acanthosepion esculentum
ATCACCTGATCACCTTCTGTCTGTTGGATGAGGAGATATCATTATTTACATGCAGACTAATGTCCTCATCTTTGTTGTTATTATCACCTGATCACCTTCTGTCTGTTGGATGAGGAGATATCATTATTTACATTCAGACTAATGTCCTCATCTTTGTTGTTATTATCACCTGATCACCTTCTGTCTGTTGGATGAGGAGATATCATTATTTACATTCAGACTAATGTCCTCATCTTTGTTGTTATTATCACCTGATCACCTTCTGTCTGTTGGATGAGGAGATATCATTATTTACATTTAGACTAATGTCCTCATCTTTGTTGTTATTATCACCTGATCACCTTCTGTCTGTTGGATGAGGAGATATCATTATTTACATTCAGACTAATGTCCTCATCTTTGTTGTTATTATCACCTGATCACCTTCTGTCTGTTGGATGAGGAGATATCATTATTTACATTCAGACTAATGTCCTCATCTTTGTTGTTATTATCACCTGATCACCTTCTGTCTGTTGGATGAGGAGATATCATTATTTACATTCAGACTAATGTCCTCATCTTTGTTGTTATTATCACCTGATCACCTTCTGTCTGTTGGATGAGGAGATATCATTATTTACATTTAGACTAATGACCTCATCTTTGTTGTTATTATCACCTGATCACCTTTTGTCTGTTGGATGAGGAGATATCATTATTTACATTCAGACTAATGTCCTCATCTTTGTTGTTATTATCACCTGATCACCTTCTGTCTGTTGGATGAGGAGATATCATTATTTACATTCAGACTAATGTCCTCATCTTTGTTGTTATTATCACCTGATCACCTTTTGTCTGTTGGATGAGGAGATATCATTATTTACATTCAGACTAATGTCCTCATCTTTGTTGTTATTATCACCTGATCACCTTCTGTCTGTTGGATGAGGAGATATCATTATTTACATTTAGACTAATGTCCTCATCTTTGTTGTTATTATCACCTGATCACCTTCTGTCTGTTGGATGAGGAGATATCATTATTTACATTCAGACTAATGTCCTCATCTTTGTTGTTATTATCACCTGATCACCTTCTGTCTGTTGGATGAGGAGATATCATTATTTACATTCAGACTAATGTCCTCATCTTTGTTGTTATTATCACCTGATCACCTTTTGTCTGTTGGATGAGGAGATATCATTATTTACATTCAGACTAATGTCCTCATCTTTGTTGTTATTATCACCTGATCACCTTCTGTCTGTTGGATGAGGAGATATCATTATTTACATTCAGACTAATGTCCTCGTCTTTGTTGTTATTATCACCTGATCACCTTCTGTCTGTTGGATGAGGAGATATCATTATTTACATTCAGACTAATGTCCTCATCTTTGTTGTTATTATCACCTGATCACCTTCTGTCTGTTGGATGAGGAGATATCATTATTTACATTTAGACTAATGTCCTCATCTTTGTTGTTATTATCACCTGATCACCTTCTGTCTGTTGGATGAGGAGATATCATTATTTACATTCAGACTAATGTCCTCATCTTTGTTGTTATTATCACCTGATCACCTTCTGTCTGTTGGATGAGGAGATATCATTATTTACATTCAGACTAATGTCCTCATCTTTGTTGTTATTATCACCTGATCACCTTCTGTCTGTTGGATGAGGAGATATCATTATTTACATTCAGACTAATGTCCTCATCTTTGTTGTTATTATCACCTGATCACCTTCTGTCTGTTGGATGAGGAGATATCATTATTTACATTTAGACTAATGACCTCATCTTTGTTGTTATTATCACCTGATCACCTTTTGTCTGTTGGATGAGGAGATATCATTATTTACATTCAGACTAATGTCCTCATCTTTGTTGTTATTATCACCTGATCACCTTCTGTCTGTTGGATGAGGAGATATCATTATTTACATTTAGACTAATGTCCTCATCTTTGTTGTTATTATCACCTGATCACCTTCTGTCTGTTGGATGAGGAGATATCATTATTTACATGCAGACTAATGTCCTCATCTTTGTTGTTATTATCACCTGATCACCTTCTGTCTGTTGGATGAGGAGATATCATTATTTACATTTAGACTAATGTCCTCATCTTTGTTGTTATTATCACCTGATCACCTTCTGTCTGTTGGATGAGGAGATATCATTATTTACATTCAGACTAATGTCCTCATCTTTGTTGTTATTATCACCTGATCACCTTCTGTCTGTTGGATGAGGAGATATCATTATTTACATTCAGACTAATGTCCTCATCTTTGTTGTTATTATCACCTGATCACCTTCTGTCTGTTGGATGAGGAGATATCATTATTTACATTCAGACTAATGTCCTCATCTTTGTTGTTATTATCACCTGATCACCTTCTGTCTGTTGGATGAGGAGATATCATTATTTACATTTAGACTAATGACCTCATCTTTGTTGTTATTATCACCTGATCACCTTTTGTCTGTTGGATGAGGAGATATCATTATTTACATTCAGACTAATGTCCTCATCTTTGTTGTTATTATCACCTGATCACCTTCTGTCTGTTGGATGAGGAGATATCATTATTTACATTCAGACTAATGTCCTCATCTTTGTTGTTATTATCACCTGATCACCTTTTGTCTGTTGGATGAGGAGATATCATTATTTACATTCAGACTAATGTCCTCATCTTTGTTGTTATTATCACCTGATCACCTTCTGTCTGTTGGATGAGGAGATATCATTATTTACATTTAGACTAATGTCCTCATCTTTGTTGTTATTATCACCTGATCACCTTCTGTCTGTTGGATGAGGAGATATCATTATTTACATTCAGACTAATGTCCTCATCTTTGTTGTTATTATCACCTGATCACCTTCTGTCTGTTGGATGAGGAGATATCATTATTTACATTCAGACTAATGTCCTCATCTTTGTTGTTATTATCACCTGATCACCTTTTGTCTGTTGGATGAGGAGATATCATTATTTACATTCAGACTAATGTCCTCATCTTTGTTGTTATTATCACCTGATCACCTTCTGTCTGTTGGATGAGGAGATATCATTATTTACATTCAGACTAATGTCCTCATCTTTGTTGTTATTATCACCTGATCACCTTTTGTCTGTTGGATGAGGAGATATCATTATTTACATTCAGACTAATGTCCTCATCTTTGTTGTTATTATCACCTGATCACCTTCTGTCTGTTGGATGAGGAGATATCATTATTTACATTCAGACTAATGTCCTCATCTTTGTTGTTATTATCACCTGATCACCTTTTGTCTGTTGGATGAGGAGATATCATTATTTACATTCAGACTAATGTCCTCATCTTTGTTGTTATTATCACCTGATCACCTTCTGTCTGTTGGATGAGGAGATATCATTATTTACATTTAGACTAATGTCCTCATCTTTGTTGTTATTATCACCTGATCACCAATAGAACCCAGTTTGCCGTGCTATTTACCGATAGTTGGGGGAAGAAGTGTTGATTGACATACATCAACCAATAATCACAATGCACAGGTCCTTATTAAATTGGGAAGCAAAAAGCCGGAATTGAGTTCGAGAAGTGAGATAGAAGAAACTGTTAGCTAAGAACTTACGCTTACATCTATCCATTTCAAATGTAAAATGATGAGACCTTGCCGCCAATCTAGTACTGCGCTTAAATTCGTATAGTCTACGGGTCATAGAGGAAAGTTTATCAGAACAGTTACCATGAAAATATTTATAGAAAAAGGCAGAGGGAAGTTACATTATGATGGTAGGAAAGTGACTAAAGCCGATATGCCAGGTCAAAGACAATAGCATTGCAGATCAAACTTGGTTGGAAAGCATGGAGCCGGAAGAGAGTTCCACAAGCAAGAAGTGCGAGAAAAGAAACTGTTAGCATAGAACTTACCGGTACATTTAAACAGCACAACTTTAAATTGATGAGATATTCTTGTCAATCTAAAACTGTGCTTTAATTCATAAAGTATAGGTAACATAGAGGAAAGTTTACCATGAAAATATTTATAGAAAAGGCACAGCGAAGCTACGTTACTCATACTTAGAATCGGAAAGAGACATTTGAAATTTCTGGGACACATAATAAGGAAAGAGTGCTGGGTGAATTTAACACTCACAAGATATATTAAAGGTATGTAGTCCATAGGCAAACGACGAGTAACCTACCTGAGAAGATTGTGTAAATGAGTGCAAAACTTTGCTAAGGGCGACAACGGATAGTAAGTTGTGGAGAGGCGCAACCTAAAGTGACACGGCACGTAAATGAAGAAAAGAAGTACTCGATGCCTGAAGAGATGGAAAACTAAAATTTACTTGTTAATAGCTTCTGTGTTCTTTCTTTTAAGATGACATTACACTCTTGGGCAAATTAATTGAATCAAAACGAATAATTCCGTTAATATTTACTTTTTTCGTATTTACCCAATGCACATTTAAGTATTTCATATCTCCACCTTTTTAGAAGCTCTTTGATGCGATTTGGCATGGGATCCATTAACTTGGAGCAGTCCTCGTTGATTTTTGGGTCACGGTACATGTCTGTAATGGCCGTTACAAGCGTCTCTTTTGTCGTACAGTCTGCGATCTCTCTTTAAGGCTTGTCAATGTGTTCGTACGCCTTCTTGGAGTAACGCCCATCGCAGACAATGACCGTAGGACAACTAATCAACAATCGAGACAATAGTGTCTGGGTGTGATAAAAATCTGATGCATTCACGGATGACGCAATATTTTTCAAAGCCAAACAAATTTCATCATACACTCCGAAAATAGATTCAAATTGTTGCACACCACTGCAAATGACCTAATCTGAAGAATATATAGAAATCGATTACACCCTGTCACTCAAGTAGGTCTAAAACAGACCGTATAAAGCGGTTGTTTCAATTCATTTGCAAAAGGGTGTATATATCCTTTCGCAACGTAATGAATCATGGTACCATACAGTTTATTCTTTGTTAATTGCCATGACTTGCTGGAAAAGCTATTGGAGTGGTTTCCCATTGCCGTCTCCAAGGTTTTGAAATTCCGAGTTGTCAATTTCCTCGACTGGTTGTCACCCAATGCCAAAAGGCTTGTCTACCCTGCTTTTTAACACATACTTAGGAGAAGAAGAAATGGAGGAATGTCTTCCCAAAGCTATGAGTGCGAAATGTTTGGAACCGGAGTGGAGGGAAACCTGTGGAAAAATTTATCTATCTATCTATCTATCTATCTATCTATCTATCTATCTATCTATCAGTTTTCTCGTATCTATATCTAGATATATATCTGAACAACGTATAATAATAATAATAATAATAATAATAATAATAATAATAATAATAATAATAATAATTATTATTTAGGGGAAATAGAAGTAAGACTATGATTATAGATCTCCAGAAAACTGGCGTCATTTATTCTGTGAGGATTCTTTGAAATGTTCTTGAACAGTTGTGGGTCATGTTGACACGATGCCTTAAGAACAATTTCTGTTCACCACGTCAATGTGCGAGACTAACACAATAATAATTATTTGGCTGTGATGCATGTACTCGGTATCTTGATGCTTATACTCAGCTTCCTGTATTTCTACCACTGCGTCACTTCGGGTTTTCTCTATCTCTTTCCCTTAAATAATATTAATAATAATAATAATAATAATAATAATGTGCATAGTATACCCTTATCAAACTAGGTGTCACGATGGGTATATTCCGTTTAGTATATGGGCTTCGTATATTTGAACCTCATCGCCACTTTTTGACGCACTAAGCTCTCACACAATAATAATAATAATAATAATAATAGTAATAGTAATAATATAACTAGACCATCCATAAACCCATTGGATTTCTTTTGACAGTAGTTCATGATACACAGTAATGAAGTAAAAACATTATCAATTTTATTATTAGTTACATATTTTAGTTTGTATTTAAAGACGGTAAAAGAAGGTTTATTGTTCCGCTTGGATTTATAGTTAACACATAGCATGGAAACTTAACATTGCCAGTAGTAGAAATAAAACAGGTATAGTCTTTTTCAAAATAATAAGAACATTTTTTTATTATATACACTTGATCTTACTCGCATTTATTTCAAAATACGAAACGCTAGCAAATCAGCGTCCATCTATTTACTTATTTACCATCAAGTCTTGCGACATATATAGCCTCTTCACTTTTTAAGTAGATATAACCGTAAGTTCTATGCTAACAGTTTCTTCTATCGCACTTCTCGCTTGTGGAACTCTCTTCCGGTTTTTTGCTTCCCAGTAAACCTTGAACTTCAAAAATTTAAATACAATGTCAATCTTTATTTTCCGTGTTCTTTATTATTATTATTATTATTATTATTATTATTATTATTATTATTATTATTTTATTGTCTTATCTGCTTAATAGTAGTTTTTTCTCATATTCTGTAACACACAGTAACCGCTTGCGTCTTAGTGACTTTCTTGCTTTGCTTTGGGTGAAATGATTTAAAAAAAAGAAAAAAGTTGTTTATGAAAATGACGTAGTGTAGTGAATGATATAAATATATGTTGTGTTATGTATATTTAGATTTATTTAAAAAAATGTTTTTATTATGTATTATGAATATTTATTATTTTCTACAGGCATAATAGTTGGAATACAACAAAGACAAATACTGGGTCTAATTTTAATGAAATTTGACACTGCTCTCGGTAGTGGGTGTGGGTATAATATGCTTCAAAATTCGTTTAGGTATTATGTATTTAAGCTGTAAGGAATGCATATACATGCATACAAGTTTTAGTATTATATAGAATCATTATAATTCTGATATGTATATTTATGTCACCATATTTATTTATTTATTTATTTATATATATATATTTTGGAACAGGGAGTGGGTGCAATGCAGCCGAAAGCAAAAAGGTTCTTCTCAAGTCTGTCGGAGACACCCGGTCCAGGCGCATACAACGTTCGTTCGACACGAGATAGGCAGCGGTCCAAGTCAGCTGCTGACTCAGCACAACAGGTGTCCAAGGTCTGTGTGTCATGCGTACGCTATTATTTTTTTTAATACACGTTTTTTTTTATTTTGTTTCTTTTTTTTTTGTTGTTGTGGTTGTTTTAACTTTAGGTCTTCTTTTTTATTTTTTATTTTATTTTATTTATTTCTTGCAACATTTTCCCCACTTCTTTTATCTCATGTATAAGTGCCCTTTTAGTGTATAATGGCGCTGATACATTTCATCATGCAACGAACGGCAAATGTACACGTCAATACACGCGTGTTTACCTATCTTCACACACGTCTGCGGTAAGGGGTGGGCATGAATACAGTCATGTCATATGCCCACTATTTATGCATGCATGCATACTTAGATACACACACACACACACAAACGCGCGCACTCACACGTATACACACAGAGCTGGAGAGATAAAATAATCTCTTACACGTACACGCACACATTGAACATACTTTAAACAAATACAATACTTTAAATTAAACAAATAAGTTAACGCCCACAAATAAATAAAATATATAAATAAACACATTATAAATAAATATAAACAAATTAACATTACGAGTATCCATTTTAAACATAATCGTGTGGTGCTTGAAAAAACTCAAGTTAATCTCTCTCTCACTCTCTCTCTCTATATGTGTGTGTGTGCGTGTGCGTGTGTGTGCGTGTGTGTGCGTGTGTGCGATGAAAGAATATAGTTTTAAGCTATGCTATTTTTATAGATTA
Source organism: Acanthosepion esculentum (assembly GCA_964036315.1). Classification (NCBI taxonomy): domain Eukaryota; kingdom Metazoa; phylum Mollusca; class Cephalopoda; order Sepiida; family Sepiidae; genus Acanthosepion; species Acanthosepion esculentum. Next base: position 33,310,252 of record OZ038516.1, read on the forward strand.
AAGTGCTCAATATCACGGATAGACCTTCTGTTAATATAAAAGTGGCCATTGAGGTCAACACCCAACAGTAACAGTTTGTTTCACGTTTAAACGCAATCTTCAGACCTTTATATATATATATATATATATATATATATATATATATATATATATATATATATATATATGTATATATATATATAATTCATTTTTTAATATTCCACCGAAAACATGTCAAAATCGCTACACAATTGCATTCGAGTTTCGAAGCGTATCAGTGCATCTCAGGGGATTCTGAATTGTGAAGCGGTTTGGACATGTTTTCGGTGTAATATGCTAAAAATAAATAATATTGCTCTACTTTGTATTGAGCCCTCTTTTAAATTGTTACAAATGTTGGAATTGTAATCTATTCGTTCTCATAGTACCTGTATATATATATATATATATATATATATATATATATATATATATATATATATATATATATATATATGCAGAAATATAGTCTTAAAGTGTGCTATATTTATGGGGTAAAGTGCTCAATATCAGAGATAGAGCGTGTGTAAATATAAAAGTGGACATGGAAGTCAGCACTTATAGGCGACAGTCTGTTTCATGCTAGTGCAATTGTCAGGCGACGATTGCACTAGCATGAAACAGACTGTCGCCTCTAAGTGCTGACTTCCATGTTCACTTTTATATTTATATATATATATATATATATATATATATATATATATATATATATATATATATATATGAAGAAATATAGTTTTAAGATGTGCTATATTTATGGGACAAACCGCTCAATATCAGAGATGAGATAGAGCGTATGTAAATATAAAAGTGAACATTGACGTCAACACTCAGAGGCGACAGGCTGTTTCATGCTAGACGAAATCGTCAGGCCCGACGATTGCAGCTAGCGTGAATCAGCCTGTTGCCTCTGAGTGTTGACTTCAATATTCACTTATATATATGTTTGTGTGCGTGTGTATTATAAACATGTAAATATTTTAGACAGAGACAATACTTTAAACAAATAATATAACCAACTTCAAAATAAACAAATAAATAATAAACAAATTAACAAACTACGAATGCACGCATACAAACAGCTGACTAAATTTATTCATAATAATCAACCACAATTAATGAATAAATACAAAATACTGTAAATATTCAATAATAAAAGAGATATATAAGTTGACAAACATATATAAATAGTCGAGCGACCGCACAACACACATGGCCTGAAGATTGCGCTCAAGTATGAATCACACTGTCTTTCGGTGTAGACCTCAGTTTCCACATATACCTAAAAAATCTATTTCCCTAATATGCAGAGATGATCTTTTATTATATCCACGCAATATAGATCTACTAGACATTAAAAAAAAATTAATAGTAAAGAACCTACCATTGACTTCTCACATGAATTTGAAACAGACAAATCTCTAGCCTTCCTCGATTGATACGTAACAATAGCAAATTAGATCTTGGAGTTTGCCGTTAAATCACTGACAAAAACGATCTAATTAATTTCTATTCCTACCGCCATGAAATAAAGAAAAAAAGGACTTGTCATAGGTTTTTATCTCAGAGATCTTAGAATATGTAGCACAGAATACCTAGGTGAAGAAAAAAAATACATTGAAAAATGATTTAGACCTTTTCACTACCCACATCATTTCATCCTCAACGCTATAAAACGAGCATACATAGTTTGCAAATCCAAAAAACTAGACACCGCTGACAGTACGTCTAACATCAGCAGCACAAAATTCATAATCCTACCCGCTAACACTCTATCTACTAAATTTGAAAATAAATTAGTTATCCTTAAGACTAGAATCTTTACCACCACGTTCAAGACAATCCGAGATATAATTAGAACATATAAATCCAACACCAATTCAGATGCCGGAATTTATCAAATAAATCCACTTCAATGTAAAAGTAATTACACCGGTGAGACATCTCGAAATCTGAAAGCGCGTATCTATGAGCATAATAGGGATCTACGTTGTGACAACCCTTTAAACGCGCACTTAATACACCGGAACAAAACTGTAAAAATGTTACAAATATCAACCTAATTAAAAAAAACAACATAATTATTTAAGTTGAAAGTACTTCGAGAGATTTCTGGTAAATATTTTACCAACTATAAACAGACGTGAACAACACTATATTATATCACCAAACTTTATTGAATCTGTTCTGAAAAAATCCAATGTATATCTAAAATAAACAATGTTTGCGTAAAATGTTTCCATATCAACATGCAGACAATCACGGAACATAATGTCTACTAGACATATACACACACTTACAAATTCACATTATCATCTGAAGCCCACATAGAGAAACTAGAATTATAATAGAGTTATATACATAAAGAATTATTTTCTTTTTTTCACTTAGGCTTGAAATCTATTAATTTCTAGGAACATCGAAAGGACGCGTCGTTTCTCCCTAAATTTGGAACGCGATAAATTATACTAACGTTGTTTAACAAGTCAAATGCACGTGAAACCTGATTAACCAATGAAAATCAAACCCGAAAATAAAAATATCTGGATTTCTTTTTTTCCCACATACTTCATTCTCTGATGAAGCTTTAATAAAAGTGAAATATGTTAGATTGATAAACGTTTCTTAAATGGTCTTTGTCCTATCCTATCCTATATATATATATATATATATATATATATATATATATATATATATATATACTTAGTGGAAAGCGCTCAATATCAGTGATAGAGCTAACATAATAACTTGTATGGATATGAGTTTGTGACCCTGGGCTTCACGCTTTTGCGATCACAGGCAATATCTGGTGATCGCAAAATGTGAAACCCAGGCTTACAAACTCATATCCATACAACTTAGGTATAGGTATGATAAAATATAGTTGCACGTGCGTATAAATATATTCCTATCTCAGGTGTTATAAATACAGTGCTCAATGTTATGTGACAGAGCTATAAGTATATAAAGGGTGTTTCATTAAGTCGGATCAAAGTCAGCATAAATAAATCAGTGTTATTTGTGAAAATTTATTTATTTCTCGATTGGATCATGTTATTTAAGCCATGACAATTATGTGTGAAAAATAATATCGCCCAAATGTCCACCAAGGCTTCGGCGGCCCACCTTCACTCGATGGTAAAAAATTTTTATGATATCTCTGCATAGTTGCTCCTCGATTTCACCAATATGCCTTATTATCTCATCCTTCAGCTGTTAAATTGTTTTTGGCTTGTTGGCATAGACTTTACTTTTGAGATGACTCTATACGAAGAAATCTAAAGGCATCAAGTCGCACGATCGTGGGGGCCAATTGACTTCGCTGTTTCGAGAGTTGATGCGATCTGAGAACTTTCGTAATAGGCTTATTTAACTTTAACACATTGTTTGATTGTTAATCTTTCCATGGTTGAAATTGCCAAAGACTTAAGTTGTTAGATCTGAAAGAAAAAGAAAAAAAAATCATTAGACGCTTAAACTTAATTTACATTCAAAATCGGTCCAAGTTATTGAAACACCCTCTATTAGTGAATATACATAATATTGAACGTCGATAGCTCGGCTCAGAGTTTCCTGCCGTTCACTTGAAGATTGCAAAACTACATATTCACTAATATGTATATATATATATATATTTGGGTAGCATATCTTTAATCAATCATGTTTCATTGAAGAATATAGACATATTGTGTCGACTCATTTTCATACTGATCCTTTTCAGTTGTCTAATCAGTTTCTTGATGGTGAGATAAAATTCATCAAGGAAAGCGCCGTAGTTCTTTTTAATTAACCCAAGTACTTTCGATATTTTCTACGATCATCCTCATGGCTAAATTACAAAGACAAATTTATTGTAACTTGCATAAAATCTACATTCCGTTGTGATAGGGATTTTCAAAAACACGAGCGAACGAGCTCTGTTATAGTTATTTGAAAATCTTAAATTTATTTGTTGTAGTTATGAAACTTTTAGCAAAACAAGCATTTCAATATAAGGCAGCTGGCCAGAATTTGGTAGAAATATAAACTGGCATTAAATGTTATATTCACTTTAATATGTTGTTGCTATATTGGTAATAAATTTGGTTGAGTGTTGGTTTTGATATAGAAGGCCTCGAGAATTTGAAGTTTTTGTTTATTATTAACATTATTTTTATATTGATATTATTATTGTTAAATGCATGTATGAATTGTTTTATGTATGTATCTAGAGTTATAAGAATGTTTTATTTTACAAACATGGTCAGCGCATTCTGGCCATTGTTCATAGTTGACATTAACGAGTGTTGGTTTTCTTTTATTGTTTGGAGAATAAAACATTACTATAACTCTAGATACTCACACAAAACAATAAATACATTCAGTTAAAAGTAAATATAAAATCAACCTTGATAATGGCATTTGGGCAATTTTGTCATATTTTATGTCAGGTATAAAAGAGGGATTTCTGTCCAAATATACAATTAAATATATATGTTAGAATATCTATCTATCTATATATATATATAAATGTTGGAATATATATCTATATCTATATATATACATAAATATATGTTGGAATATATAAATATATATATATATATATATATATATATATATATATATATATATATGTATATATATATATATATATATATAAAGGTTGGAATATATATATACACACACACACACACATATATATATATATATATATATATATATATATATATATATATATATATAGGTGTGTATATAGACCTGTAGAGACATAAAATACAATGTATTTTATTAAAAGACAACTATAAAAGTAAACTAACTCAATGTTGACCTTGCCAAGAAAATATAGTCGTTGAGAATTAGAGAAGCGGCCATGCCTTTGTATCGTGTCATCACTGTTTATTTATCATGCTGCATGTTGCATTGCTTTGCTGCAAGTTTTTTTCTTCTCCCACATCTACGCCATACCTCATATATTTATACCTTTTTATCGTTTTTTTTTTCTAAAGAAACGAAAGAAGAGAGCCCCCTAGCCAAATCCTCATCCCCCCACAAAAGCTTCCTTTGTCCTCTCTGCTTCTTTAAGATTCTGTTGTTACTTCATTAAACGTCTCTTGCTTCTTTTTCCTGTCTGGCTCTGAAACAGCGAATTTTCCTTCGATGCTACTGGGGTAGTTTGATAGAAGCATGGAATGATGACTGTGTCTTTAAGACTCAATTTTGCCAACTCATCTTTTTAGGTTGTCTGTCTCTTTTCGAGCGTGCATGTCTATCCGTCTAGACGAGCTCAGCGCCTGGATTTCTGTATATTACACACACACACACACACACACACACACACACACACACACACACACACACACACACACACATATATATATATATATGTATAAATATATATATATATCATACGATGCCCCGTATAAAATATTTTGAAATGCCCTTTTTTAATACAAATAAAAAACACCATTTTTTATTCAGTAAGCCATTTACAGGCTCTTTGATGCACAGTAATTTTCAAAATGGGCGCTTGTTTCCCTTGACAACGCCTTCAGTTGAATCGTATATGAAAAAAAAAAAAGAAGTGAAACAGAAGGAGAAATTAAAATCTGTGCATGGAGGGAAAACTGAAATAATATTTAAAACGTAAATGGTTTAATGAACAAAGTGAATGGAATTATTACAAACTGTCGGCATGCTGACTCATTCTTTTGAAAAACGTGGGAAAAAAAGAAAACAAAAGACGATAGATCTCAGTAACATCCAAGAGAAAGAAATGACCATTTTGAAAATTGCTCTTCATGAAACAGACTACATCATATATATATATATATATATATATATATATATATATATATATATACATATATATATGCAAAAACTTGCAACACAAAAAATTGCAGTGCCCTCCTCCTAAATTACCCCTAAAATGTTTCAAAAAGTCGTGCTGCTCGTATGTTAGATGTTAAGTTTTAAAGATTTGATTTCTGATTTTCTCTTCTTTCCATACGTAACTCCACATTTTAAAATACTTATAATTTAGTTATTAACTATAATTTTTACAAGAAATGGATATGAGAGGAAAGCGTTTAGCATGAGGGTTTATCTAAAATTCGATATGGGCACCAGATTTCGCTACCAGCTTCGCGAGCCGCCCAGGAATCGCGTCAATTGATTTTACCAGAATCTCTTGTGGTATGGAATACATAACTTCTTGTATTTGCCCTCCAAAGTCTTGGTTTGGGATAGTAGACGTGCTCGTTTAATCAACCCCCAAGGAAAATACGTCACAGGGTGTTAAGTCAGGACTTCTGGTCAACCACTCATACAAAAGTAGTCTTTAAATTAAGTGACGGCAGAGGAATTAACTTTGGTAAGCTGAAATATTAATGCAATATTAGTGCAGCGATCAATTTTGAGTTCTTGTGTAGTTCATTGTTGCCTATCGCATCTACTCCTCCCGGCCTATTGCGATGAAGGCCCAATTAAGAGCCCTCCGCAGCAGCTAGCTTAAATGCCGTCCGATAGGGTAACTTTTAAGCTAGTATATATATATATATATATACGTACACACTATATAAGATTTTATATATAAACACGTTTTGAGTGTATATCTTTCTTTTGCTTCACATTTTATTCGTTTTCAATAGTTTGTAGTATATATATTTATATATCAAATAGTTTAACTACTTTGAAGATTTATTAATACCGTGGCCTAAGAAAAGTTTTTAGCCAGGAGAAATAAACTACATCCAATTTCAAAATTTAATTACGTAATTCCAACTCAATATAAATAAACAGTATTTTGAACTTATATGGATTAGGTCCTCCATTTGCTAGTTTCAGTGCTTGTATTCAAGTTTTCATGGATTTGATCAAGTTATCAACAATTGTCTGATCCATATTTTGCCACTCTTTTAGTAATGTTTCTTTAAAGGTTGCCACTGACGTGATTTTGGTTGCACGCTCTCGAAGACTTCGGTCCAAGTTCACCCAAACATGCTCTATTGGATTCATGTCAGAATTTTGGGCTACCCATGGCAGTGACTTGATTCCTTGCGATTCCTTCCAGGCCTTTGCTACTTTACTCTCATGACATGGCGCTCCAACTTCTTGAAAAAGGTAGACATTCTTATCAGTCTGGTTGGTTTCAAATAGAGATAGTCGTCCTTTCTCTAATATTTGACAGTATTTTAGACTATTAAACCACTCAACAAGAATCAGCTCAGATTTTCATCCAAACCAGACAGCGACCCACACCATTACTCCAATCCCTCCATGCTTCTCGGTCGCCTGCAGACATTCAGTGTTTCAAGTCTCATTCTGATTTCTCCAAACATAAACCAATCTCGAATTAGATTATTGGCAGAATTTACTTCATCTGACCAAATTACAGACTGCCAAAATTCATAATCTTTGCTCTCGAATTCTCTCGCCCAGTCCATACAAAGGTTCCTGTTAACCTCTGAAATCAAGGGCTTCTTTCTTGCAACTCTTCTTTGATAGCCTAGCTCTTTCAGAGTTTTTCTCACCGCATATGGCGACATTTCCATGTTGTCGGCGATATCTTTGACGCTCTGACGATGGTTTCTGATGACTTCCCTCTTCAGCGCCCTTTTCGTTCACTCAGGGACGATGTTTGGTTTTCCTGAACATTGTTCCACACGACAATGGCCTTCTTCATGAAATTTCTTGACAATAATATTAACCTTTTGATGATCAACCTGGAAAAAAAACTAGCAATTTCTCTATTTGACTTGATGCCATCCTATTATTTGCCCTCATTGAAATTCACTAATTTCCTTACTTCCACGAACTTTCATTGCAAGATTTAAGTCAACTATTGTTCATAGATGAGAGTAGCTTGATATTAACACGGTATTGTCTGAAAAGAAGAAGGGACAACCCAAAATTGGTGTAATCAAGGGTGGCTAAAAACTTATCCTAGCCCACTGTAGCTTCCTTTCGGTATGTTCTTTTACTTGCTACGTCTCTTCGGGTCATAGACGAATCATGGTTCTCCTCGGTTCTTCCTATCTCGTGTTGCTCTTAGCAGTTTTTCTCTTTTTGCTTAAACCCCGCCTCCCTGTTCCGCCATCCGTCCACACGATCTCATCTAAGTGGCTCGCTGCCTTCCTCTGTCTCTTTTGCCCTCAATATGCTCCGTGACGGTTAGGTTTCCCAAGCCATCCTTCCTCATTACGTGTTCAAGGAATTTCAGCTTTTTTTCTTCCTGATTTTGAGTTGAAGCGTTCCTTCTGTTGCCATTTGCTTTAAGATTTTCTCTATTGCTTACTCGCTTCATCCGCGGAATTCTCAGTAGAGCCATATTTCTCAAGAACCATATTTCTGCTGTGTCTAGTTTTTTGTTTTTTTTCATCCCTCGGGAAATTGTCCAGCATTCACTGCCATACAAGAGGATGGATATCACAAAGCGATCCAACACTCTTTCCTTCGTTTCTAACGAAATTTCTCAGCACCTTGCTTAGTTTTTGGAATGCCTCTTTCGCTAGTCCAATTCGTGTTCGGATCTCGGTGCCACATTTTCTATCCTTTGATATTTAACTATCGATGTATGTGTATGTGTTTTGTTTTTAAAAATCTTTGTTCTCAATTTAGCGGAAACAGAATGCCTTGTAGACAAAGCGCTTATATTAATTACTTTCCAATGCGTTTTTATTGATAAAGTTAATTTGAAATTAAGCAAAGTAATTCGAAGTCATTAATTTCCAATTCTTTTCTTTATTTTCTATTTTAAGCATTTATCACGCTGCCTTTTTGTCCACCCTCTCTTGGTTTGTTTCTCTTTTTCTCAGTCTTTCTTTTTAGTGCTACTTTCTGTCTTTCTCTCCTTCACTCACTCCCTCTTCCACTCTCTTCTGTCCCTCTTTCTCTCGGTTTTTAATTTAAACTCTCCCTTCTGACTTTCTATCTTTCTTTCTCTTTTTCCTAATCTTTTTTTTTTCTTCACGGAGGCTTTCGTTTATTTTTTTCTTTCTATCTTTCTCTCTTTCATTCGGTCTTTCTTTCGTGCGCTTCTTTCTGTCCTCCCCCCTCTCTCTCTTTTGTCTGTCTTGATTCCTTTCACTCTCTTCTTTTTATCTGTCTCTCTTCTATCCAGTATTTCTTTCACCCTTTTCTCTCTCTCTCTCTCTTCTCAATCTTTCTCTGTTTCACGTTGGCTTTCTTTCACCCTAGCTCTTTCTCTATCCATCAGTCTTTCTTTCTGTCTTTTTTTCTTTCACTCAAGCCTTCTTTCACTATCTGTTTTCCTCTCCTTCACCCAGTCTTTCTTTCAGTCAAGTTTTCTTTTGTGGTTTTATTTCCGAATTTTCTCTTTCATTTTCTTTTCCCCCGTATGTCTCAGACTTTAACACAGGTCTTCTTTTAATCCATCGCGTCTGTCTCTCTTTCTTTTACTTATATTTCCTTTCCTTCTCTTTTTCCTCTTTTTCCGTCAGTACTTCTTTTACGTTCTTTTTACTTTTCTCTCTTTCAATCTCCTCCTTTCATGTTTTCTTTCTTTCTCTCTCTCTCGGTTTTGTTTGTCTTTTTCTCTTTCACACCAGCTTTTTTTCCCTTCAATTCTTTCTCGCTTTCTATGCTTTATACAATCATTCATTCACTCTCTTCTTTTTTATCTCCCTTTTTCACTCAGGTTTTCATTCTTGCTGTTGTTTTGCTTTTTAACTTTCTCTTTCAAATTTTGCTTTCAAACTTCTTTCTGTATTTTCCTTCTCAATTTCATGCTGTTCTTTTTACCTTCTAATTCTTATCTTTCACAACTTTTCTTTCTTTCTTTCTTTCTTTAGTTTCCTCATTCCTATTTCCTTCATTTATTCTTTCTTCTTTTCTATACTTTTCTCATCACCCTTTCTACTTTCTTCACTTTCCTCATCACTATTTTATTCTTTCTTTCTTTCTTGCTTTCTTTCTTTCTTTTTTTCTTTCTTTCTTTAGTTTCCTCATTCCTATTTCCTTCATTTATTCTTTCTTCTTTTCTATACTTTTCTCATCACCCTTTCTACTTTCTTCACTTTCCTCATCACTATTTTATTCTTTCTTTCTTTCTTGCTTTCTTTCTTTCTTTTTTCTTTCTTTCTTTAGTTTCCTCATTCCTATTTACTTCACTTATTCTTTCTTCTTTTCTATACTTTTCTCATCACCCTTTCTACTTTCTTCACTTTCCTCATCAATATTTTATTCTTTCTTTCTTTCTTGCTTTCTTTCTTTCTTTTTTCTTTCTTTCTTTAGTTTCCTCATTCCTATTTCCTTCATTTATTCTTTCTTCTTTTCTATACTTTTCTTGTCACCCTTTCTATTTTTCTTCACTTTCCTCATCACTATTTCTTTCTTTCTTTCTTTCTTTCTTTCTGTCTTTCTACACTTTCCTCGTCACTTTTTTTTCTTCACTTTTCTCATCACTACTTCATTCATTCATTCTTTCCTTCTTTCTGAACTTTCCTCATCACTCCTTCCTTCCTTCCTTCCTTCCTTCCTTCCTTCCTTCCTTCCTTCCTTCCTTCCTTCCTTCCTTCCAATTTTATGTTTAAAATCTTAATTTCTTACAAATTTATGTTTTAAGTCTTAATTTGTTACTGCTAAATATGCCATGCACCATAATTTATCAGATTTTTAAAAATTCAGCTAACATTGATTCTTTTCTTCTTATATACTATTGTTCACCAAATACAAGACCCAAGAGCCACTCAATGTAGAGGGTTACTGAATGAAGTTGTGAGAACATAGAAGGCCATATTATAAGGATATGTTGGATAGATAGCAACTAACCGTAGACTTGAAGAGCTTGAGATCATAAAAGCAGGGGAAGAATCTTCAGTCCTGACGAAGAAGCTGCCCGAGAAGAACTTCTTCTTTAACAATGGAATACAAAGGAAGTGTGGATGATTTGACCCGTGTGTACATGGGTCCTAGCTGGGAAGGTTTGAAATGGTGGCACTAGGGAATGTAGCTCATCTGAACATTTGCCATGGGAAGAGCGGTAGAGCACCAAGAGGCTTGCGATGTTTTGTCTGTCGGGAATGATTGCTGAGTGGAAAATAATTCATCATCTATAATGCTGTGTAAGTATTTTTTGAACTCCGTCAAGGTTGGAAAGTGAAGATAGTGTAGCTTCAGACATGACAGCGATCGTCCATTTCTCGTCTGATCTGACTCTTGTAAAGACAGATCACGGCAAGATTGATTTGATTTATGGCTTCTCAAACTTTTATCAGTTATCTAAAGCCAGAAATTATTTTTAGATTGTAAGGATTTTTTGAGATAATAATGATTTTTACCAATACAAGTTAATACTAATTAACCCATAGCTAGGGAGAGGAGAAGTAGATTCATACTTTTCCCCATTGCATTTATATTTAAGTGAATATAACAAACCCAACTGGAACTTGAACTTGGCTCTCCAATTTACAATTCTGTGCTGTTATCCATTGCACCACCTGCACATCCAAGCTTACAGCATCTGGTATTTGTAAGCATTTACCCATCTAGGTACTGACCAGACTTAGTGTTGCTTAACTTCGGTGGTCATATAGAAACCAGTTTCTCAATGAGATATGGATCAGGGCAAGAGGAATCAAGTACTTTCTGGGCAGTAAAAAGCAACTGACCATTTTTCCAGTAACTTTAGTGATGTTTCATATATGATCCCACTCGAGGTTTGGAATAAGCTTGAGTCCCAGTAGATGTTCAAGATAAGGGGTCTCATTGAGTGTACAACTGTTCATCCGGACTGGAAAAAATTAGGGCCTGCTTTATGATGATGAAAAATTACTAGCTTTTTTTTAGGTATTCAATGATACAAGCTAGTCTTTCACTGATTGAGGTACTGCATTCACCGAGGGACCATAGTGAAAAATTTCGTTTGGAACAGTGCATATCTTGAAGTACTTTACTGTATACACGAACATAGTAATCTTAATAGACTAGAACAACGCTGCTAATGCTTATTCATCTTCTATATGTCATGTCCCTTCAGGACATAGGTTATCATGGCTCTCCACAATCTCCTATCTCATATGGCTCTTAGAAGTTTTTCCCACTTTGCTTAGGCTCCCACTTCACTTACACAACCCTGTCAGGTAAGTGGCTCGCTGCATTCCCCTAACGATTTGACACCATATAAACAACATGGCTGGATCAAACTGTGAAGGTCTGAACTGGTGGGACTTTAGGAATGTAGCTCACTTAAACATTTGCCATTGGATATGTAGGATATATATTGATTGACTCTATACTTGAAGAAGTTGAGATTGTAATGGTCAGGGGTCTTTTCCACAAAGGTCTGGGGATGAAACTGTCTAAGTGAAACTTACTCCTTACTAAAGTAACATGAAAGGTATGGAGATTATTTGCCACCGTAAACATGGGATACCCAGTCCTAGCTGTGAAGGTCTGAATTGGTGGGGCTACGGAATGTAACTTAACATTTGTCTTCGTAATAGCAATAGAGTATTAGAAGGTTAGCAATGTTTTATCTGTGGGATAAGGCTTGCAGGGTGGAAAATAATTCATCACCCACAAGACCACGTAAATTCTTTAGTAATCTGTCAAGGCTGGACAGTGAGGACTGGGCAGGTAGTGCCCATATATGGCAGTAATATTTAATTTTTGGACTGATTTGACAGTTGTGAAAATAGAGCATGGCTTTAGTAGCTTGGTATTTTCTGGAGCAATACCAGGAAACCACCATTTTTCCAGCATCTTTTGCAATGACACAAATTTCTGAGTTCCACTTGAGGTTTGGAGTGAGCTTGAGTCCCAATAATCGTTCAAGGTAAGGGGCCTCAGTGAGTGTACAACCATTCATCAGGACTGAAAAAAAGTAGGGTCTGCTTTATGATGATGAAACATTACTAGCTTTGTTTTGGAGGTATTCAATGATACAAGCTAGTCTTTCACTGATTGAGCTGTGAGAGCTTGGTCAGAAGAGAGATCAGCTGACAGGACTTGGTTATCTTGATTTGGGGATTTGCTCCCATAAACCATGGTATTGTCTACATATATTGATTACAAAACCTATTCAAGTCTCGGTTTAACTGTTACCTTCCTCTGCTATTTGCATAAACTTCCTCTTAATGTAACCCTCTATCGCAAGTACAGGTTGAACCTTATTGTAAAAAAAAAAACATCTTTGGATTTTTGTAAGTGATTTATTTGTAAAATATTACTTGTCACTTAAATACATGTTATCCACAGTATATAACAGTCCACAAAATATCTGGGTTTATTTTCTTCAAGGAAATTTTAAACCAACATAAAAATTTTGGTGACTAAACTTATCACAGCATTTCATCTTTTGTGCCCAGGAATCTATTTAATGGGAAAATAGTCTATCAGATTAAAGTGTTGGTTTTTGAATATACTGATTGTGAGTTTTATGCTGATAGTTTCTTCTGTCAAAATTCTTGCTTGTGGAATTCTCTTCCAGCCTCGTGATTTCCAGTCAACTTTGATCTTCAAAAATTTAAATACAATGTAAATATTTATCTACTGTTCTTTTATTGTTCTCACTCCTTAATACTGTTTTTTTTTTGTCAAATTCTCCAGGACTCAGTAACTCCTTGTGTCTTAGTAGATTTATTGCCTTGTTTGGGGTGAAATGATTAAAAATGTATGCATAGACAGGGTCAACAGAATGAAAGCAATCTACCTGCATAGATTAGATGAAGGTTTCAATTTAAAATTCCCTGGTGATTGACAAGCACCTGAAGAAGGCTGGAGGGCACATCGGCCAAAATGTTGTGATAATAACAACAAAGATGAGGATATTAGTCCAAATGTATGTAATAACTTTTCATCTGAAGGTGATTGAGTGACAATAACAACAAAGATGATGACAATTGTCTGAATAAAAATAATAACTCCTCGTCCCACAAACCAAAGGCAATTGAGTGATAATAACAACAAAGATGAGGATATTAGTCTAACTGTATATATTAACTCCTCATCTGAAGACGATCAAGTGACAATAAAAACAAAGATCATTTTCGTGTGTACTATCTAAACGTTCATGCTTGTTTCCAGATTTATAACTGTTACAAAGCAACCCAGCTTATTTGGCAAATAGAATGTGTCGATATATGTTGTTTCTCATAATAAAAACCCAGGCATCACATAAAACATTTCAGAACCAACTTTAGAAATCATTTCACTTTATTTCAATACAATCAAAGCATAAAAGGAATAAACGTCTGTAGCAGAAACACAAGTTTGATGCATGCTTCTTTTGAGAAGTTATGAGAAAATGGTTAATCTGAAAGTTCCTGCAGAAGTTCTTGATGTCACACTTATAAAACCGTTTCAGGAAATTACTTACAACCATGACATATGCTTAAAATATAAGAGAGTATAACCGAAGTTATACTCTCTTATATTTTAAGTTTCTTTTTAACAAAACGCTTTAATGAAATGGTGTCTTAGGACATTAAAGTGATTAAAGGAACTAAAATTCTTCATTTAATAAATCATTTTACCAGATACAGTGTAGCATCTAAAATAAAGTGAAAATAAAGTTCAGAAATTATTCACGTATTTCAGTTTTGGATTGCATATTTTGAACCTCTTCGTTTTATAACTGATAATGGACGAGAATTCGACAATGAAGCTTTAAGAGACATGGCTCAAAACTTGAATATTATTGTATGAACTTGTTTACAGATTTATAACCATTGCAATGCAACTCAGCTTATTTATCAAATAGAATGTGCTGATATTTAGTTTTCCCATAATAAAAACCGATGCATCACATGTGATGCACAGAACGTACAAATTATTATTTATACTTTGCTCTGTGCATCACGTGAGGCAAAGGTTATAATCATGTCAATAAAGTGGAAAAATAGATGTGTCTTTTATTCGAGACTTTACATTATCAGTCAATCATCTTGTGGTTATATATGATGCCCAAAATATTAGATTAAGCTTTCCCTCAGAAATTCTGCTCAATCGTAGACTCTTTTCTTAAGCATCCTTAGTTTTAGCACTCTTTAAAATCATGGTTTGTGTGCCCCGCATATGATGCACCGATATGGAAATCACGTATTCTGCGCATCAAATATAAAGTGCAGGACAGGCAAGTGGTTAATATTGTGTGACTTTAATCACACAATATTAAAATAGTTCAATTGAATAAAAAAAAAATCCTTGAAAAAGCAATGAAGGTGAAACAACAATTTATAAATATGTGGGTGTGTAATTGAAAGGAATAGTATTCTATACTGAAATCATGATGAGAATGTTCTTTACTTCAGATGAGGTGGTACAGCATCTTGTTTATTAGAGAAAGATGGTTTTGAAAGTTTGCTAGCACTGCTGACAAATTCAACAATATTCAAATCCATCTCTCTCTCTCGAATAAGAAAAATGGGTGATCTGAATAGATTAAGAGCATAAACATTGCATTGGCTACTTTTCAACTTCTACCAATTCATTTTGAAAATGACTAATGATGGTCGAAATTACTTGGATGTATCCAAGTAATTTCGACCATCGACCAGAAGAACTTTGAATAATTTATTTGACCAGAAGAACTTTGGATAATTTATTTCAACCAGAAGAACTTTGGGTAATTTATTCCCAACTTTAATCCCAATGTACAATGCCTCATTTAGAAATTGGAAATATATAATAGAAAGTTGAACAGACAGATCTTATTGATTGAATTTAATAAAAAAAGTTAGGATGAATTCTTACTGCTTAAATATATATATATATATATATATTAATGGATTTATTTCTAATCTGCCAATTGTTTATTCTGAATGTTATTGTTAATGGATACCTATACTTGAATTATATACTGCAATGTTTTAAAATGTTAGTGTGTATTATGTTTTTCATTCTGCCACTCCAAAAAACTTAATAAATAAAATAGGCTCTCTGTCTGGGTTTGAACCTGCATCTCCCATCTGATCTGGTGTACTTTAGAATACTCAGCTATAGAGAGTGTCACAGTTCAGCAAGGGTTTAATTTTTATTCTTTTAAGGAGAGCATATTTTTTGTATTAAGTTTTCTCGTATGTGCAGACTGATAGACAATATATACGTATATATAGACAGAAACTAACAGAATAAACGATTTAATGGATGACTATTTCTGGTTAACTCTTAATAGATTAACATCATTTTTTGTTGTGTACATGCACCTACACCACACACACACTAATATCTGTATATATATATGTGTGTGTGTGTGTGCTATTTTAAGTTTGAAACAAAGTCTTTCAAGCATTGGAGAAAAGAGCTGTAAGAGGCCATAAAAATTGAGAGCAAAGGGTAAAAAGGACACATCAAAAACTGCATCATCTTGATTAATGGCATTTTATTTTTTTGTTGTGTGTTTGGGGAAAAGGGCGGATTTTCATAGTTCTGCACAAAGCTACGTTTGGTCTGTCTGTTAAAGAAATTCAACAAGATTTAATCTGTACCCCTTCACTGGCAAACAAACAAGTAAAAAAAAAAAAAAAATGTAAATTGGATCAATATATTTGATTAATTCTTTCACTTTGAAGTTGGGTTGATGATATTGATGATGATGATGATGATGAATGTAATGACGGTGATAGTAATGCTGATGATGATGAATGTAATGAAAGTGACAATGGTTTTGATGATGATGAATGTATTGAGAGTGATGGTGATGTTGATAATGATGATGAATATAATGAGAGTGATAATGTTGCTGCTGCTGCTGATGATCAATGTAATGAGAATGATAATGATGTTGATGATCATGATGAATGCAATGCATGTGATGATGATACTGGAGATGATGATGAATGCAATGAGAGCTATAATGCTGTTGGTGATGATGGAAACAATGTATTTTCTTTTTGTTGTGGTTACTGAAATTGATCCTTCAGGTAGTATTATTTATAATGGGAATGATGATGGCGTCAGTCATTTAAAAAGATAAAAAAATAACAACAGGAAATAAATAAGTAGAAAGGGTATAATAAACAGAATAATGGAGAGAAAATATAACATAGAATAATTTTTAGAACGTATATAGAGGGGAAGGGTTTTCAGAAAATAGAATAAAGAAGCTGAGTTCAAATCTTAGCCTAGTCTGTTGCATTCACTTTCACACTGATATCAAAAGGCATGAATTCATATCTTTCTCCATTGCACCAGCTATGGGTTAAATAGTATGACTGTTCTCTCTCTTGCCTTGGGTTTCACCTCGTCTAAGTGAAAGAAAATGCCGAATTTAAAACTGTGGTAAACACAACAGAAACTAATCCACCATATTTTTCCCCAAGTAGGCACGACAATTCACAAACTGACTTCACCCTCCATGGAGAGCATACGATACAAGAACACATATTTTCATGAAAAGATTTTTAAAAAACACAAATGCTATATTATCAACATGAACATTATTATTATTTTTTTAATATTGTTCACCCACCACAACACCCAAAAGCCACTCAACGTAGAGGGTTATTAAATGAGTTTGTTGTAAGGGCGTACAGAGAGGGAACAAAAGATGCGTATTATAAAAGACAGATAATGGTTGACCCTCAGCTTATGGATCTGGGCAATCATGGCTCGTAACTTCCTATCCTTCATAGCTCTTAGCAATATTTGTCTTTTCACTACCCCTCCTAAAAAAACCACTTGAAGATTTGTTGTAACCTAGAAAAGGTTACTGAATGTGGAATAACCGAAACAGAGGTTGGAAATGAAATAGTAACCTTTATAACATCAACAAAATACAATGCTCGCTAGTGGCATGAAGTAGGTAAACCACTGCTAGTGGTGGACTAATTACCCCCACTTACATTAGTGTCCAACATATTTATGAGGATTGGGACATAGCCACTAGTGTTCATAGGTACGGTATATAAATATATACAAGTTTCTAGGACACAAAATGAGAAAAGAATGCTTGGAAAATTTCATACTCACAAGATATATTGAAACCAAGAAGGACAAAGGAACGCAGAATGTAAGAAATCTAATGGCTTGAACACCACGATCATGATCACAAATCCCGTGACTCATCAGGGTCATAGGGGCATCACATGTACTGCAGCCGCAGTACATGTGGTGTGTCTTGAGCAATACAGCTTGATGGAGCCCAACTCTCTCCAGACTGATTTGAATTCAAAATTTTCCTTCTCCTAGACTGGTTGCCACCTAGTGCTATAGAACCCAGTCTGTCCTGCTATTTACACATAACTGGAGGAGGGGATAAAAGCAGCGTAGTAGTATATAAGTCTATGTAATTAATTGAACATATTATATGATAAGAGCATTTCAGCAAAAGAATTTGATAAATACACCAAATATAATGATTTTTTAATAGAAATTACAAGACATTTAAACAGAACCATTATTCCAGTAGTCGTGCAAGCACTAGGAATGATTTAGGAGAATACTGAATACCCCATAAAATCCATATTTATCTGAAATAGATAAGTTTGTATTAATGTGTACTACTCACATACTTAGAGATATCTTTCAATCGGTTCCCCAAAAAAAAGAAGAAATAAAAAAACATTTGCTTACATCAATTCTTAGGTGAAAGTTTTGGTAATTGATTGTGAGATGTAGCTTTGATTTCTATGCTAACATTTTCTTCTCTCGTACTTCTCGTCTGTGGAACTCTCTTCTGGCCCCTTGCTTTCCAGTCAACTTTGATCTTCAAAAATCTAAATGCTATGTCAATCGTCATCTTTTATTATCCTCTCTCCTTAATAATGTTTTTGCTCAGATTCTTTCGCACTCAGAAACCCCTTGCATCTTAGTGGCTTTATCACCTTGCTTGGGATGAAATGATTAAAAAAATTAAAAAAATGATAATATTAATGTTATTTTGTTCTGGGAATTCACTATATCAAGTCATCCGCACTATTCAAGCCATAAAAGACTTCACAAAACATCAATGTTGTTCTATTGATATGAACATACTGTCTGATAAAAAATATCTGGGGGGGATGGAATCCGATAAACTCTTGAAATATAAGGATTTGGAAATAGATAAAGAATCAGACATAATCATTAATCCATTAGTTGTAGGGACACTAGGATTAAGAAGGATACTGATGC
This sequence comes from Acanthosepion esculentum, assembly GCA_964036315.1. Classification (NCBI taxonomy): domain Eukaryota; kingdom Metazoa; phylum Mollusca; class Cephalopoda; order Sepiida; family Sepiidae; genus Acanthosepion; species Acanthosepion esculentum. Next base: position 33,329,320 of record OZ038516.1, read on the forward strand.
ATACATTAGGAAAATCTTTACAAATCCATCTACACCTGAAATACAATAAATAATGATAATAATAATAATGATAATGATAATAATCAAATTCACCAAGTAATAATAGTATAATATTAATTATCTTGATGATGTTAATAAGAACGACTTCATCAAGGACAATAATAATAATAATAATAATAATAATAATAATAATAATAATAATAATAACAATAATAATAATAATAATAATAAAAAAACAGAATATCCACCATAAACACCTTGGCTGTCCCTGTAGTGCAATACAGCTTCAACATCCTTAACTGGACCATAGATGACATTAAGCAAATTAATGCCAAAATGAGAAAGCTTCTCACTTTCTACTGCTTGCATCATCCCAAAGCTGATGTTGATCATCTGTATGTGCCCAAATCCGGTGGAGGCAGAGGATTAGTTCAACTAGAACTGTTCTACAAAACTACAACAATTGGCCTTCAAAGATACCGGGAAACTACAGAAGACTGGATGATGATATGTGTCAAAGAACATGAAAGTAGTAAGCAACTTTATTCTGTAATAAAGGAAGCCAACAAGTTCAAAATGGAGTTTCAAATGAGTGTAGAAATACAAGTAAGGCACAATACACCAAATGAGGCTGCAAAATACTTAAAAAAGGAAGCAAAAGCAAATGCAACTGACCAGATACAGAAACAATGGCAAGATAAACCGCTTCATGGTCAATACTCTGCCCGTACCAAACAAGCTGATGTAGACAAACCCGAACCCATCAGTGGCTATGTAGTGTAGGGTTAAAAGCTGATACCAGAGGTTTTATCCTTGCTGCACAAGACCAATGCTTGTTAACTAGAAATTGTCAAGCACATATACTAAAAGATAGCCCAAAATGCAGATTCTGTGATAAATAACCAGAAACAATTGACCATCTTGTATCAGGTTGCATGGTATTGGCACCTACTGAATATAAAATATATAATGCTACCAACAAAAAATGAAGTGAATACCATCTACGCCAAATGAGTAAAGCAGAAAGCAAAACAACTTGGCCAAATGACTTTACAGCAAAACTGGAAGGATAAGGCATTGCATGACAAATACCTAAAAAGAACTAAACAAGCAGAAGTCGACCAACAGAAAATACATTAGAGGCTTAGAAAAACTGGGATGAAAGCTGAGACAGAAGGCCTTATTATTACAGCTCAGGACCGAAGCCTTGCAACCAGATCCTATCACTGTCACACAATCAAGGATGGAACTAACCCGAAATGTAGGATCTTTGGAAATTATGATGAAACTGTCGACCATATTATCTCAGGATGTCTGGAACTGGCAAAAAATGAATATACCCAGAGACAATAAGGTAGCAACATTTTTGCATTGTAAGATATACAAGAAGCAGAAAACCGAAATCACTGAGAGATGGTATGACCACCAATCAGAAACACTTACCCAAAATAATTAAGTAACTATACCAATTCAAACTGACAGGGAAATCAAAGCCAACAGACTTGATATTATCATAAAAGATAAGAAATTCATCAAGTGTATGCTAACTGACATAGCAGTACCATCTGAGAAAAACACCCCCATAAAAATTATCGAAAAATTGTCCATATACAAGGACCTGGAGATCGAGATTAACAGGATGTGGGGAATGAAGACTGAGATGGTACCAATAGTAATCAGAGCTCTGGGTCTTGTGAGAAAAGGAATGGACAATTTTACTAACAGTGTCCCAGGTAACATCAACATACAAGTTGTCCAGATGACCGCCCTACTAGGAACATCCCATATACTAAGAAAAATGTTATCAGTTAAATGACAATTCTCCTATAGGGCCGAAGGACCATAGTTTGGACCTGGCTCTACAGGATACAAAGCAGGAAACATAACATACACAAATAATAATAATAATGATGATGATGATGATGAGAGTGTACCAATAGTAATCAGAGCACTGGGCCTCATGAGAAAAGGAATAGACAATTTTACTAAAAGTGTCCCAGATAACATCAACATAAAAGTTGCCCAGAAGATTGCCCTACTAGGAATATCCCATATACTAAGAAAATTGAATGACAATTCTCTTATAGGGCCTAAGGACCATAGCCTGGGCCCAGGTCTACAGGATACAAAGCAGGAAACATAACATACACAAATAATAATAATAATAATAATAATCATAATAACAATAGTAGTAGTAATGCCTTACAAAGCATAGTTACTTTAAACAAACAGGCCAAAAAGAAAACACTGTCAAATCATTCACTTAACTGTGCCAGCAGACACCAGGGAAAAAGCAAAATAAAAATAACAAAACCCCATCTAGGAACTGTGGAAACTGTAGAACGTGCAGTTTGGTATTTTTCATAAATGAGGTACTGACCTAGTGAAGAGATTGGAGTAATTGGAGATACAAGGATGATACTGAGGAAGGTGTTGTGGATTTTAAGAAAGTCATTATTGATCAGTCTTCAGCAACAAGCAGCAATCCAATCCCCTGGTGTGAAAATGCAAATGTATGCCATAGTAATATTGTTAATGGTAATAGTAATATTAACTGTTTCCTTATAAAGAAACATTAAGTCCAGTAGCTGTTATTATCACTTTTCAGTATTGATGAGGATTTGCTTTCAAATCTTCTATTCTTGAAGTGGTGAGGAATGTCAACATCTTGATTATGTCATCATTTTCTTGTCAAGCTACATGTGCTATCTATTTTACTTGTTGCTGTTGTTGGTCGTCCTCAAGTGATGAGGTTTCTGTTATTTTGTACAGTTCTTTATTTGTGATTCTGCAGTGCCAGTCTACAAGGTTCAATGAAGGATGACCTTTGCCAAGACCTTGCAGGCTTCACTCATTCAAAGCCATTTTTAGCAACTGATCTAATAAAGCAGTTGTATATAGCTGACACTTTAGCTATTTCTGAACAGGTTTGACATCTTGCATGTCCTCCATGAATGTCTCAATCTAACAAGGTGATGTAAGAATGTAACTTCAGTTTTTCAACTTAATTTTTGGTTTTGTAGCTATTTGTTGTATTGGGGAAAACTATCTTTCATGCGGCCTATTTTACGTTTAATTTCATTATCACTTATACTAAATTTGTTATGACTAAAACATATGCTAAAGTGTTTAGTATTTACTAATTCTACATCCTGAAATTTTATGATAGATTCAGGGTAGGTACGATTCCAGTTTTCATTCTAATTCCATAGTTGCTGTTTATATAAACTTAATAATATACAATTGTTACTGATCTGCATGGATTTGTGTATGTTGTTGTTGTTGGTTTGGGTGAGAAGCAAAATATATTGTAGTGTTTTGTGGAGTGCATAAAAACATGATGTCTAACAAGCTTAATATAAAAAAATGAAAATTACATTAAATATGACAAACACTGGCAAGGTGATCCCAGTCATTAATCAAAATTTCGTATCTGGAGTAGGAATATTAAAAGTATCAAGAAAAAAAGAAAAAAGTAAAGAAAGGATGAAAGGAAACGAGAAAGTGAAAGAGAAGAAAAAGGGGAAAGAGAAAGAAAGGGATTAGATAAGGGGAGAAAAAGAAAACTAGTGAGAAAGAAAAGAAGAAAGAAAGAATTGGGGGAAATGAAGAGGAAAAAGAAGTACAAAAGAATGAGAAAAAGAAAGAAAAGAAAGGAAGGAGTGGGAGGAGAATAGAGACAAAAAAGGAAAAGAAAGAGAGGAAGGTGGAGTGTGGAGAAAATAAAGGAAAGGAATTCAAAGAAAAAAAAATTTGAGAAAGAGCTTTTGATTAAAGAAAGAAAGAAAAATGAAGGGGTTATATCTAAGAAGAAAAAAAAAAGAAAAATAGGTGAATATTAATAGGAAAAGTGATAAATTTGTGATAAAACTTACAGACAAAAAAAAAGAATCTTAGAAGAATGAAAAATATTGATAGAAAAATTACAAAAATAAGCAGAAAATTGAAGAAGAAATAATAAGAATATAGAAAAAGAAAGGAAAAGTATAAAGAAAAAAGGAAAGAAAGAATTAGAATTGAAATAAAAGAAGGAAAGGAAAGAATTTGGGAATAAAGAAAAGAACAAGAGAAAATAATTAAAAAACAATACCAAATGAACAAATAAAGGAAATAAATAAAAAAGAAGATGTTTTGAGAAAGAGTTTTTGATTAAAGAAATAAAAAATGAAAGGATTTATATCTAAGAAGAAAAATGTAAATTAAATGTCTATAAATAGAAAAAGTGATAAATCAATGAAAATAATTATAGAAAAAAGAAAAAGAATCTTAGAAGAATGAAAACTATAGAAAGAAAAAAAAGAAAGAATCTGGAAAGAAGAGAATGAGAGAAAAGAATAAAAAAATAACAAAGAAAAGAAATAATTGTCCGGTTCACATTTCTCCTGTGTTTTTTGAATGGGAGTGGTTGCTCATCCCTAGTTTCCTGTTAAGAATTGGGTTTGCGGTTCCTTCTAAAGCCTTCTCATTCTCTTTCATTCCCAGTAGCCCCTTGGTCTTAGTAGAATTATCACCTTGCTTGGGGTGAATTGATTAAAAGAATAAAGGAGAAAATAAGAAATTTTGAGAAAGTGCTGTTGATTAAAGAAAGAAAAAAATGTAACATTTACATATAAGAAAGAAAAATGAATAAAAAATAAAAAATTTGTGAATATAAGTAGAAAAATGAATGAACAAAAACAAACTTATAGACTAAAGAGAAAGAACCTGAGGAGGATGACAAAAATTGAATGAAAGACATTTTCGGGAGGGAATGAATAGCTTTGAAAAACAAGTAAAAATTGTTCAAAACTTAGAAATGTTTTGAGGGAAAATATATTTAAAAGAAAAATATCCTTTTATATTGTTCTGGAGAGAATTAAGAACACTCTCCGAATTCACTGAGTAGGCAGCAATCAATTACTTGGATATATCGCATAGTGACACACAGTCTCAAGAAAATGCTCCAGTCCTGAATGATAAATGTAGTTGCACAGATTTTCAACTGCCCTCATATTGCAAATGAACCACATTGTTCTACTTTTGTAGATTGACAACTTGAAAATTGTCAAAAACAAAATATAATAGCAAGTTAAAAATATAATCTGTAATGGTAATATTAACTGTTTCCTTATAAGGAAACATTCAGTATTCATTGACTAAGCAGCCAGTACTACTTTCAGTTGAAATTTATAAAATCTTTCTCTACAAGGAAACATTTGGTATTCATTGATCAAGCAGCCAGTGCTAGTGTAGTTGAAATTTATAAAATCTTCCTCTTAAAAATAATTTTTCGAGTCCAGTAGCTATTATCACTTATTCCATTAGTGATGAGGGTTTCCTTCCTAACCTTTTATTTGAGGTTCTATGGAATGTCAATATCTTGGTTATGTCATTATTTTCTCTTTGAGTTACATGTGCTATCCATTTTAGTTGTTGCAGCTGTTGAAAGTTCTCAAGTGATGTTGTTTCTGATATTTGGTAAAGTTCTTTGCTTATGATTCTGTAGCACCAGTCCATATAGTTTGAAGAACTGTGGTCTTCTCCAAGACCTACAATCTTCACTTGCTCAAAGCCATTTGTATAAAGCTGATAGTTTAGATATTTCTGAATGGGTTCGGCGCCATACATGACACCCATATGAAAGTTTCAATCTGACAAGGCTATTTAAGAACATAACTTGAGTTTTCAGGTTTGTAAAAGAAGTGTTAAATTAAACAGAAAATTATTTAAATTGATTTTATTTTTAGACACTGAAATCTTCTGCGCACACAAACAGAAGTGGACATTACTACTTCTTTCTTTTATATGCCATTCAGGACGTGGATGATCATGGCTCTCCACAACTTCATATATTTTTAAGGTTTCCTCAACATCATAAATGTAAGCACAGTACATCTATATATATGATATATGATATACACAAGTCACACTCTACAGCTGTTGAAAATACTATGGAGCCCACAATTAATTGCAGTATAGAGTTGTGATGAAGCCAAGTAAAAAGAATAAATACGATAATAAAAGCCTATGACTTTTTATATGTGGTCAAATGAAAGCAAAGTACATAAGCTATGCATCAGGATTAAATTATTTTAAACCTGAAAACATAAAAAGGAACCATCTTGATATGGCATAACTGTAGCCAGAGAAAAGCGGTTCCTACTGTAAGTTCATAAGTGGTGAGACAAAACAGTGTTAGGTGTTTAACTGACAAAGAAACGTCTTCCTTTGTTCACCCTCTCATTTTTCTTGTCGTTCCACATTTTGAATAAAACAAGAACTCTAATCCCAAATTTCAAGTTGTATATCAATAACTCTGTCACTAAAAGGAAGATTATTGTCATGTCCGACAAATTCAGGGAATAATTATTTCATAACATATTGAATTTTTGGAAATATGCATGGAACGAAAACAAGGTCTGCTGAATATTTCATGAAAGACAGAAGCATACTTATATTAGCGGTTTGTTTTTTTATTCATTTCTTTTCGCACACAGAGAATCTGTCTTTTAAAAATGATTTTTGTCAGAATTTCTACCTTTTGTGCAAGTGTAAAAATAATAGAAATTTCTGCTTGATTACATCTTTTTAGCTTTCCAGTATGTTGATTTTGAAACTCATTAATTTAAAAAAAAAAAGTTTCATTGTAAGATAACAAAAAACATTTTATTATACATTTGATAAATTTATATTTTCAATTTATGTGAGATAGCATTTTTCTTTTAACCACTCTCACTTTCTCTTTGGGATGTGGTCCCATAGACAGTGGTACTGTCTAAATATATTGATTACAAATCTTTTGATTTTTCGAAATGATTTATTTCTAGGTAAAATATTATTCATCACTTACATATGTGTTATCCGCAATATATAACAGTTAACAAATTATATGGATTTGTTTTTTTTTTCAAGGAAATGTTATTTTAAAGCAACATAAAAATTTTGGGGACTCACAGCATTTCAACTGTTGTGTGCTCCAGACTTCTTCAGGGGTCTATTTCATAGGAAAATAACCTAGTAGATTAAAATGTTGGTTTGTGAATATATTGATTGTGAGTTCAATCCTTGGGCTGAATAGTGCAGACTTAGACTCAGTAGAAACAGGCTGAGCAATAACTGAGCAGTCCTAAATAAGAACGAGTTTACAGTTGAAGTGGCTAGATGTAACCATAAGTTCTATGCTAACAGATTCTTCTATCGCACTTCTTGCTTGTGGATCTCTCTTCCAACCTTGTGCATTCCAATTAGATTTTATCTTCAAGAGTTTAAATGCAATGCTAATCATTATCTTCCGTCTTCCTAATGCTTTTTCGTATTGGTCTCTCCTTGATTGTGTCTTTTATTCTCATATTCTCTAACACTCAGTAACGCCTTGCCGTACTTAGGGTGAAAAAATAAAAAAACAATTCTGGCTAGTGTAGCAACAGATGATGGAAAGCTTGATGCAGAAATCTAAAGCACATAGGAACAGTGAAAGAGGCTTTTCAGAAACTAAGCAAAGTATTAAGAGATGAGAAAATTTCATTAGAAGCTATAGTGTTTTGTGTTCAAAAATTGATATGGCAGCTCAATTCCAAAACGAAATAAACAAATTGCGAGTCCAAACTTGAAGATCCATGAGCTATAAGAAATGTCAAAATCATAAATTGCAGGTCAAATGTCAAAAATCCCATGTCACTTGCAAGCCAACAGACATAAATAGAAAAAAAATAAACTACATCCAATTCATGAAATTCAACCACTTTTATCGATGGAACAATTATTTTATTGGTCAACGGTTGGTGATGACAAACAATATTAGTATATTTGAGATGCATTTATGGCAACAGCTGCCATTGACTCATTTCTATTTTGGTTATTTTGTCTTCAGCATATCGTACAGAACACATGTGTCCTTTTTCTCTGAAAGCGACTTACTCTTCACTCACAGTTTGTGAAGAAAAATTTAAAAAAAGGTTTAATCCATATAAATTACGATTTGGTAAAACGAACAAATTAGACATACTTAAATGATACCAGAGACATTATTGTGACATAAAATAAAAGCTAATTAACTCATAATTTACAGAGAAAGATAAAAAATTACACAGCATATGAAAAATTATTAATATGCAATGTCTCAGTTTGTAAGTATGTTGAGTAGTGTTCTCTACTTGTGGGAAGTTGTATGCACTCAACTGCCTTGTGGGTAATAGTGGTAGATATTTATAGTCTTTGTGACTTCATATGTAAATCAGTCACCTCATCTCCCTGTACTGAAAAGGTTTTATCCCCTTATTTTCCTTGGTACTTCTTCTGGGAGCTTTTGTCTCCTCACCGACTTTCTCTCCCTGCATGAGAGATTGTCTAGATGTGGGAGATCTTGACCTTTTTCTTTTTTCATAGCAATGTTCCACCACTGATTGTCCTTGTTCATCTTCAGAGTTTATGTGACCCTTGATTTCACTGCCCTGCTGATAATCTTATAATGGCCCCTGTCATGGTCCAAGTTGCTTGTACCACGGTGATGGTCCAAGGTTAGAACCAATGAAGAAATAACTCGAACACAGGTATGGAATAACAAAGATATATTACAACAGAAATATAATACAAAGAAGTAGAAGTATTAGTAATGACTATCAGATTTGGTTAGAGTGAACTATGTTGTCACGACAGGTATCACTATTCCAATGTTCTTACACTTATCTGTCCTCCCTCTTGAGAGGCGCGGTATTTTTAATGTCAGGAATAGTCCATTATTATTATTATGGGTAAGTTCCTATAACAGCCTCACAACCAGCAGTGACCAACAAAAGATCAGTTATTTGTTTTTCTCCTCTGATTGATTTTGAATCTGTCATTTTCTTTGTTTTTGGTTTTAGCTGCTAGTATCCTAAGTCACGCTTGTGTGTGTTCATAATTATCAAGTGATAATTGTTTGTTCATTTTGTTAGTTATCGTTGATGGCATTGTTGCATAGTGTTACCTACTAACAAGAAGTAGTATGCACTCAACTGCCTCATGGGTAATAGTTATGGCTATTTATAGTCATTGGGATTTTATAAGTAAATATTATTAGGGGTTTCATTTTAGGCAGACTTTGTGGCTCAATCTGTTTGGTCATTTCCTCTAATTCCTATGTGGCTTAGAATCCAGCATTGCATCATTTCTTTATTGTTGGATAATGAATCTAGTTGGCATAGTTATTTTAATAGCATTGGTTTGTCAAGTTTTTTTTTTTATTTTTTATTGCTGTTATAACTGGTAAGGAGTTAGAGAATATTACATATTTTTTATTTTTGTTTTTGGAGATGAAGTCAAGTGCGAGGTCTGCATTGAAAATTGAAGTTCCTTTTAGCAGATGTTTCATTTTTATTTTCTTGTTATGCACTGCTGCACGTCCTGTTTCATTTTTATATTTTGATCCATCCATGAATTTCTGGGATAATTGTTTTGAAAGCAGAAGTAAAACAGCAAGTAACCTACTTAACTTAGTGAATGGATTGCCGAACAGGATAAAAAACGTATATGATAATGGATAAAAAATTCCTTAGAGCAACAAAAGGCAAGAACTTGTCAATCCGGGTAACCTTTGGAGGATTTCAAACTGAATCCTTTGTTTATTCCACAATGGTAGATTGTTTTCATTCCACTGACTATATCTAGGATTATCTCGTCTTATTCTTATTTAGTACTATTTAGCAATTTTTCGAATGAGTCCAACTTTATACTGCTCAGTCGAGGAATTGAACTCACAATTACATTTTCACTAAACCTGCAAAAACAATGCTTTAATTCACTAGGCCATTGGCTCTCATCTCAGAAAAAAGTCAGGAAGTTGTGAAGAGTCATAACTGTCTGTACTACAAGCAAAAAATTTAGGTTTCATTCTGCATTTCTTTAAAAAACACTTGAGCTATGTTTATAATATTTTAAAGTAAAAGATAAAATTTCAGTAATTACATTGTATTTGCTTTTATTTTTTAGTCTTTCTCCAGACTACCTTTTACAACTAAAAAGTTCAAATTTGAATTTATCTGTCCACAATACATTTTGCTAAATTATGAATACTTTGTAAGAGAAACATTATATTTTGTTTTCACCATTGACCCCCTCTCCTAGTAAAAGTTTTGAGATTACCAAAAGAGCAGCAGATTTGATTCAGGTCAAGAGAATCATGAAAAAAAACAAAAAAGACAACAGTCTAAATCACTCTTCTAAATTATGTCAAAATAACCTCAAGTAAAAAAAAAATAAACAAAATTTGGGAAATTATGACTTGTCTACTTCAATCTACTGAACTCTCTGCCATTGAATTAGTTTGGGATGAACTGGATAGGAGAGTTCAAAGAGAATACCCAAAGGGTGAGAGTGAGCTTTTTCAGTGCTTGAAGAATGCTTGGGAGGATCTGCCATCTAATTTCTCAAAAACTGTTGAAAATAATGCCAAGAATTTGTAAAGCAGCAATTAAGGCAGGTGGTGGTTTTATTGATGAAAACAAAATATGACACTGCTGTATGATGATCTCTGATAGTTAAGTGCTTATTTTTGTCAAAATAAAAGCAAAAAACATTGTCATTATTGAAATTCTATCTTTTACTTTAAAAAGTACAAAAAATATCTCACGTTAAGGTGTTTTTTTAAAGAAATGCCGGGTGGCCCCAAAATTTTTGCCACTAGTTTATACCCAGAAAGGATGTCGTTTAAAAAATTATTTTACCCCAAGTAAGGCAGAAATGCCACTAGTACACAGTGGGAGTGGGGGGGGGGGTTACAGAGATTGAAAGTGAAAGAAAAAAAAAACAAGTATAGGAAGGATGGAGGAAAGAACAAACAGGATTCAAAAAGACAGAAGATGGTGACTGATGCTGCATTTAAATTTTTGAAGATTGTAGTTACCAGGGATGCAAATAAATGGAAGGGAGTTCCACATTGCAAGAAAAGAAAGTCTTGGAGTCGATGTGGCAGTTGCATTTAATTATTTCAATAGTAAATTGGTGGGACCTAGATGCCAATCTAGTAGCAGACTTAAATTCATGCAGTCAGGGCACCAGGGAAAAAAGCTCCTCAGAGCAGATCCCATGAAAATATATGTAGAAAAGACAGGGGAAGCCATGCCACTTAGAAAAGTGAGAAAGCGGCTGAAATTCAGGTGCCTGCTCATCATCAATTACATTACTGATCCTTCTTTGGATTTTGTCAAGGATCTTTATATGTACGGCAGGAGCACCAGACCAGATACGGCAACAGTATTCAATGCATGGAGGAATGGTAGATTTGTAAATATTCAAGATGGATTCTGACGCAAAAGATTTTCTGACACAATACAGTGAACCAACTTTCCTTGCAGTAGATGCAGCTATTGATTTGATGTAGTTGCTCTAGTTCAAGTCGGTGGAAAACGGGAGACCAAGAAGGCGCAGTGTATTGCTCTCCAGGAGTCTAGTGTCAGCCATGCTGATGGCAGGCAGAAGAGTTTCTCCATGGTGGTTAAATGAATGCAGTTTTGTTTTGGAGGCCTTAAAATTTACAAGCCATTTCCTATGGATTTCGTTAATCGGACTGACTTCCTCATCTTGGTTGCTTTCCTCACAACGTTTCGGCCGTCTGATCCTCCGGCCTTCTTCAGGTGCATCTCGAACTCGGGAACCGTCGGTCTGGAATTTCGAACCCAACCCTTTATTGTTACGGGGGTACCATGTTCTCGTTCCATTAAGGCCATCGCTGCTGCTACTACTGCTTGACGCCATCGTTGCTGCTGCTGTTGCTTCTATTATCGTTGTCACCGCTCTTGTTTGTCGCTGCCACTGCCTTTGCTCGGGATTGAACTCAGAACATCGGGAGAACTTGCAATCACTGTTCCAACGTCCTAGTCGCCTCGGCCATGTGTTGTGAGGAAAGCAACCAAAATGAGGAAGTCAGTCCGATTAACGAAATCCATAGTGAAAACCCCTCATCTCAAAAATATAGACAATTACAAGCCATTTCCTGTCCCAGCTAATCACTGATTGGAGTTCCTTTTCAAGAGCAGCTGTCAGGTTTACTTAGTCAGATCTGATGGATTTGCTAATGAGACAGGAGCAAATGGTAGTGTTATCTGCATAAATACCTAGTTGGATGTCATCTGGGCGATCAATGATTAAGATCAGAAGCAACGTAGGACCCAGGATAGAGCCTTGGGAGAACCCCGCATTCGTGCGAAAGGATCTGAAAGTGATCCCATTCAGAATGGCCTTAATTCCACGATTTGATAGGAATGATTGAATTGAATCAAGCATTCGTTCTGTGACACCATATTCCTGGAGCTTGAGAAGGAGGCTAGCATGCGAAACCCTGTCAAATGCCTTCAAGATATCTAGAGCCAAAGCTTGAACCTCGAGGTTCTTATTCAGAGCTCGATATACAAATTCAGTGATAGCATTTAACACATCAGCTGTAGACCTGGCAAGACAGAAACCGAGGGTTTTGGTCATTAATATAAAGGTGGAATTTTGTTTTTCTTATCAATAGAAGTTGTTTTTTTTTTTGTTCCTTTGGTGATATTTGATGCGACACTTGCTGAATTTGTGTGGATTTGTGGTGATCAAAATATAGCGATGGATCAAGTCAGTAGAAACATGAAGAGGCTCAGTGTGTTGCTCTCCGGAAATCTAGTGTTAGCCAAGCTGATGGCAGACAGAAAAGGTTCTCCATGGTCGTTAAATGAAAGCAGTTTTGTTTTGGAGGTGTTAAAATTTACATACTACTCCCAGTCCCAGCTAACACATGATTGGATGTATTTTTCAAGAGCAGTTGTCATGCTTACTTCGTCAGATCTGATGAATTTGCTATTGAGGCATGAGAAAATGGTAGTGTCATCTACATAAATACCTAGTTGGAATCTGATGACATCGGAGAGATCATTGATGAAGATCAAAAACAGTGTAGGACCGTTGAAAACAGCATAGGACCCAGGAAAGAAGTTGTTTTGGTGTTTTTTCATATCATAACTTTCGAAAATCTATTTCCTTTCTGTTGGCAGATCATGAATTTCTTATGAACTACAGAATTAAATTTTGAATCTAAAAATAAAACTTAATGAAGTTTCCATATTTGATTTATTTATATCTTTTAAAATATCCAGCTTTGTAACTGTATTTTTAATTTATTTTTATTCCGAGACAATTTCTTTATATTTTTATTTATATGTGTTTTGATTTGCTTTAGGCTTCTGACATGGAACAAATAAACAGAAAAATGATACTTTTTGATTTTGACCAAATTTGTTTTTTGTCAATCGATAAACTTTGTGAATATATAAAATGATTTTCTTTCAATATGGCTGCCAAAATGGTGAACCATTCAAATTTCAGTTTATTTTCTGACTATAAACATTTCATTGGTAGGTGAATGGTTGGTCAATTTAAGAAAAAAAAAGAAAAAATTCACTACCAGATTTTGTAACACATTGATTTACAAATTTGATTTGAAAAACAATGATTAATTGAAATTTTTGATACTATACAGGAAAACATCGATTTCATTCTTTTCACCATCAAAACTGAAAAAAAATTTCTTTTTTTTTTAATATTTTCACCAAAAGCAAGGTGGTAAAGCCACTAAGAAACAGGGGGTTACTGAGACTGAAAGAAAGAGAAAAAGATTATTAAGGAGAGAGAACAATAAAAGAAGAGGAATCAAGGAGACAGCAGATAATGATTGACATTGTATTTAAATTTTTGAAGATCAACCTTGACTGGTTGGTTGTTTTTGTTTAGTGGCATATCAACACCTCTATGGGTTATTTAATGCCGAAATCTAAATATTTTGTACACAATTTTATTTTATTTTTTTTAGATAATAATGGTTTAGTGATACAAATCTTGCTAATTAAGCCATATCTGGGGTGGGGCAAGAGGTGGATTCATACATTTCACAAGAGTATTTGTGCTTCAGAGAATATAACAAACTCAACTGGAATTGGAACTTGGCTTTCCGATAAATAACTCTGAGCCATGATCCATTACTTCACCCACATCTCCAAACTTACACCACCTGGTATTTCCAAGTGGTCACCTATCTAGATACTGACCAGGCTTGATGTTGCATAACTTCAGTGATTGTACAGGAACTAGTGTTAAACTAGAAAGCAAGAAGCCGGAAGAGAGTTCCACAAGCAAATAGTGCATGAAAATAGCATAGGATTTACGGTTAGACGTAACCATTTCAATTGTAAATTGATGAGACCTTGTTGCCAATTTGTGGTTAAATTCCTAAAGTCTAGGTACCAGAGCAAAGAGTTCACTGAAACAATTACCATGAAGATATTTATAGAAAAGGCACAGGGAAGCCACATTACAATGATCGGAAAATGACTGAAGCCAAGATGCCAGGTCAGGACCAATAATATTGCTAATTTTCTTTTGATGTTATCAAGAATCTCAAAATCTACAGCAGGAGCACCAGTATGATGTATAATAAATATAACAATGACGTTTTGTAACATATAACAAATCTTTCAATTTTTTATTTAATTATTTATTAGATTTTAATAATCAGAATAAAAGAGCCACTCAAGGTAGAGGGTTGGTATTGTCTGTAGGTATGCTACAACAAGTATTGAGAGGCTTGCAATAGAATAATTTGTCTGTGGGAAAGGGGTTGTAAGGTAGAAAATAATTCATCACCCACAAGGACTTGTAGACGCTTTTAGACTAAAGCTGGGACAATTTTATAGAATGATGTGAGTACAGTGATATAGTATGCTAGGGGTTTGTGGGTGGTGTAATGACTAGCTGCTCAGAATGAGAAATTAGATAGCTGATGTTGAATTCCAGTTGAGTTTTTTTTATATTCATTTATGGGCAAATACCCTTGGGTAAAGGTATGAGTCTTATCTTCTCTCCCACCTATGGTTTAAATAGTATAATGTGTATCTGGAAAAATCATTGTTATTTAAAAAAAAAAATGTTAATACAATATTCACTTGCCAAAAAACAAAAATAAAAAATAAATATTCTTACCCATCCCAAATGGTAGATATGCTGTTAAAAGAAGTATGTAAAGATATGTTGCGGCTACATGGCTGGAGATGGAATTTAGAGCGGATTATTTTCACAGTCATGTCTTTTGGTTCTTTTTGGATAAAAGCAAAAGAAGAATATCTTGAAAACTATTCTACCATTTATTTTAACATACCTTTGCAAGACTGACTTTTCAGCCATGAGTATCATTAACACAAAATGCAATTGATATTGATACTCACCTGAATGTAGCATTGTCCTCCACTGAATGAAGATTACATGACAAAGAAGTCAGCTCGTTTTTTTTATATTAGAAACATGACGATTAAAAGGGAGCCGCTTCATTCTGGAGGTGTTAAAATTTACAAGACAATTCTTGCCATAATTTATAATTGATTGAAGGTTATTTTCTCGGACTTACTATTAAAGTAGTTGTGTCATTAGCATAAGTGTCATAAATTGTCCGACCTCTCAGACTTACTATTAAAACAGTAATAAATAGTTGTGTCATTAGCATAAATACTGAATTGTGTAAAAATGCAATTCAGGTCATTTACAAAGATGGATGACAATAAACACATATTAATGCCTGTATAAAAATATCCCCTCTGATGACTATACATTTTAGTAATTCGATTTGTAATGTAATATTTGTAGCCTTTGTAATTTGATTTTTGAGAAGAGAAAATGGCACCACGTATGACTCACTTTGTAGCAATATTACAATTACTGACTGTGTATCCATTTCTCCTTTTACTTCACTTTTCTTTCTTCACCCTTGCTTATAATCTTTGTCTATCATCGCCATTGGTGAACGGACATTTAATCTTTTTCTTGTAGCACGTGTCATTCAGTCCAATTTCATGTCTTTTATTCTGTTAAAATTGTCTCTCAGGAATTTTCATCTAATTTCTATGAACTTCAAAGACAGTCAAAATAGGATTAACTGCATTGATATCCATAAGATTAGAGCAAAGAAATTCAAATCTCTTTTTACCTGGCTATGAACTTTGGTCAACTATTTAACATTAAACTCATGCTGGGATTAACTGTCAACCAGTGACAAGACACATTGGTATGATTTAAATAGAAGCCACAAAATCAAACAAATTTAATCAAATTATTAACGAGACTAAATTTTCCATATATAAAAACATTGTTTATTTACTTCTAATCTAAGTCAATTTAATCTTGACTAAATCAAGGGTATGTTGTTCCAGGTCTTGTTTTGAACAAATCTATAAATCGACCATTCGCCCTTGCATGGAGTATTGCTGCCATATATGGTCTGGAGCCCCTGCTGTTTGCCTCAGGGTTCTTGATAAGATCCAGAGACGGATATGCAACGTAATTGGCCCTGATCTGTCATCTCGTCTGCAGTCGCCTTCTCACAGACGCGACGTTACCTCGCTCTGTCTTTTTTACAAATACTTTCACGGTAATTGCTCCGATGAGCTGCTTTCGCTGGTTCCTAGGCCTCATGAATTTAAACGTCCTACGAGGCTGGCATCCCGTTCCCACCCCATCACCATTGAAACTGTTAGATGTAGACGTCTCTTCTACTCGAATAGCTTCATGTCTCGCACATCTTGCCTGTGGAACTCCCTTCCTTATTCCTGTTTCCCTGACAAATACAATCTCCAACTATTTAAGTGTAATGTCAATTGACATCTCCAGTTGCCTTGATCTATCCACTTCCCTTCTCCACATCCTTTCACCTTTCATTCCTATCTGCTCTCGCTCCAAATCTTCTGTAACCCCCTTGCCTTGATCTATCCACTTCCCTTCTCCACATCTTTTCACCTTTCATTCCTATCTGCTCTCGCTCCAAATCTTCTGTAACCCCCTTGCCTTGATCTATACACTTCCCTTCTCCACATCTTTTCACCTTTCATTCCTATCTGCTCTCGCTCCAAATCTTCTGTAACCCCCTTGCCTTGATCTATCCACTTCCCTTCTCCACATCCTTTCACCTTTCATTCCTATCTGCTCTCACTCCAAATCTTCTGTAACCCCCTTGCCTTGATCGATCCACTATCTTTCTCCACATCCTCTCCTTTACCACTCCTATCTGCTCTTCCTCCAAACCTTCTGTAACCCCTTGCATGCTAGTGGCCTCTAGCCTTGCTTTGGGGGATAAGCTTAAAAAAAAAAAAGAAGACTTTGAATAACATACTCTTCTTCTTGTGAGAGTGTCTGGAAGGATCTTTCTCCTCTCGTTGGTCAGGTGTTTATATAACTTTTTGTTATCGAGTTGTCCTGTGTGTTGATTTCCTAAATGATTGCTTCCTCAGTCTAAATCTGCACTATTTAGCCTAGAATTCAAACGACTGTAAATTCACAAACCAACACTTTAATCCACTTGACCGTTGAGTCGTACTAAATACGGACAAGCTGCGATATCCTGAGACATGTTCAGCAGAAAGAAAAAAATCTATTCATGTAGATCAATGGTTTCCAACATGGAGCACATCCCCACATGGGGCATGGAAATATTTTGGTGGGACATGAGTAGGATGTGCATCTTTTGGCTTACTATACCAACGTAAGCTCAAATTTCATTTTGCATTATTATTTCATGATTAAAATGATCAAAGTATATTACAGAATAAGCTTTCATTCAAATATTTTATATTTCTGCCTTTCATTTCTCTATTATATGCTTTGAAACTAAATATATATTTAACTGTCTTTTTGTTTTTTTCATTTTTCTCTTTCATTTTTCTCTTTCATGGATGTCATGGTCTTTGGAGGCTTGTTTAGAGACCGAGTTAATGGCCTTTTAAGCTTCAGTCACATGAACTGCAGTAAAATTTTGAATATGTAAGAATTAAATATTACAGTGGGGCACCAGAATTTTAGAGGGCATGTCCCAAAATCAGTTGGGAACCACTGATTTAGATTAAATAAAGTGTTTGGCTTGAAATTCCTTGAAGGTTCTTTTTAAGTGCCATGTCCTTTCAGGACATAGGCGATCATGGTTCTCCACCTCCCTCTATCCCTTGCAGCTCTCAACAAGTTCCTTCCCTCTGCTTTCTACCCCAGACCACATTCTGTTATTCACTTGCTTAAGTCTACCAGGTATGTCAAACGTTGTTTTCCCTTGTCTCTCTTTCCCTCTATTCGGCCCATGAGTATCAGATTCTCAAGGCCCTCCTTCCTCATTATCTGTCCCAGAAACTTCAGCTGCCTCTTCCTGATATTAAGTAAAAGCGTCCTCC
>OZ038516.1:33352501-33450001 GCA_964036315.1 Acanthosepion esculentum
ATGAGCCATTACTTTGTGGAACTGATTCCCAGACAGATATTTCCTCAACTGCAATCTTGACCTGTTCAGGTTTGGGATTAGGTGTTGTCTTCTCCTCATGTCGCCATGGACTTTGCTTCTTACTCTTTGAAACTTTACCATGAGTGTCTCTTGAGCCTTGTACAGGGTGAACATCAAACTAGGATTAATTTCTAGTGCCTGAGGCATCCACAGAAAGGTAATGTTTCTTGAGCAATTTTTGTTTCTAGTACCATCTATGCATGGAAATTTCATTTTGAATCCTGTCCCATGCCATTTTCTGTTTGTTTGGGCATCCAGTTAAATATCTACATTTCAAACATAGAGTTAGCCTTACTTGTACTTCTACTAATCCCTAATCAACAGGAATTTGCTATTAAATGATTTTTAAATATACATCTTACAATTTTGAGCCAAAATTGCATTTTGTAATAAAGTGTGTTAATGTTCTAGAGGAAAAGAATGAAGAAATGAAGCAATAACTTTAGTTATGCTAAAAACTATAAAATTTTGCCTGCCATGAGAAATGAGAAAAACACACTGAAAAACTGATGTCCATTAATAAAAATCAATAGTCTTCATTAAATCCAAACTGTATATAGATTTTAAAATGAAATACTTTAGTCAGTTTTCTATGTAAACAAAAGTTACTTGTGACCAGAAGCCAGCATATAATTCTTAACAATTCTCATTTCAGACATCAGTTTCTCGAAATACTTACCTAAAGTATCATAAATTCTACACAATTACTGGTATGGGTGGTGGAGATAAATGTACCTTCAGTCAGTTAAATTCCATATGCTGGGGTGATTCATGACTGACTAGGAAGAAGATTTTCTTGCAGTAGGTTGCCATTTATTTCTTCAATAGACTGGGTGTCCTTCAAGGATCCAGTCTATCCTGCTATTCAGTCCTTTTATCCAGATCAGTCAGTTAATATCCATATGGGATACACACTTGGGCATTCATGTCTCTTTCAATTCGTGGCTGACTGGGCAGAAGATTATTCTGCAGTAGGTTGCTTTCTGTGGTAGACTGGTTGCTACCCAAGTCTAGAGGTCCCAGTCTGTCCTGCAATTCAGTCCTTTTATCTAAATCAGTCAGCTTATTGTCATATACAATACACACTTGGGCATTCATATCTCTTTCAATTCGTGGCTGACTGGGTAGAAGATTATTCTGAGAGTAGGCTGGCATTTCTTTCTGTGGTAGACTGGTTTCCAACTAAAGCCATAAGACCCAGTCTCTGCTATACAGCCCATATCTGGGTGGGGGTGAGGGATAGAAGAGATGGTTGATAAATACCTTTCCAAAGAGTATTTGCATGTAAGTGAATATAATGGAACTGACTGGAATTCGAACTCGGCTCTTCCATTAACAACTCTGAGCCATTATCCATTACACTGCATCTTAAGCCAACATCCATTAGACCACAGGACACACACATCTTAGACATTACCATCACAATAAAGCATTTCAATGCACCTTGATATCTCAGTATAGCATTTCTAAAGCCATGAAATAGCAACATTTCTGCATATTGTGTCAGTAACAACAAATACCCATGCATAACATTTGAGAGAATACATTTTATGTACATATTTACAGAAACTAGATTTAGGCAACAGTTTGTTCATGAAGAGAACTGAATACATATTAGAAGATATGGAAATAAAACCAGCAGGAGTCATTCAAATTTAGCCATATAGCTATATTCTCTACTTCTACTTCTTATGGATGGGAGTTGCAATAAAAAGCAAGAGAAATGAAGATGAAAGAAATACTAGTGAAAAATGAATAATAATTGCCAATGCTTCATCTAAGAAGGCTAACCAGCAGGAGTCATTCAAATTTAGCCATATAGCTATATTCTCTACTTCTACTTCTTATGGATGGGAGTTGCAATAAAAAGCAAGAGAAATGAAGATGAAAGAAATACTAGTGAAAAATGAATAATAATTGACAATGCTTCATCTAAGAAGGCTAACCAGCAGGGGTCATTCAAATTTAGCCATATAGCTATATTCTCTACTTCTACTTCTTATGGATGGCAGTTGCAATAAAAAGCAAGAGAAATGAAGATGAAAGAAATACTAGTGAAAAATGAATAATAATTGACAATGCTTCATCTAAGAAGGCTAACCAGCAGGGGTCATTCAAATTTAGCCATATAGCTATATTCTCTACTTCTACTACTTATGGATGGCAGTTGCAATAAAAAGCAAGAGAAATGAAGATGAAAGAAATACTAGTGAAAAATGAATAATAATTGACAATGCTTCATCTAAGAAGGGTAACCAGCAGGAGTCATTCAAATTTAGCCATATAGCTATATTCTCTACTTCTACTTCTTATGGATGGCAGTTGCAATAAAAAGCAAGAGAAATGAAGATGAAAGAAATACTAGTGAAAAATGAATAATAATTGACAATGCTTCATCTAAGAAGGCTAACCAGCAGGAGTCATTCAAATTTAGCCATATAGCTATATTCTCTACTTCTACTTCTTATGGATGGCAGTTGCAATAAAAAGCAAGAGAAATGAAGATGAAAGAAATACTAGTGAAAAATGAATAATAATTGACAATGCTTCATCTAAGAAGGCTAACCAGCAGGAGTCATTCAAATTTAGCCATATAGCTATATTCTCTACTTCTACTTCTTATGGATTGTGAGTTGCAATAAAAAGCAAGATAAATGAAGATGAAAGAAATACAAGTGAAAAATGAATAATAATTGACAATGCTTCATCTAAGAAGGCTAACCAGCAGGAGTCATTCAAATTTAGCCATATAGCTATATTCTCTACTTCTACTTCTTATGGATGGCAGTTGCAATAAAAAGCAAGAGAAATGAAGATGAAAGAAATACTAGTGAAAAATGAATAATAATTGACAATGCTTCATCTAAGAAGGCTAACCAGCAGGAGTCATTCAAATTTAGCCATATAGCTATATTCTCTACTTCTACTTCTTATGGATGGCAGTTGCAATAAAAAGCAAGAGAAATGAAGATGAAAGAAATACTAGTGAAAAATGAATAATAATTGACAATGCTTCATCTAAGAAGGCTAACCAGCAGGAGTCATTCAAATTTAGCCATATAGCTATATTATCTACTTCTACTTCTTATGGATGGGAGTTGCAATAAAAAGCAAGAGAAATGAAGATGAAAGAAATACTAGTGAAAAATGAATAATAATTGACAATGCTTCATCTAAGAAGGCTAACCAGCAGGAGTCATTCAAATTTAGCCATATAGCTATATTCTCTACTTCTACTTCTTATGGATGGGAGTTGCAATAAAAAGCAAGAGAAATGAAGATGAAAGAAATACTAATGAAAAATGAATAATAATTGACAATGCTTCATCTAAGAAGGCTAACCAGCAGGAGTTATTCAAATTTAGCCATATAGCTATATTCTCTACTTCTACTTCTTATGGATGGCAGTTGCAATAAAAAGCAAGATAAATGAAGATGAAAGAAATACTAGTGAAAATGAATAATAATTGACAATGCTTCATCTAAGAAGGCTAACCAGCAGGAGTCATTCAAATTTAGCCATATAGCTATATTCTCTACTTCTACTTCTTATGGATGGCAGTTGCAATAAAAAGCAAGAGAAATGAAGATGAAAGAAATACTAGTGAAAAATGAATAATAATTGCCAATGCTTCATCTAAGATGGCTAACCAGCAGGAGTCATTCATATTTAGTCATATAGCTATATTCTCTACTTCTACTTCTTATGGATGGCAGTTGCAATAAAAAGCAAGAGAAATGAAGATGAAAGAAATACTAGTGAAAAATGAATAATAATTGCCAATGCTTCATCTAAGATGGCTAACCAGCAGGAGTCATTCAAATTTAGCCATATAGCTATATTCTCTACTTCTACTTCTTATGGATGGCAGTTGCAATAAAAAGCAAGAGAAATGAAGATGAAAGAAATACTAGTGAAAAAATGAATAATAATTGACAATGCTTCATCTAAGAAGGCTAACCAGCAGGAGTCATTCAAATTTAGCCATATAGCTATATTCTCTACTTCTACTTCTTATGGATGGCAGTTGCAATAAAAAGCAAGAGAAATGAAGATGAAAGAAATACTAGTGAAAAATGAATAATAATTGACAATGCTTCATCTAAGAAGGCTAACCAGCAGGAGTCATTCAAATTTAGCCATATAGCTATATTCTCTACTTCTACTTCTTATGGATGGGAGTTGCAATAAAAAGCAAGAGAAATGAAGATGAAAGAAATACTAGTGAAAAATGAATAATAATTGCCAATGCTTCATCTAAGATGGCTAACCAGCAGGAGTCATTCATATTTAGTCATATAGCTATATTCTCTACTTCTACTTCTTATGGATGGGAGTTGCAATAAAAAGCAAGAGAAATGAAGATGAAAGAAATACTAGTGAAAAATGAATAATAATTGACAATGCTTCATCTAAGATGGCTAACCAGCAGGAGTCATTCATATTTAGTCATATAGCTATATTCTCTACTTCTACTTCTTATGGATGGGAGTTGCAATAAAAAGCAAGAGAAATGAAGATGAAAGAAATACTAGTGAAAAATGAATAATAATTGACAATGCTTCATCTAAGAAGGCTAACCAGCAGGAGTCATTCAAATTTAGCCATATAGCTATATTCTCTACTTCTACTTCTTATGGATGGGAGTTGCAATAAAAAGCAAGAGAAATGAAGATGAAAGAAATACTAGTGAAAAATGAATAATAATTGACAATGCTTCATCTAAGAAGGCTAACCAGCAGGAGTCATTCAAATTTAGCCATATAGCTATATTCTCTACTTCTACTTCTTATGGATGGCAGTTGCAATAAAAAGCAAGAGAAATGAAGATGAAAGAAATACTAGTGAAAAATGAATAATAATTGACAATGCTTCATCTAAGAAGGCTAACCAGCAGGAGTCATTCAAATTTAGCCATATAGCTATATTCTCTACTTCTACTTCTTATGGATGGCAGTTGCAATAAAAAGCAAGAGAAATGAAGATGAAAGAAATACTAGTGAAAAATGAATAATAATTGACAATGCTTCATCTTAGAAGGCTAACCAGCAGGAGTCATTCAAATTTAGCCATATAGCTATATTCTCTACTTCTACTTCTTATGGATGGCAGTTGCAATAAAAAGCAAGAGAAATGAAGATGAAAGAAATACTAGTGAAAAATGAATAATAATTGACAATGCTTCATCTAAGAAGGCTAACCAGCAGGAGTCATTCAAATTTAGCCATATAGCTATATTCTCTACTTCTACTTCTTATGGATTGTGAGTTGCAATAAAAAGCAAGAGAAATGAAGATGAAAGAAATACTAGTGAAAAATGAATAATAATTGACAATGCTTCATCTAAGAAGGCTAACCAGCAGGAGTCATTCAAATTTAGCCATATAGCTATATTCTCTACTTCTACTTCTTATGGATGGCAGTTGCAATAAAAAGCAAGAGAAATGAAGATGAAAGAAATACTAGTGAAAAATGAATAATAATTGACAATGCTTCATCTAAGAAGGCTAACCAGCAGGAGTCATTCAAATTTAGCCATATAGCTATATTCTCTACTTCTACTTCTTATGGATGGCAGTTGCAATAAAAAGCAAGAGAAATGAAGATGAAAGAAATACTAGTGAAAAATGAATAATAATTGCCAATGCTTCATCTAAGATGGCTAACCAGCAGGAGTCATTCATATTTAGTCATATAGCTATATTCTCTACTTCTACTTCTTATGGATGGGAGTTGCAATAAAAAGCAAGAGAAATGAAGATGAAAGAAATACTAGTGAAAAATGAATAATAATTGACAATGCTTCATCTAAGATGGCTAACCAGCAGGAGTCATTCATATTTAGTCATATAGCTATATTCTCTACTTCTACTTCTTATGGATGGGAGTTGCAATAAAAAGCAAGAGAAATGAAGATGAAAGAAATACTAGTGAAAAATGAATAATAATTGACAATGCTTCATCTAAGAAGGCTAACCAGCAGGAGTCATTCAAATTTAGCCATATAGCTATATTCTCTACTTCTACT
Organism: Acanthosepion esculentum; assembly: GCA_964036315.1. Lineage (NCBI taxonomy): Eukaryota > Metazoa > Mollusca > Cephalopoda > Sepiida > Sepiidae > Acanthosepion > Acanthosepion esculentum. Next base: position 33,358,591 of record OZ038516.1, read on the forward strand.
TCTTATGGATGGGAGTTGCAATAAAAAGCAAGAGAAATGAAGATGAAAGAAATACTAGTGAAAAATGAATAATAATTGACAATGCTTCATCTACGAAGGCTAACCAGCAGGAGTCATTCAAATTTAGCCATATAGCTATATTCTCTATTTCTACTTCTTATGGATGGGAGTTGCAATAAAAAGCAAGAGAAATGAAGATGAAAGAAATACTAGTGAAAAATGAATAATAATTGACAATGCTTCATCTAAGAAGGCTAACCAGCAGGAGTCATTCAAATTTAGCCATATAGCTATATTCTCTACTTCTACTTCTTATGGATGGCAGTTGCAATAAAAAGCAAGAGAAATGAAGATGAAAGAAATACTAGTGAAAAATGAATAATAATTGACAATGCTTCATCTAAGAAGGCTAACCAGCAGGAGTCATTCAAATTTAGCCATATAGCTATATTCTCTACTTCTACTTCTTATGGATGGCAGTTGCAATAAAAAGCAAGAGAAATGAAGATGAAAGAAATACTAGTGAAAAATGAATAATAATTGACAATGCTTCATCTAAGAAGGCTAACCAGCAGGAGTCATTCAAATTTAGCCATATAGCTATATTCTCTACTTCTACTTCTTATGGATGGCAGTTGCAATAAAAATCAAGAGAAATGAAGATGAAAGAAATACTAGTGAAAAATGAATAATAATTGACAATGCTTCATCTAAGAAGGCTAACCAGGAGGAGTCATTCAAATTTAGCCATATAGCTATATTCTCTACTTCTACTTCTTATGGATGGCAGTTGCAATAAAAAGCAAGAGAAATGAAGATGAAAGAAATACTAGTGAAAAATGAATAATAATTGACAATGCTTCATCTAAGATGGCTAACCAGCAGGAGTCATTCATATTTAGTCATATAGCTATATTCTCTACTTCTACTTCTTATGGATGGGAGTTGCAATAAAAAGCAAGAGAAATGAAGATGAAAGAAATACTAGTGAAAAATGAATAATAATTGACAATGCTTCATCTAAGAAGGCTAACCAGCAGGAGTCATTCAAATTTAGCCATATAGCTATATTCTCTACTTCTACTTCTTATGGATGGGAGTTGCAATAAAAAGCAAGAGAAATGAAGATGAAAGAAATACTAGTGAAAAATGAATAATAATTGACAATGCTTCATCTACGAAGGCTAACCAGCAGGAGTCATTCAAATTTAGCCATATAGCTATATTCTCTATTTCTACTTCTTATGGATGGGAGTTGCAATAAAAAGCAAGAGAAATGAAGATGAAAGAAATACTAGTGAAAAATGAATAATAATTGACAATGCTTCATCTAAGAAGGCTAACCAGCAGGAGTCATTCAAATTTAGCCATATAGCTATATTCTCTACTTCTACTTCTTATGGATGGCAGTTGCAATAAAAAGCAAGAGAAATGAAGATGAAAGAAATACTAGTGAAAAATGAATAATAATTGACAATGCTTCATCTAAGAAGGCTAACCAGCAGGAGTCATTCAAATTTAGCCATATAGCTATATTCTCTACTTCTACTTCTTATGGATGGCAGTTGCAATAAAAAGCAAGAGAAATGAAGATGAAAGAAATACTAGTGAAAAATGAATAATAATTGACAATGCTTCATCTAAGAAGGCTAACCAGCAGGAGTCATTCAAATTTAGCCATATAGCTATATTCTCTACTTCTACTTCTTATGGATGGCAGTTGCAATAAAAATCAAGAGAAATGAAGATGAAAGAAATACTAGTGAAAAATGAATAATAATTGACAATGCTTCATCTAAGAAGGCTAACCAGGAGGAGTCATTCAAATTTAGCCATATAGCTATATTCTCTACTTCTACTTCTTATGGATGGCAGTTGCAATAAAAAGCAAGAGAAATGAAGATGAAAGAAATACTAGTGAAAAATGAATAATAATTGACAATGCTTCATCTAAGAAGGCTAACCAGCAGGAGTCATTCAAATTTAGCCATATAGCTATATTCTCTACTTCTACTTCTTATGGATTGTGAGTTGCAATAAAAAGCAAGAGAAATGAAGATGAAAGAAATACTAGTGAAAAATGAATAATAATTGACAATGCTTCATCTAAGAAGGCTAACCAGCAGGAGTCATTCAAATTTAGCCATATAGCTATATTCTCTACTTCTACTTCTTATGGATGGGAGTTGCAATAAAAAGCAAGAGAAATGAAGATGAAAGAAATACTAGTGAAAAATGAATAATAATTGACAATGCTTCATCTAAGAAGGCTAACCAGCAGGAGTCATTCAAATTTAGCCATATAGCTATATTATCTACTTCTACTTCTTATGGATGGGAGTTGCAATAAAAAGCAAGAGAAATGAAGATGAAAGAAATACTAGTGAAAAATGAATAATAATTGACAATGCTTCATCTAAGAAGGCTAACCAGCAGGAGTCATTCAAATTTAGCCATATAGCTATATTCTCTACTTCTACTTCTTATGGATGGGAGTTGCAATAAAAAGCAAGAGAAATGAAGATGAAAGAAATACTAGTGAAAAATGAATAATAATTGACAATGCTTCATCTAAGAAGGCTAACCAGCAGGAGTCATTCAAATTTAGCCATATAGCTATATTCTCTACTTCTACTTCTTATGGATGGGAGTTGCAATAAAAAGCAAGAGAAATGAAGATGAAAGAAATACTAGTGAAAAATGAATAATAATTGACAATGCTTCATCTAAGAAGGCTAACCAGCCGGAGTCATTCAAATTTAGCCATATAGCTATATTCTCTACTTCTACTTCTTATGGATGGGAGTTGCAATAAAAAGCAAGAGAAATGAAGATGAAAGAAATACTAATGAAAAATGAATAATAATTGACAATGCTTCATCTAAGAAGGCTAACCAGTGGAGTCATTCAAATTTAGCCATATAGCTATATTCTCTACTTCTACTTCTTATGGATGGGAGTTGCAATAAAAAGCAAGAGAAATGAAGATGAAAGAAATACTAGTGAAAAATGAATAATAATTGACAATGCTTCATCTAAGAAGGCTAACCAGCAGGAGTCATTCAAATTTAGCCATATAGCTATATTCTCTACTTCTACTTCTTATGGATGGCAGTTGCAATAAAAAGCAAGAGAAATGAAGATGAAAGAAATACTAGTGAAAAATGAATAATAATTGACAATGCTTCATCTAAGAAGGCTAACCAGCAGGAGTCATTCAAATTTAGCCCTATAGCTATATTCTCTACTTCTACTTCTTATGGATGGCAGTTGCAATAAAAAGCAAGAGAAATGAGGATGAAAGGAATTCTAGTGAAAAATGAATAATAATTGACAATGCTTCATCTAAGAAGGCTAACCAGCAGGAGTCATTCAAATTTAGTCATATAGCTATATTCTCTACTTCTACTTCTTATGGATGGCAGTTGCAATAAAAAGCAAGAGAAATGAGGATGAAAGGAATTCTAGTGAAAAATGAATAATAATTGACAATGCTTCATCTAAGAAGGCTAACCAGCAGGAGTCATTCAAATTTAGCCCTATAGCTATATTCTCTACTTCTACTTCTTGTGGATGGCAGTTGCAATAAAAAGCAAGGGAAATGAGGATGAAAGGAATACTAGTGAAAAATGAATAATAATTGACAATGATTCATCTAAGAAGGCTAACCAGCAGGAGTCATTCAAATTTAGCCATATAGCTATATTCTCTACTTCTACTTCTTATGGATGGCAGTTGCAATAAAAAGCAAGAGAAATGAAGATGAAAGAAATACTAGTGAAAAATGAATAATAATTGACAATGCTTCATCTAAGAAGGCTAACCAGCAGGAGTCATTCAAATTTAGCCATATAGCTATATTCTCTACTTCTACTTCTTATGGATGGCAGTTGCAATAAAAAGCAAGAGAAATGAAGATGAAAGAAATACTAGTGAAAAATGAATAATAATTGACAATGCTTCATCTAAGAAGGCTAACCAGCAGGAGTCATTCAAATTTAGCCCTATAGCTATATTCTCTACTTCTACTTCTTATGGATGGCAGTTGCAATAAAAAGCAAGAGAAATGAGGATGAAAGGAATTCTAGTGAAAAATGAATAATAATTGACAATGCTTCATCTAAGAAGGCTAACCAGCAGGAGTCATTCAAATTTAGTCATATAGCTATATTCTCTACTTCTACTTCTTATGGATGGCAGTTGCAATAAAAAGCAAGAGAAATGAGGATGAAAGGAATTCTAGTGAAAAATGAATAATAATTGACAATGCTTCATCTAAGAAGGCTAACCAGCAGGAGTCATTCAAATTTAGCCCTATAGCTATATTCTCTACTTCTACTTCTTGTGGATGGCAGTTGCAATAAAAAGCAAGGGAAATGAGGATGAAAGGAATACTAGTGAAAAATGAATAATAATTGACAATGATTCATCTAAGAAGGCTAACCAGCAGGAGTCATTCAAATTTAGCCATATAGCTATATTCTCTACTTCTACTTCTTATGGATGGCAGTTGCAATAAAAAGCAAGAGAAATGAAGATGAAAGAAATACTAGTGAAAAATGAATATTAATTGACAATGATTCATCTAAGAAGGCTAACCAGCAGGAGTCATTCAAATTTAGCCATATAGCTATATTCTCTACTTCTACTTCTTATGGATGGCAGTTGCAATAAAAAGCAAGAGAAATGAAGATGAAAGAAATACTAGTGAAAAATGAATAATAATTGACAATGCTTCATCTAAGAAGGCTAACCAGCAGGAGTCATTCAAATTTAGCCATATAGCTATATTCTCTACTTCTACTTCTTATGGATGGGAGTTGCAATAAAAAGCAAGAGAAATGAAGATGAAAGAAATACTAGTGAAAAATGAATAATAATTGAAAATGATTCATCTAAGAAGGCTAACCAGCAGGAGTCATTCAAATTTAGCCATATAGCTATATTCTCTACTTCTACTTCTTATGGATGGGAGTTGCAATAAAAAGCAAGAGAAATGAAGATGAAAGAAATACTAGTGAAAAATGAATAATAATTGACAATGCTTCATCTAAGAAGGCTAACCAGCAGGAGTCATTCAAATTTAGCCATATAGCTATATTCTCTACTTCTACTTCTTATGGATGGGAGTTGCAATAAAAAGCAAGAGAAATGAAGATGAAAGAAATACTAGTGAAAAATGAATAATAATTGACAATGCTTCATCTAAGAAGGCTAACCAGCAGGAGTCATTCAAATTTAGCCCTATAGCTATATTCTCTACTTCTACTTCTTATGGATGGCAGTTGCAATAAAAAGCAAGAGAAATGAAGATGAAAGAAATACTAGTGAAAAATGAATAATAATTGACAATGCTTCATCTAAGAAGGCTAACCAGCAGGAGTCATTCAAATTTAGCCATATAGCTATATTCTCTACTTCTACTTCTTATGGATGGCAGTTGCAATAAAAAGCAAGAGAAATGAAGATGAAAGAAATACTAGTGAAAAATGAATAATAATTGACAATGCTTCATCTAAGAAGGCTAACCAGCAGGAGTCATTCAAATTTAGCCCTATAGCTATATTCTCTACTTCTACTTCTTATGGATGGCAGTTGCAATAAAAAGCAAGAGAAATGAGGATGAAAGGAATTCTAGTGAAAAATGAATAATAATTGACAATGCTTCATCTAAGAAGGCTAACCAGCAGGAGTCATTCAAATTTAGTCATATAGCTATATTCTCTACTTCTACTTCTTATGGATGGCAGTTGCAATAAAAAGCAAGAGAAATGAGGATGAAAGGAATTCTAGTGAAAAATGAATAATAATTGACAATGCTTCATCTAAGAAGGCTAACCAGCAGGAGTCATTCAAATTTAGCCCTATAGCTATATTCTCTACTTCTACTTCTTGTGGATGGCAGTTGCAATAAAAAGCAAGAGAAATGAGGATGAAAGGAATACTAGTGAAAAATGAATAATAATTGACAATGATTCATCTAAGAAGGCTAACCAGCAGGAGTCATTCAAATTTAGCCATATAGCTATATTCTCTACTTCTACTTCTTATGGATGGCAGTTGCAATAAAAAGCAAGAGAAATGAAGATGAAAGAAATACTAGTGAAAAATGAATATTAATTGACAATGATTCATCTAAGAAGGCTAACCAGCAGGAGTCATTCAAATTTAGCCATATAGCTATATTCTCTACTTCTACTTCTTATGGATGGCAGTTGCAATAAAAAGCAAGAGAAATGAAGATGAAAGAAATACTAGTGAAAAATGAATAATAATTGACAATGCTTCATCTAAGAAGGCTAACCAGCAGGAGTCATTCAAATTTAGCCATATAGCTATATTCTCTACTTCTACTTCTTATGGATGGGAGTTGCAATAAAAAGCAAGAGAAATGAAGATGAAAGAAATACTAGTGAAAAATGAATAATAATTGACAATGATTCATCTAAGAAGGCTAACCAGCAGGAGTCATTCAAATTTAGCCATATAGCTATATTCTCTACTTCTACTTCTTATGGATGGGAGTTGCAATAAAAAGCAAGAGAAATGAAGATGAAAGAAATACTAGTGAAAAATGAATAATAATTGACAATGCTTCATCTAAGAAGGCTAACCAGCAGGAGTCATTCAAATTTAGCCATATAGCTATATTCTCTACTTCTACTTCTTATGGATGGGAGTTGCAATAAAAAGCAAGAGAAATGAAGATGAAAGAAATACTAGTGAAAAATGAATAATAATTGACAATGCTTCATCTAAGAAGGCTAACCAGCAGGAGTCATTCAAATTTAGCCATATAGCTATATTCTCTACTTCTACTTCTTATGGATGGGAGTTGCAATAAAAAGCAAGAGAAATGAAGATGAAAGAAATACTAGTGAAAAATGAATAATAATTGACAATGATTCATCTAAGAAGGCTAACCAGCAGGAGTCATTCAAATTTAGCCATAGAGCTATATTCTCTACTTCTACTTCTTATGGATGGGAGTTGCAATAAAAAGCAAGAGAAATGAAGATGAAAGAAATACTAGTGAAAAATAAATAATAATTGACAATGCTTCATCTAAGATGGCTAACCAGCAGGAGTCATTCAAATTTAGCCATATAGCTATATTCTCTACTTCTACTTCTTATGGATGGGAGTTGCAATAAAAAGCAAGAGAAATGAAGATGAAAGAAATACTAGTGAAAAATGAATAATAATTGACAATGATTCATCTAAGAAGGCTAACCAGCAGGAGTCATTCAAATTTAGCCATATAGCTATATTCTCTACTTCTACTTCTTATGGATGGGAGTTGCAATAAAAAGCAAGAGAAATGAAGATGAAAGAAATACTAGTGAAAAATGAATAATAATTGACAATGCTTCATCTAAGAAGGCTAACCAGCAGGAGTCATTCAAATTTAGCCATATAGCTATATTCTCTACTTCTACTTCTTATGGATGGCAGTTGCAATAAAAAGCAAGAGAAATGAGGATGAAAGGAATACTAGTGAAAAATGAATAATAATTGACAATGCTTCATCTAAGAAGGCTAACCAGAAGGAGTGATTCAAATTTAGCCATAGAGCTATATTCTCTACTTCTACTTCTTATGGATGGGAGTTGCAATAAAAAGCAAGAGAAATGAAGATGAAAGAAATACTAGTGAAAAATAAATAATAATTGACAATGCTTCATCTAAGAAGGCTAACCAGCAGGAGTCATTCAAATTTAGCCATATAGCTATATTCTCTACTTCTACTTCTTATGGATGGGAGTTGCAATAAAAAGCAAGAGAAATGAAGATGAAAGAAATACTAGTGAAAAATGAATAATAATTGACAATGCTTCATCTAAGAATGCTAACCAGCAGGAGTCATTCAAATTTAGCCATATAGCTATATTATTTACTTCTACTTCTTATGGATGGGAGTTGCAATAAAAAGCAAGAGAAATGAAGATGAAAGAAATACTAGTGAAAAATGAATAATAATTGACAATGCTTCATCTAAGAAGGCTAACCAGCAGGAGTCATTCAAATTTAGCTATATAGCTATATTCTCTACTTCTACTTCTTATGGATGGCAGTTGCAATAAAAAGCAATAGAAATGAAGATGAAAGAAATACTAGTGAAAAATGAATAATAATTGCCAATGCTTCATCTAAGAAGGCTAACCAGCAGGAGTCATTCAAATTTAGCCCTATAGCTATATTCTCTACTTCTACTTCTTATGGATGGCAGTTGCAATAAAAAGCAAGAGAAATGAGGATGAAAGGAATACTAGTGAAAAATGAATAATAATTGACAATGCTTCATCTAAGAAGGCTAACCAGAAGGAGTGATTCAAATTTAGCCATAGAGCTATATTCTCTACTTCTACTTCTTATGGATGGGAGTTGCAATAAAAAGCAAGAGAAATGAAGATGAAAGAAATACTAGTGAAAAATAAATAATAATTGACAATGCTTCATCTAAGAAGGCTAACCAGCAGGAGTCATTCAAATTTAGCCATATAGCTATATTCTCTACTTCTACTTCTTATGGATGGGAGTTGCAATAAAAAGCAAGAGAAATGAGGATGAAAGGAATACTAGTGAAAAATGAATAATAATTGACAATGCTTCATCTAAGAAGGCTAACCAGAAGGAGTGATTCAAATTTAGCCATAGAGCTATATTCTCTACTTCTACTTCTTATGGATGGGAGTTGCAATAAAAAGCAAGAGAAATGAAGATGAAAGAAATACTAGTGAAAAATAAATAATAATTGACAATGCTTCATCTAAGAAGGCTAACCAGCAGGAGTCATTCAAATTTAGCCATATAGCTATATTCTCTACTTCTACTTCTTATGGATGGGAGTTGCAATAAAAAGCAAGAGAAATGAAGATGAAAGAAATACTAGTGAAAAATGAATAATAATTGACAATGCTTCATCTAAGAATGCTAACCAGCAGGAGTCATTCAAATTTAGCCATATAGCTATATTATCTACTTCTACTTCTTATGGATGGGAGTTGCAATAAAAAGCAAGAGAAATGAAGATGAAAGAAATACTAGTGAAAAATGAATAATAATTGACAATGCTTCATCTAAGAAGGCTAACCAGCAGGAGTCATTCAAATTTAGCCATATAGCTATATTCTCTACTTCTACTTCTTATGGATGGCAGTTGCAATAAAAAGCAAGAGAAATGAAGATGAAAGAAATACTAGTGAAAAATGAATAATAATTGCCAATGCTTCATCTAAGAAGGCTAACCAGCAGGAGTCATTCAAATTTAGCCCTATAGCTATATTCTCTACTTCTACTTCTTATGGATGGCAGTTGCAATAAAAAGCAAGAGAAATGAGGATGAAAGGAATACTAGTGAAAAATGAATAATAATTGACAATGCTTCATCTAAGAAGGCTAACCAGAAGGAGTGATTCAAATTTAGCCATAGAGCTATATTCTCTACTTCTACTTCTTATGGATGGGAGTTGCAATAAAAAGCAAGAGAAATGAAGATGAAAGAAATACTAGTGAAAAATAAATAATAATTGACAATGCTTCATCTAAGAAGGCTAACCAGCAGGAGTCATTCAAATTTAGCCATATAGCTATATTCTCTACTTCTACTTCTTATGGATGGGAGTTGCAATAAAAAGCAAGAGAAATGAAGATGAAAGAAATACTAGTGAAAAATGAATAATAATTGACAATGCTTCATCTAAGAAGGCTAACCAGCAGGAGTCATTAAAATTTAGCCATATAGCTATATTATCTACTTCTACTTCTTATGGATGGGAGTTGCAATAAAAAGCAAGAGAAATGAAGATGAAAGAAATACTAGTGAAAAATGAATAATAATTGACAATGCTTCATCTAAGAAGGCTAACCAGCAGGAGTCATTCAAATTTAGCCCTATAGCTATATTCTCTACTTCTACTTCTTATGGATGGGAGTTGCAATAAAAAGCAAGAGAAATGAGGATGAAAGGAATTCTTGTGAAAAATGAATAATAATTGACAATGCTTCATCTAAGAAGGCTAACCAGCAGGAGTCATTCAAATTTAGTCATATAGCTATATTCTCTACTTCTACTTCTTATGGATGGGAGTTGCAATAAAAAGCAAGAGAAATGAAGATGAAAGAAATACTAGTGAAAAATGAATAATAATTGACAATGCTTCATCTAAGAAGGCTAACCAGCAGGAGTCATTCAAATTTAGCCATATAGCTATATTATCTACTTCTACTTCTTATGGATGGGAGTTGCAATAAAAAGCAAGAGAAATGAAGATGAAAGAAATACTAGTGAAAAATGAATAATAATTGACAATGCTTCATCTAAGAAGGCTAACCAGCCGGAGTCATTCAAATTTAGCCATATAGCTATATTCTCTACTTCTACTTCTTATGGATGGCAGTTGCAATAAAAAGCAAGAGAAATGAAGATGAAAGAAATACTAATGAAAAATGAATAATAATTGACAATGCTTCATCTAAGAAGGCTAACCAGCAGGAGTCATTCAAATTTAGCCATATAGCTATATTCTCTACTTCTACTTCTTATGGATGGCAGTTGCAATAAAAAGCAAGAGAAATGAAGATGAAAGAAATACTAGTGAAAATGAATAATAATTGACAATGCTTCATCTAAGAAGGCTAACCAGCAGGAGTCATTCAAATTTAGCCATATAGCTATATTCTCTACTTCTACTTCTTATGGATGGCAGTTGCAATAAAAAGCAAGAGAAATGAAGATGAAAGAAATACTAGTGAAAAATGAATAATAATTGACAATGCTTCATCTAAGAAGGCTAACCAGCAGGAGTCATTCAAATTTAGCCATATAGCTATATTCTCTACTTCTACTTCTTATGGATGGCAGTTGCAATAAAAAGCAAGAGAAATGAAGATGAAAGAAATACTAGTGAAAAATGAATAATAATTGACAATGCTTCATCTAAGAAGGCTAACCAGCAGGAGTCATTCAAATTTATCCATATAGCTATATTCTCTACTTCTACTTCTTATGGATGGCAGTTGCAATAAAAAGCAAGAGAAATGAAGATGAAAGAAATACTAGTGAAAAATGAATAATAATTGCCAATGCTTCATCTAAGATGGCTAACCAGCAGGAGTCATTCAAATTTAGCCATATAGCTATATTCTCTACTTCTACTTCTTATGGATGGCAGTTGCAATAAAAAGCAAGAGAAATGAAGATGAAAGAAATACTAGTGAAAAATGAATAATAATTGCCAATGCTTCATCTAAGATGGCTAACCAGCAGGAGTCATTCAAATTTAGCCATATAGCTATATTCTCTACTTCTACTTCTTATGGATGGGAGTTGCAATAAAAAGCAAGAGAAATGAAGATGAAAGAAATACTAGTGAAAAATGAATAATAATTGACAATGCTTCATCTAAGATGGCTAACCAGCAGGAGTCATTCAAATTTAGCCATATAGCTATATTCTCTACTTCTACTTCTTATGGATGGGAGTTGCAATAAAAAGCAAGAGAAATGAAGATGAAAGAAATACTAGTGAAAAATGAATAATAATTGACAATGCTTCATCTAAGAAGGCTAACCAGCAGGAGTCATTCAAATTTAGCCATATAGCTATATTCTCTACTTCTACTTCTTATGGATGGCAGTTGCAATAAAAAGCAAGAGAAATGAAGATGAAAGAAATACTAGTGAAAAATGAATAATAATTGACAATGCTTCATCTAAGAAGGCTAACCAGCAGGAGTCATTCAAATTTAGCCATATAGCTATATTCTCTACTTCTACTTCTTATGGATGGGAGTTGCAATAAAAAGCAAGAGAAATGAAGATGAAAGAAATACTAGTGAAAAATGAATAATAATTGACAATGCTTCATCTAAGAAGGCTAACCAGCAGGAGTCATTCAAATTTAGCCATATAGCTATATTCTCTACTTCTACTTCTTATGGATGGGAGTTGCAATAAAAAGCAAGAGAAATGAAGATGAAAGAAATACTAGTGAAAAATGAATAATAATTGCCAATGCTTCATCTAAGATGGCTAAGCAGCAGGAGTCATTCATATTTAGTCATATAGCTATATTCTCTACTTCTACTTTTTATGGATGGTAGTTGCAATAAAAAGCAAGAGAAATGAAGATGAAAGAAATACTAGTGAAAAATGAATAATAATTGACAATGCTTCATCTAAGAAGGCTAACCAGCAGGAGTCATTCAAATTTAGCCATATAGCTATATTCTCTACTTCTACTTCTTATGGATAGGAGTTGCAATAAAAAGCAAGAGAAATGAAGATGAAAGAAATACTAGTGAAAAATGAATAATAATTGACAATGCTTCATCTAAGAAGGCTAACCAGCAGGTTTCATTCAAATTTAGCAATATAGCTATATTCTCTACTTCTACTTCTTATGGATGGGAGTTGCAATAAAAAGCAAGAGAAATGAATATGAAAGAAATACTAGTGGAAAATGAATAATAATTGGCAGTCCTTCATCTAAGAAGTCTAACTAGTAGGTGTCATTCTAATTTAAAAATTTTGGTATCTTTTTTAATTATATATATAATATCAACTTTTTTCTATTATTCCCAGTTTTATGACTGACCTTGCTATTTTTACGAATCCCTTTTTTCTAAATAAATAATTCTTTCCATTTCATTTTTCTTAGTCATACGTCTTTCTAGATTATATTATTCTCTTCCTGTCTTTGTTTCTTTTTTGTTGTTGATTTAATCTGCCTCTACACCTTTGTCTAAATTATTGTCCTCTTCTTTCAATCGCCTCTCCCTCTTAACACCTTTGTCTCTATCATGATTAACTCATCAAATACAACAGCAAAACCTATGTATGCCATTAAGAATTGAATGCCGCCCATAATGAAATATCATTGCTTCATTTTTTTCTAATACTTTTATATAAAAGAAAAGGAAATAGGCGTAAAATAGAATAAAAAATAAAAGAAAAGCAAAAAACTTAACCAGTGAAAATATTTAGAAATATTTAAAAGGTATTCAGCCTCAAGGAAGAGAAATCGATTGAAGTGAAATTCAATAATGGACAAATAAAAATACTACAGACAAAAAGAAAGAGAGAAAAATAAACGAGGGGGAATTTCAAATTAAAAGTACAAATTTAATAAAAGCTTCCTATAAAAGACAGATTCCTTTTCATTAGAGTGTAGAATTTTGATATTACTTTTCAAGTAATTCAATTGTGCTAATGAGAAATACATTTCCGCCAGGTGCTCTATTAATTAGACAAGTTGCAGTTTATTTTATGTTTTGATTAAATAATTTATTTACTTATTATTTGTAACTGTTTTATTGGCAGTTATAAAGAAGATACTTGTTGTGGTTGCTTCTGCGGGTGTTATACTGATAAACGACACAGTTTATCATAAAGCTATTTACTGAATTTAATTTGTACAATTTACAGTAGATGATAAATCTACTTTCAGTGTCATCATAAAAGATAAATGGTTTCTTAGTCGTGCGAAACTTCTAGCTTATGATTAGTGATTTAAAAAGATATTTACCTGGAGATGTTTTTGTTTTTTTTAATCAGAACAGTTCAAAACTTTCACATCAGGAATAAATCTTCCGTATACTTTTTCTTGAACTAATTAGAATAAAATATGAATTTCTGAGATGAAGCTTTGTTGATTCTTATAGTTTTAATCATTTCACCTCATGTAAGGCAATAAAGCTACTAAGTCACAATGGGTTACTGGGTGTGAATGAATTAGAAAGAAAAGAGAAACATTATTACGGAGCGAGCATAATAAAATAAGAGTAATCAAGAAGACAGGAGATAATGATTGACATTGCATTTAAACTTTTGAAGAGTGAAGTGAGTGAAAATGAGATACCAAATCAGAATAAATAACAATACAGATTCTTATCAGGTACAGTGTTTATATTAATTAGGAGAATAATGTTCACATTTTTAAATCTGTGAATTGTCTCAATTCCTTAAATGATTTCATAACAGTACAAACCAAAATCATCAACACAGACTGAAATAGATTTTTTTTTGTGATGACAAAAAGACAGTTTTGTTTGTTAATATATACACTTCATTTCATATAATTTTGTTAGTGTGCAATCATATGTTCTAAACATTTAATGCAAGCTTTTTTTAAAAAAAATCTGTCCATCCCAAGCAAGGCAATAAAGCCACTAAGGCAGAAGGAGTTACTGACTGTGAAAGATTAAGAAAAAAAGAGACACATTGTTAAGGAATGAGAGAAATAAAAGAAGATGAATCAAGAAGACAGTAAATAATGATTGACATTGCATTTAAATTTTTGAAGATCAAAGTAAGCTGGAAAACATGGAGCCGGAAGGAATTTCAGCAAGAAAGAATTGCTAGAGAAGAAACTGTTAGCATATGTTCATATGTTCTAAATTATCTGATTGACATTGCATTTAAATTTTTGAAGATCAAAGTAAGCTGGAAAACATGGAGCCGGAAGGAATTTCAGCAAGAAAGAATTGCTAGAGAAGAAACTGTTAGCATATGTTCATATGTTCTAAATTATCCAAGTTAAACATTTAATGCAAGCTTTTTTAAAAAAAAAATCTCTCCATCCCAAGCAAGGCAATAAAGCCACTAAGGCAGAAGGAGTTACTGACTGTGAAAGATTAAGAAAAAAAGAGACACATTGTTAAGGAATGAGAGAAATAAAAGAAGATGAATCAAGAAGACAGTAAATAATGATTGACATTGCATTTAAATTTTTGAAGATCAAAGTAAGCTGGAAAATATGGAGCTGGAAGGAATTTCAGCAAGAAAGAATTGCTAGAGAAGAAACTGTTAGCAGTGAACTTACTGTTGCATCTGGACAATTCATCTGTAAATTGATGAGAATTGCTGCCAATCTGGTACTGTGCTTAAACTCATAAAGTCGAGGTACCATATTAGAAAGTAATATTTATTTTGAAATATACAAAAATGTGGTACGAAGCCAAAAAGTGGGGTATAGGGGAAGGTTGGTCTTCAATCTATCTTATCTTAAACTTAGCTAGCCACGATTACTGATCCAAACATATTACAGTATTCCTTAGACAAAAACAAAACATTCTTACCATTTTTACTAGAAACATGATAACACCTCAACGTCCCAATGAAGTCCTAACTAGTTCCCATATATACAATTTGTATGTGGGGTTGGGGAATAAAAATAAAAAACAATTACCATGAAAATACTAATAGAAAATACACAGTCAATTTTTGACTCATAATTCTTTCATTTTAGTCTCTGCTATTTCGGTATGAATTTCTGGAATGATGATTTATCATTATCTATATTATTTATGTTTGGACTCTAGCCCTCATTTTTGTTGTTGTTATTATAATGCTGTCCTCCTCGGCCTTCAACAGGTGTTTGTCGAAATGGTTAACTGTCAGGGAATTTTGAATTGATTACTTAGTGTTGCTGGCTTGAATCAACCCACAACAAAGAATAAAAGTGAGAAAGTTTTTGAAATAGAAACATATAAAATATTTTTATTTCTGTGTTTTTGCAACTAAATGTTTCTCAGCCTGTATAAGTGTTAACATCATTGCATTAAAGTCCCTTGTTTGTAGTTGTTTGTTAAGATGAAAAGAAGTGCAATTTCTTCACGTGTATCTGTGAAAATGAGATAAGCGAGAAAGTGGGGATGAAAGCGTTAGTGTCACTTAGTGAGGAAGAGTGGTGAATGAGTAAGGGAACTTCCTTTAAGCTGTGTCATTGTGCTGTTGTTGTATCTATCTCCTCACTGGCTTTGTCCGTCTAGAGCAGGGGTGGGCAAACTACGGCCCGCGGGCCACATGCGGCCCGCCAAACGATTTCGTGCGGCCCGCTTTAAAATGTTATTTATTAAAACTATATTTTTCCTTCAAAAGCCCTTTATTTTGCCGATTTTAAATATCAATTATTTTGGTTTATATATACTGTGGGGCCCAGTAAAACTATAAATTTTTAGAACGCGGCCCTTGTACTAAAAAGTTTGCCCACCCCTGGTCTAGAGACTTTGTTTAAATACTTTTGAAAGGGATCACAAAACATGTTTTTATTGTAAGCAGTAACACGACCCATTGGTTGAAAAACATTAAATATTTATTTTCAAAGGATTAATTTATTTACTGGAAGGATGCACGAATCCTTCAACTCAGAAATCATTTTTTGTCATTTGATAATTGACTGTCTTGGGATTTATTTCAGTCTGCTCCACAGATCAAATATAATTAATATTCACCACTGAACTGAAAAAGAAGGAAATTACATTGAAAAATCAATTTTCTTGACACAAACTTTACTAAGGGCTACAAATGACGGCAACTTGTGGAGAGACGTGATTAATTGGCCCACTCATGAAAAAGAGGAAAGAACAAAACACTTTTTTTAACAAAAAATTATCCACTGAACCACGTGTCCTTAACTGGCATCCATTAGACATGGCACGTGGAACTAGAACAGTCGACCCCAGCGAACGAAATAAAGGGTTCTGTTCGACATTCCAACTACCTGAAGATAGTGTACATAATATCTCATCTCAGAAATATAGACAGATCCTTAAATAACCCATTGACGTGTTGATATGCTGTAATACAAAATATAACAAACCAAATCCTCTTGCTAAAGGCTATATGTTACGTTTTAGCTAATCATGAATGAAATAAGAATGATATCTCGTAATTTCACAAGAATAATGCAAAGTAACATTTATTGACACAAGAAATAAATCATCGAAAATAATCAAGAATCTAAAAACAAAACAAAACAACAAAAAAAGACCGAGTAGGAATCTGTGGATATATAATGAGAGTGTCCATTATTATGGTGGTACAATGTAACCCGGATATAAGAGACCCGGATATAAGAGAAACCCGGATATAAGATAGATTTTCTCTGGTCCCAAATTAGAGCCTGTGTTAATAAAACAAAATAGACCAAACCCGGATATAAGAGAAACCCGGATATAAGATAGATTTTCTCTGGTCCCAAATTAGAGCCTGTGTTAATAAAACAAAATAGACCAAACCCGGATATAAGAGAAACCCGGATATAAGAGACCCTGTGTCCGGTCCCGACAACTCTCTTATATCCGGGTTACACTGCAGAAGAAAACACGTCTTACTCCGGAGGTCGTTGGCGAAATAGAGCGAAGCAAGCCCTTCTCCGGAATTGGGGTCATTAGGTGTTAGCTAATTGAAAGCATTTCCGTATTTATCTGTTTTTGCATGATGGGAATATATCTTTATTTCTTGTGCCTTTATAATTAGTGCTAGCCACCATAATAATATCGATGTGGTCATTTTATAGGCTTCCTATTTCTGTTCACAGGCGTCCAAGTTATTTGAATTCATTTTATATATTTGACAAAGTTTGTAGATATTTTATCCAGACCCTGAAAATAAAGTCACAATATATTCTAAATATGAGCATGCTTAAAAAAATCAAAACTATAAAAAGCAATGACGTGGCACGTCAGTGGTTACATCAGATTAGGTAGCACCTTGTAGTTATGTGAAATTTCTAGGTGTTTTTTTATTGAAAACGAATCTCCAGTGTTCAGCGATATTTTAAAACTCTTACCGAGAACACGTAATGCAAATTATTGTAATACAGTGATTTAAGATCTTTAAAGCAAATTAAGGATTATTTATTAATTTGTAAAATGAAATTACTTTACTCGGAAAACAGTTTACAAGAAAGAATAAAAAAATAAAAAACAAAAGAAAGACAGTCTTGCAGAGCTTCAAAGAAAATGTATCAGCTTGGCCAGAATGAGAACTCTATCTGCCAGATCCATTTCAAGGGTCGATAACCGTTACTCGTTGTATAAAATTACCTTACCTGATAATTATCACTGCTAATTTATTGCCTTGAAAGTGAAGCTGAATTCTGACGATTTATAAGAATGGATCGACTCCAGAAAGTAATTTGATGAAACTTCTTGATTGGACAACAACATTTCTATAGTTTCTAATTGACAACAAGGATTTATTTTAACTTGTGATTGGTTAGAAAACATAACTAACGAAATTCAGAATATGGTAAGCTGTTAGCCTTTTTTTGTCCGCAATTTACGCGCGAACAATAGCACACAATCAACATGGATATCATAGTCTGAATAGATTCATATGATATATAATAATAATGATAAGGAACAATCGTTAGAGGATACATGTAAGTGATTTCACTACTAATAAACTGAAATTGGTACTATGTTTGAAATCTCTCAACGTTTACTGTTGCCGAGTAATCGTTCAGGAGTAAAAGTAATTAGAAAAAATCTCAATAAACAATAATAATAAGAGGAAGAAAAAACAGGTCAAAATAATACGAGACAAACACGATATATATATATATATATATATATATATATATATATATATATATATATATATGAATAACAAGAGACAAGAAGGAAAACGATTCTTAGCCGACGCGTTTCGTCCTCTCAGGGACTTTATCAAGGTAATGTTGGATTTATTTTGTTGCGCGTGTTTATATACAAAAGCGAGGATGTCATTGTTTTATCAAGGCTTTTAAAATTGAGGACGTTCATGAATGTTTATCAAGTAGTTGAAAGGCCACTCAAAACAGATGGAGAACAGAAAGGGTCAAAATTCAAAGTTTCAAAGTCTGGCAAAAATAAGCGAAAATAGTGAAGATTTAAAAAAATGAATATAGTTTAAATTGTCATCAGATTTTTATGATTTGAGATGGATGTATATGCTGTACATCTTCTTATGTTGGCTTGGGAAAGTAGTAATTCTTTCAGGAAAGATGAGATTGGGAAAACACCGGGACGTTTTGTATATAAACACGTGCGACAAAATAACATCTACATTGCCCTGAAAAAGTCATTCAGAGAATAGTTTTCCTCTTGTCTCTTTTTATTCATTTGTTTCTTTACAGATACACAATAACTTAAAATATTATATATATATATATATATATATATATATATATATATATATATATATATGTGTGTGTGTGTGTGTGTGTGTGTGTGTGTGTGTATGTATGTATGTATGTATATCAGGGCTACAGGAATGTAGGACGCCCATGGCTAAGATACAAAGACAAGCTGAAGAGCAACTTGTCAGGTGTCAATATACCACATAACACCCTTGAGCGCTTAGCCTTGGAACGGGTAGAATGGAGATCAACGTCTTTTTTGGTGGACTCAGCAGTTTTCAATCAGCTTGTCGGAATCGTTTTCAAGAAGCGAGAGCAAGACCTAAAAGGTCAGCCAATCTGACAGTGATCTCATCCCACAAGCCTTACTCTTGCTCCATATGTAGCCTCCTTTGTAAATCACTACCGGGTCTTAAATGCCACTTAAGATTATCGCACAAAATTAACTGAATCAATTAAGTTGTCAGATCCTCATACGTCGAAACCGACGGGAGAGTCCATTATTATATGTACAGGGTGCGATGGATAAATTGTCGTCTAAATTACGCAAAAATGAAAATAAAAGTGACATCTCATTTTAACAGATATATTTACCAAAATGACACAAAAATATCTTGAAATACTAAAGAGTAAATTTATTCAATAAAATCGCCATTGGCTTCAACCACTGCTTCCGGAATCTCTTGCAACTCTTTTGGTCGGTCTACTTGTTTAAGTTGGTGAATGCTGCCATAATTCTTGCCTTCAGTTCGTCTTTAGTGTTGCAAAAAGTTTCGTTGCTTTCTCGCTCAACTACGCCCCATGCATAATAATCAACGCGGTTGCAGTCTGGGAAGTTAGGTGGCCAGATGTAAGGAGTGATGTGATTGCAGAAATTGTCTGACAGCCATGACTGTGTTCTCTTGCTCATGTGGCATGGCGCAGAGTCCTGTTGCTAGACATAAGGTCTTCCACCAAGCACCCACTTGACCCAGAGTAGCACTACCTCCTCAAGGCAGGTGATGTAAGACTCCGTCTTGAGTTGGAGTCCCTCAGCAGCACATTTGGGAGCTCTTTTCTTATCAGAACGATCGGAGAGTTTATTAGTATTTAGTTCTTATTTATTACTGCTAAGTTATTGCTGAATATAAGTTTGCACTGCCCAGCCCAGGGATTGAACCCACAATTGCTATGTCACCAAATTCACGAACCAACGCTCACTGCTTTTGTCCCGTGGCAGTCCTGCGTATAGAATTTGGAGTTTTAAACTTAATTTGCTTGATACTGACATTGCTGCTTGACAGCATTCACAGACGCTTCCCTTCTCTACTGCTGCTACTGTTGAGGCTTTGCTGTCAGTTCTCTTTCTTTGTCTATTAACGGCTCCTCGTTTTTCATCTTATTGCATCTGTCAAGCCGTTATTCTACCATTCTACAGTTCATTCTACGGGTAGGAAATAAAATATAATAAGATACCAGCGAGATTCGAACTCTCGTCTTTCGCCTTCTTGTCTGGCTGACTTGAGTTATGAAGACACCGAAAAAAACAAAAAAACTCATGGTTCTTTTTTTTTCTTTTCCTGTTCTACTGATTTGTTTTCTGCACCCCGACACGCGCGTATAAAACATTGAAAAACAGAACTTTCAAACAGTTGATACGCTTCAGAATGCTCTCTCGAGATATGAGACAAGATAATAAACAAAAGAAAAGAACAGACCGAAAAAGGAAAGCGTGTGAAATATAAATAAAATATAAATAAACCAGTGATTATTTGGTGAATACCGGAAAGAAATTGCAATGTGGGTGGTCCACTTCTCAGTCGGAAGCGTACATCTACCCACAAACCGTTAGCTACAGCGGAATCTTTTGACGATATATATATATATATATATATATATATATATATGTGTGTGTGTGTGTGTGTGTGTGTGTGCGTGCGCGCGTGTGTGTATGTGTGTGTGCGTGTGTGTGTATGTGTGTTTGTGCGCGTGTGTGTATGTGTGTGTATCACGTGTTTGTATATGATCTTATGCGTGTGTGTGCACATCAGAAATAAAGAATAAATATGCTGTAGTTTTTTTGTAGTCAGCAAATCTAATACAAAAGAAGCCTACATATTTAAATTTTTTTGTTAACTAAATATATATTAACAATTTTTTATGCAGCTTAAGAATGAATTAATTGCTTGATTTGTGGCAATAAGGAATACTCAAATTGCTTAAAAATAGTTCCTTAATTTGATATACTTGTGCCTAATAAATAGAAAAGAAAGACATTTCAATGGAACTAAACTAGTAGAATCGGTAGACTTCTTGAATACAGTATAAAATAACGGATTTAGTAATTCTTCTTGTTTATCAAGTTTTTGAATTGCCCATCGTGGATTAGCTTTTGCGGGGGATTTAAAGAAACTGAAACATAATTATCTATTTATAAAGGAATTAAAAAGAAACGTTTTCTCGACGATCTTTTGGATGTGTATCCTAGGCCCTTACTCTGATTGCTATAAGCTTATGGCAATATCACGTTGAAACACCGGTTCCCGTACGGTCACCGAAGTTATGCAACGTCAGTACCTGGATGAGTGGCCGCTTGGGAATACCAAGTGCTGGGAATGCTGGTAGTGTAATGAATAACGACTCGGATTTGATAATCAGACTGCCGTTTTCCAATTCCAGTTTGGTTTGTTATACTCACTTACGCGCAAATACCCTTGGGAAAAAAAACAAAAAACTATTTTCTGGTTTAAAATAATCTTCAAAAGGTTAACAAGGCGTAAAAAACGAAACCAGTCAATCAATTAAGCGGTTTGCTTTGTTTTGGAATATTTTTTTTTAACGTTTTGTCAGCCCTTTGTGGGAGATTTTTATCCTAACCATTTTGGTTGGTAAGAATAATAATTTTTGTTTTCGAGTGAATATTGTATCAACTATTTTTTTTCGAGGTAATCATTTTTCTCGATACGATTTCTATTTAACCCATAGATGGGAGAGAAGAACTGGATTTCTATCTTTCCTAAGGGTACTTGGGCATAATGGAATGTAATGAGCGACATGTCTCCTCAAAATAGAATAATATAAAAGATAAATAAATAAATAAATAAATAATAATAATAATAATAATAATGGATGCAGAAATACAAGTACAGCACATGACACCGGGTGAAGCTGCAAAATACATAAAAAAGAAAGCAAAAACAAATGCAACCGACCAGATGCAGAAACAATGGCAAGATAAACACCTCCATGGCCAATACTCTGCCCGTACCAAACAAGTTGATGTAGACAAGCCCCGTACCCATCAGTGGTTACGTAGTGCAGGGTTAAAAGCTGAAACGGAAGGTTTTATTCTTGCTGTACAGGACTAATGCTTGTTAACTAGAAATTATCAAGCACACAAAATATTGTGTTAGCCCAAAAATGCAGATTCTGTGATAAATATCCAGAAACAAATTGATCATCTTGTATCAGGTTGCACGATATTGGCACCCACTGAATATAAAACCCGACATGACAGAGTTTGCCAACATTTGCACTGGAAAATCTGCAACTTCTACGGAAAGAAAACCGAAAGAAATTGGTATGAACACTACCCAGACCCGTTTACGGAGATAAGACCTGTAACAATTTTATGGGACTACACAATACACACAGACAGAACAATCAAAGCTAATCGCCCAGACATTGTTATTAGAGACCACAAACAAAATAAGTTCCTCCTTATTGATATGGCAGTCCCTGCAGACTGCAATGTATCTATGAAGATTTTCAAAAAGCTGTCAAAATACAAGGACCTTGAAATCGAAATCTCAAAAATGTGGAACATGGGAACATCAACAATCCCTGTTGTAGTTGGAGCCCTCAGATTGATTGGAAAAGATTCCAGTAGACTAATTGAAGGGATTCCTGGAAGCCCATGTCTTAAAGACATACCAAAAATTGTTCTCACGAGTACAACCCACACCTTACGTAGGACTTTATTTATGT
This sequence comes from Acanthosepion esculentum, assembly GCA_964036315.1. Classification (NCBI taxonomy): domain Eukaryota; kingdom Metazoa; phylum Mollusca; class Cephalopoda; order Sepiida; family Sepiidae; genus Acanthosepion; species Acanthosepion esculentum. The sequence goes on from OZ038516.1 coordinate 33,381,464, forward strand.
CAAATATTGTGTGTGTGTGTGTGTGTGTGTGTGTGTGTGTGTGTGTGTGTGTGTGTGTGTGTGTGTGTGTGTGTGTGTCAGTGGAAAATGTCATGATGCTATTTCTAACCTTAGGTACCTGGGCAGGATCCGCAACGAAATGTGTACAAACCAGAAACCAAAGGAAATAAAATAACAACAACAACAACAACAACAACAATAATAATAATAATAATAATAACTCGAAAAGAAAAAGATTTCAATGTAAGTAAACTAGCAGAATGTGTATGATTCTTGAATACAGTATAAAGTAACGCACATTGTATCTCGGCGTGCACACCTAATGGGTGTCCGTTAAAGTGCCCGGAAAATGTTCGAATATTCACAATTTTTTTAATAAGAAATTTACGATTTTGATCAGTGCTCTGTTTGTTTAATTTTTGTGCACGAATTAGTACTAAACTTACTCAAGTGGTTCTTTCAAAATTTAATGAATAATTCATACCGTTCCCAATAGTATTTGTCTGAAAGTGAACGCAACAAACTAAGTAACCCGATTCGCTGATTCGACTGATTCGACTTTCCGCGCCAAAGAGGTAGGAAGCTTGGCAAAAAGGACAAACATTGCAAAGGATAGGAAGTTGTGGAGAACCGTGATCGTCTACATCCTGAAAAAATGTGTACATAGAGGGAGAACATTATTAAAATATATTTAAATTTTTTTCCCTTGACTGCTTCAATCGTAGGGGAAACCTGAGGGCAAAAGAATTATACTTTGATTCGTCTTCCTCATGATCCTTTCAGATAGATTGGCAGTATCCATCTCCTCTACCAGCTTTTGACCGACAGCCGAAGACCACGGAATATGGTGTGGTCGCCCTCGGTCCGTACACTAGGTCCTCAGGTTTTCAGTTGTCCTTCTCCTACACCAGTTGCCACTCAGCCTGTCCTCCTATTTACGTATGTGGGTTCATACCTTACCTTTTCCAAGGTTATAAGTGAGTAAGTGAATGTAATGAACTCGACTGGAATTTGAACACGGTTCTCCGTTTTCTTAATCCGAGCCGCTATCCGTACCCCTTTAAATAGATTCTTTTAAATCGCTTTTGTTAGCCTTTTTATATAAAAAAAAGAACAATAAAGATGTCGTAGATCACCGTCTATGGCCCCAAATCATTTGCTTTATAATACAACTTAAAAATCATGTTTTTTTTTTTCTTCGATGTTTCCCTAAAATGGCTTCCCAAGTACGAGGCTGTTTTCATATCAGTGAACAAGTATTTTTCTTTCGTAGATAATGCTAAGTTCGACTGTGTAGGGTAAGAAATGATGAATCGCTTACAATTTCCACGGTGCAGTTTACGGTTTATACAAATAGACACGACTTCAGCACTTACAAATTCGAACACTCCCAAACCACTAAATCTACTGGTTTCCAGCCTGACCCAACATTCTTAGGATCCATAGTTTTAATATAAAAAAAAAATGTATGAGAAAACAAAAATAAAGCTGCCACTATATGACGAAACCGATTTAAAAAAAAAAGGAGATAAAAAGGTAAACATTGTAATGGCACTGAAATTCTTGACTTTCATGGGAGTTCTCTTTCCTACCCGTTTTTTTTCTTCTTCAGCTCGCAGTTTCCCCTTTCGACTCTGTTGGGGTGTAGGTGCGACCCATTATCTTGCTTTTATAAGTCTTTAAGTAACTTCACGTGGGTGATGTGTATTTTGATATGAGTGACAAGCTGTGTTTGACACTATGCCAATTACTGTCAACATGGGCTGATATCAGTTACCCCACTGAACCAAAAGTAAAGACTCTTCTGTCTTTCCTGTTTTTCTTCCTCTGTCGTATTAAGTGCGTTTGCTTCTTTCTTTCTTTCTTTCTTTCTTTCTTTCTTTCTTTCTTTCTTTCTTATACAAACTCTTTCTTTCTTTCTTTCTTTCTTTACGTATGTTCAGACTCTCTCTCTTTCTCCTTTTCTTTTTATTTGAGAACCGAGTTCCAATTCCAGCACAGTTCCTTATATTCACTTGTGCAAATGCCCATGGGAAACGTAAGAATACATTTTTCTTACTCCAGCTATGGGTTAATTAATAAAACTTTTATCACTAAATCTAATAATATCCTCTGGTAATAAATAATCTGTTAAGGGTTGATAAACCGTAGAAAATGAAATAATCTTTCTTTCTTTCTTTCTTTCTTTCTTTCTTTCTTTCTTTCTTTCTTTCTAATATCTCTCCACTCTTTCTTTTTTGAATTCTTTCTTAGCTATCATTTTCTCCAGTGTCTAGCCACACTGAAGAGATGTGATACAGCGAAACAGTCTGTCTGTGGATGACAATTTTATATATATATATATATATATGTGTGTGTGTGTGTGCGTGACGTCTGTGCGCAAAATTTCAGATATAATTAGAATATATATGTAAAAAGGCAATGTGAATAAGGACAAAAGGAAAACTTATCTTTAAACTTTGTCATGATTAAGTCCACTAGAGATTGAAATGCGTCTGCTAAGCTAAGTTTTCCTTTTGTCTTTCTTCACACACACACACATGCCCCCCCATATATATATATATATATATATATATATATATATATATATATATATATATATATATATGTGTGTGTGTGTGTGTGCTGTGATCAGATAAATTTTTATCTCAACTTTTCACTGTATATTGTTGGAACTATGTTATTAACATTCACAAATAAATTGACAAAAACTGATGATGTTGAAAAATAAATATTTATTGTGTAAAATAACTACCTTTTCTTTCATTAGGTTGTAAACTTATTCATCTATCGAGAAGAATAGGTTTTTTCCTTATTGATCTAAACGTTATTTCTGTGTACATGTTTCAGTAGAAGCCTTGTTTTTTTTTATTTATTTTTAAACAGCGTGAATGGCGTCTACCGGCCAGCGCATTCGAGATACTTAATAAAGAGAATGTGCTCTCCGTTAGGGTCCGAGTCTGCATCTCATGTACTTTAGACCACACGGTCACATTTTCTTAATAAATTTTCTCGAATGCCCAGGTCCGTCGGCGTAATTCAGACAGCACAAAAAAAATTCAGGCATCACTCAAACACCTGTTTCCACACAACGATTACAGTGATAAGATTAAATCAGATTAAATGTAAAATCCATTAATTTCTTACAAATACATACGTATTTCTCAAATGTGCAAGCCGATACACTTAATACACGCTGTTTAATAAATATATAAATAAAATGGGACGTTTATTTCAAATAAGAAGTGCGCACGACAATAACCTCCTCCTCCTCCTACTACTACTACTACTAATAATATATATACTGGTTTCCAGCCTGACGTTATATATATATATATATATATATATATATATATATATATATATATATATATATATATATATATATATATATATATATATATATATATATATATATATATATATATATATATATATATATATATATATATATATATATATATATATATATATATATATATAAGGCACGGTGGATAGAGACCTGGATTGAGGAATCGGAGAGCCGAGTTCGAATTCCAGTCGAATCCATTACAATCACTTACGTGCTAATACCCTTGGGAATGGTGTGAATCCTCTTCTTCTCCGTCCAGCTATGGGTAAATAGCAGGACAGACTGGGTTCTATAGCCTTGGATGGCAACTGGTCTAGGAGAAGGACAACTCTGAATTCAAAACCTGCGAAGGGTCGTTTGAGGACCCTGTGGCACGTAGTCACCAAGTCTCTGTATTCGGCCCTTCAAAAAGTGCGGATGGTGCTGCACAAAACCATTACCACTATAATCAGATCTCATGTGCTGGCGTTGGGCTGACAGTTTCCTACGAACTGATCTGCTTGACCCTCAGACGTCGAATTCGACTGGAGAGTTGAGTATATACATATATATATATATATATATATATATATATATATATATATATATATGGAGAGAGAGAGAGAGAGAGAGATATTGTAATGACAAAAGTACACAAGAAAGCTTTATTCAACTGAGAATACAAGGTTCGCGTATAGTGTCCTTTTATAGCCCCAGTAAAAAGAAATAGCTCTCTCAAACAGGAGAGTAACAAAACAAGGTGATATCACTCTTGATTATTCATAACACACACACACACACACACACACTAACACACACACACACTAACACACACACTAACACACACGCACACACACACACTAACACACACACACACTAACACAGACACACACTAACACACACACACTAACACACACACACACTAACACACACACACACACACACACACTAACACGCACACACACACACTGACACACACACACACTAACACACACACTAACACACACACACTAACACACACACACACTAACACACACACACACTAACACACACACACACACACACGCACACACACACACGCACACACACACACTAACACACATATATATATATATACCGATATGAATTTAGAACGAATCGAATATAAATTCAGACGTTCGTAACATTCATTTAAAATAGGGCACAATACAATAAATAGTAGACCAATATTCTTTATTCGTTATTTACTAACACCTGATGAGGTGTGTTAATACACATCGAAACATAATTGCATTTGTGTAGCGTTATTCTACATGTTGATGTAATATCCTAACATAAATAAAAAAAAAAAATATATTTATATAGTCCTGGGTATGACGATAAACTACATCCGGCAGCAAGGCCTCTGAGAGAGAAATTATAGGTTTTGAGGAGCGTGGAACCACCTGCTGTTCCCAAGTCTACTCTAGCCCGGGGTAGTAGCCCCTGTTAGGGTCATAGCTATGGACAAATATCCCCCCCCCAAAAGGACAAAACTCAAAACCCTATGAAAGTATAAAAATACATTTCTATAGTAAAAATACCAGCAATACATCAATCAACATGAAAGAACTCTTTGATGACATTAATCAAAATAATATCCTACAATTTCTAAACCCAAACTGTATTCCAAAATATAACTTCACCAAAACTACAACATAAAACACATATATCACCGCCTCTAGTAATTATGTCCACACAAACATATATATGCACAAAAGCTGAGTATCATCTACCATGTATTCAATTGTGAAAGCAGAATAACATATATCATAATTTTATTACTTCAAAGTTCCCAAGAAGATTAAATTTTGGTATTAAATCACCCCATAATAGTTGATATGATGTAAAAAAAAACATTATATATTTAAAATATATATTTCAACTTTGGTTGACTATGAAAAGCCATTCAACTCAGTAGAATAGACGGTTGTTTTTGCAATAATTCAACTACACAAAGGCTCAGAAAAGTAACGATTCACATTGCATTTAAATTTTTGAAGGTCAAAGTTGAGTGGAAAGGAAGAGAGTTCCACAAGCAAGAAGATTAATACAGGTCACGATTAGACTTGAGTCAAAAGGGAAATATATATATCTAGTTTCAATAGAAAGACGTCCCTCACGTTTATACCTGATTAAATAAGTAGATTTTATGTTTAAGTCAAGGCTGTTGCTATCTTCTCCTTTGATCTATATGTCAAGTCCCTTCAGGACGTTGATGATCATGGCTCTCCACAATTTCCTGTCCATTCCTGCACTAAAGACACTGAGACGCAAGGGGTTACTGAGGGTGGGAGAATATGAGGAAAAAAACGCTATTAAGGAGAGAGAACAATAAAAGAACAGGAATTAAGTGGATAAAAGATAAAAAATTGATATAGCATTTACATTTTTGAAGATTAAAGTTGACTGGAAAGCAAGAAACCGACAGAAAATTCTACAAGCGAGAAGTGACAGAAGAAATTGTGAACATAGAACTTACGGTTACATCTAGCAGCCATTTCAGCTGTAATCTAGTAATGTGCTTAAATTCATAAAGTCTAAGTACCATAGAGGAAAGTTCCTGAGAATAATTACCATGAAAAATTTATAGAAAAGTTGCAGGGAAGCCATGTTACGGCGGTAGGAAAGTAATTGAAGCCGAGATGCCACATTGGGACCAACAACATTGCTGATTCTTCTTTGTATTTCATTATGAATCCCTAAATACACGGCTGATCTAACGGACCATATGTGGCAGTAATATTCAATACACAAATGAATGATCTATTAAAGAGAGAGAACAATAAAAGAACAAGAATTAAGAAGACAGAATATATCGATTGAGATAGCATTTAAATGTTTGAAGATCAAAGTTGACTGGAAAACAAGAAGCCGGATGAGAGTTCCAAAAGCGAGAAGTACGAGAGAAGAAACTGTTAGCATAGAACTTACGGTTACAGCTAGCAATTTCAACTGTGAAATGTTTAGACCGAGCCGTCATTCTGGTACTGCGCTTAAATTCATGAAGTCTTGTTATCAAAGAGGAAAGCTCACCAGAACAACTGCCATGAAAATATTTACAGAAAAAACACAAGGAAGCTACGTTACGGCGGCGGGAAAGTAACTGAAGCCGATATTCCAGATCAGGACCAATAACATTGCAGATTCTTCTTTGTATTTCATCAAGAATCTCTAAATACATAGCAGAACCACCAGACCAGATTAATTAATCGATATCGTAAATTTAAATTTCCTTTTAACATCCGCGCCGATATGAACAAAAATGAGATTTAAATAAAATTTCTTTCTTGGTCAGGCTGAGAAGCTTTCAGTACTCGTAAGCCATAACGCATTCTTCCCAAAGGTACGTTCTTTTTTTTTTTTTTTTGCTTCTGTACCCATTCCAAATTATCTATTTTCAGATATTATTCGGTAACGTTGGTACTTGACATCTGACATGCTTGTTTTGTCAGATCTGAAAATCACCTTTGTGTTTGACAGGAAAGCAGTTATACGTATACTCGACAGAGATAAGATCACCAAGCCCTTTCGCTACCCGTCCACCTTACATACACACGTACATACTATCACCCATTCCCCTTTACCTCTCACACTATCATTCCACTTGCCAATTCACGAAGCTCACGCTCCTCAGACCTTGACGAAGAGAGAGGGCAATATTGGACGATGTATGACCAAAATTCATAAAGTTAGAGAGAACTAGTTTTAGCTAAAAAAAAACTTGTTTGCTTACCCGGGAAACCAATGTGTGTGTGTTTGGTAATAGTAATATTAACCATTTCCCTACATTTGGCATTCACTGTCTGAGCAGTGAGTACTTTCTTTCTTCTTTCTATGTGCCATGTCCTTTCAGGGCGTAGGCGATCATGGCTCTCCAGCTCGCTCTATCCCTTGCTGTACTCAACAAGTCCCTTCCCTCTGCTTTCTCCTCCGGACCATGTTCTATCATACATCTGCTGAAGCTCGCCAGTTATGTCACGAACTGTTTTCCTTATTCTCTTTTCCCTCTATTCGATCCGTGAGTATCAGATTCTCCAAGCCCTCCTTCCTTATTACATATCCCAGATAATTCAGCTGCCTCTCCTAATGTCAAGTATAAGCTTCCTCTTCGTTTGCATCATCTCCAAAAACTCATCGTTGCTCACACGTTCGGTCCATGATATCCTTAGCATCCTTCTGTAGAACCACATATCCGTCGCCTCGAGTCTCTTCTTCATCTCTGAGGAAATTATCCATCATTCGCTGCCGTAAAGAAGGACAGATGTCACGTAACAGCTCTACTTTCGGTTAAAATTTATAAAATATTTCTCTGAAAAGAAATCTTTCATGAAAATTTGGTATCTCAGTTCCAGTAGCTGTTACCATTCTTTTGCAGTTTGATGAGGGTTTCCTTCCTAACCTTTTGTTTGATGTGGTGTGGAATGTCAACATCTTTATTGTGTCATTATTTTCCCTTCGAGTTACATGTCATATCCATTTTAGTTGTTGCTACTGTTGGTAGTTTTCACGTGATGTTGTTTATATCACTTGTTACAGTTCTCTGTTTGTGAGTATGTAGCGCCAGCCCACAATGTTCAAACAAGGATAATTTTTGCCAAGACCATCAGGTTTCACTCGCTCAAAGCCTTTTCTAAGCATTGATCTGAGAAGGCGGATATATACAACTGACAGTTTAAATATTTCTGAACGTGTTTGGTGCCAAGCATGACATCCAGATGATAGCCTCGATCTGACGAGGCTATATATGAACATAGTTTTCAGATTGTTGTTTTGGTTTTTGACGATTTGAGCCATTGATCTTAGAAAACTGTTGCATGTGTGTGTGTGTGTGTGTGTGTGTGTGTGTGTGTGCGGAAAAGAGGAGAGAAAGGGATACAAGAGAGAGAGAGAGACAGGTACAGAGAGAGATTGGATGTATTAGTGAAAAAGTGCGAAAAGAAACGTAAAAACAAAACGTGGCGAAGAGATTCTGTTATCAGATTTACGTAAAATCGGTAACTCGTGACAGACAATGGATAGTAGATGACTGTTTTTACCTTGTGCGTATTCTTTTGGAGGAAACATTATCCATTTATGCTGGAAAAAAAGTAATAATACCTGTCATAGCTACAGATATTCGCTCAAACATTAAATAACAAAAAAATACGGTTGGGGATGAACGTGAGATAAACATAAATGAAGGCTTTATTTTCTATCAGGCGAACAAAGTCTACAAAATGTGTTACATATCTTCTTTCCGATCCTGGAAAAGAAAAGCTAACGAATATTATAAATGTCTGCCTTTACAAATCCAATACGCCATGTTACGAGAAATGGTGTTTTTATTTCCAGAGTCGAATCCCAATCTCTTATCTCTACAGGGTGATTGAAAATTAACTCCTCATTTTAAAATACAAAGTAACCAAAAAAGTTCTGTCCGTTTTTTGATTAGTCAAGGAATGAAGTTGAAATATATACGAAATGAGTGTAGCAATTGTTTTCTAATTCGGACAGCCGGAAGTAGGAACATCAGACGTTATAAAAAACACGTGCACCGTGCCCGGCCATCAGTGAGAAGGATGGAAGTGTCTAGAGATCTCGTTCGGGGCTGTTTGCTTTACCACTTCAAAGTGGGCTTATCAGCAGCTGCATCAAGTCGCCGCATATGTCAAGCGTTTGGGGATAGTGTTGTGGATGAAAGTACTACAAGGCGTTGGTTTCGAAAATTCAAGTCAGGAGATTTGTCTCTCCATGATGAGCCTAGCAGTGGACGACGACAGGTCTTGAATGACGGAGTTCTGAAGGCGGCCATTGAAGAGGACAGTAGTCTAACGTGTGGTGAACTTGCAAGACAGTTCAACGTTTCCGATGAAACAGTTAGACTTCACCTGCACCGCCTAGGTAAGACGTACAAACTGAGCAAGTGGGTTCCGCCAACGCTGTTGGAGGTCCACAAGGGACAACGAGTGGCAGCCTGCGTATCGCTGCTTTCTCGCCACCGTACCGCATCCGTATTCAATCGAGTGCTTACCAGTGATGAAAAGTGGGTTCTGTACGAAACTCCCAAGCGTTCCAGACATTGGTTGTCTCCTCAGGATGCTGTCCCTCACACCGCAAGACCGCCTATGCACCCACGCAAGATTATGCTTTGTGTCTGGTGTACAGGTCGTCAAGTGGTTCATTATGAACTGCTACCAACGGGCCAAACGGTCACTAGAGACCTATACTCGCAGCAATTGAAACGTGTGCAACAGGCATTGCGCCAGAAGGAGGCAGCACTGGTGAACCGCAAGGCCGCATGTCGCGCGGGTGGCCAGGGATACCATATAGCAACTTGGGTGGGAGACTTTGTGCCATCCACCTTATTCACCTGACCTTGCGCCATCCGATTACCACCTCTTCCACTCCCTGAATAATCATCTTCGTGGGAAATCCTTCACCTTCGGACTTCTTTGCGTCAACCCCCCCGAGTTCTACCGCAAAGGCATTGAACAGCTGGAGACACGTTGGCAGAAGGTGCTGGATGCAGATGGCGATTACTTCGAAGACTAAATATAAGTTACACATACTGTGAAGCGTTTTCTTTTTTTCCTTTAAAAACGGACAGAACATTTTTGGTTACCTTGTACTTATAATTTATTTATTAACTATGATTTTTTACAAGAAATGGATATGAGAGGAAAGTGTTTAGCATGAGGTTTTATTTAAAATTCGATTTGGGCATCAGATTTCGCTACCAGCTTCTCGAGCCTCCCAGGAATAGCGACAACTGATTTCACCAGGAACTCTTGTGGTATTGAAGACACAACTTCTTGTATTCGCCTTTCAAGTTCTTCCAAAGTTTTGATTTGGTATAACAGACTTACTTCTTTAACTGATCCCAAAGAAAAGCGCCACATGACTCCTGGCTGATTATTCCTAGATAAAATAGGGAGTTGCTTTTAAATCACGATGTATATAGTGATCTCCATAGTGATTGACCGTTAATGGTCAGGTGATCGGTCCATCGCGGTGTAATTTGAGAAGAGAAAGGAAAGTTAATCCAACTTGGATTAAGAAATAAAGAGAAACATCGCCCTTTAATCGAAAAGAGCTTTATTCATGTTTAATTAAAAGCCCACATCACTTAAAGAGTCTGAGTACCGATTCAGCCTCTCTAGAGCAATAAGGGGTGGGGGATAGCCGAGTGTAGCTGATCCTCGGGACTTTTGTATTTTGTTTTTCTCAGCAGCATCTTTGACACAACCGAGGCGCACTTTGCCCAAAGACAGAGACGCAAATGTGATTCTCTAAGCGTAGCCTAGATGTGGTACAAGGCCGAAAGTATGTGGCATCCGGTGAGGAGCGGACTTTTTAGTCGTAATTGTTCTAGCGAGACAAGCTTGTTAACCATTACAGGTTCCCGGAAGTATTAAGTATAGGTTGAGATTTATTTTAACCCCCGACTGAGTCGGTTTTTTAACATCGGGACCCGAGTGTTTCCACTCGGGCCCCTGGTCTATGCTGGTTTTAGATTTTCTAAGCTGGTCTAAGCTAGTCATAGCCGGTCATATCACTGCTACGTAACAGAGGTTACGCAACGGTGGGGGGGGGGCGCAAGAGAGGCGAGAAGGCTATGGAATAGATTCTACAACCACAGCATGTACTCCGACGGAAAAAAAAACCCCTTCTCCTCCTTTACCAATGCCTCCGACAGAATCCGGAAGGAAAGCCCTAGATTTACTTGACCCCCCCCCACACACACACACCGAGTCCGGTTGTGACACAAGGTCGGTTTTTGACGTGAGGACTCGAGTGTTTCCACTCGGGCCGTTGGTCTAAGCTGGTTAAAGCTTATCTCAGCTGGTCATGGCTTGTCTAAGCTAGTCAAAGCTTGTCTAAACTAGTCATAGCCGGTCATACCACCGCTACGTAACAGATGTCACGTAAATGGGTGGGGGTGGGGGGCAAGGGTGGAGGGAAGGTCTCCGGTACGAAACAGATACTACAACTGCAGCGTTCAAAGACCCACTTCTCCTCCTCTGCCAATCATCTCGGAAGAATCCGGGAGGAAAGTCCCAAATGTTAAGTATAACTCTCACCATCCGATGGTAGGTTTTATCGAGGTTAGATACTAGGATTTTAATTAATGTCCAGACAGTGGTAAAGAGTTTCCATATTCAGTGATAAACTCAATTTTTAAAAAAAATATTTTTGTTGTTATTCATTTCTTTGGTATCTTTATAAATAAGCGATATTTGTCGATAGTTTTTATAACTGAATTCCATATTTTCTTCAGGGCGTTGGTATTCATGGCTCTCCACGTATTCCTTTTCTTTTATTCTTTGTAAATTGTCATGACTTCTTTGGAAAGATAGTTTTTCTCGTTACCTTTTACACAGTTTTGGATGATAATTTTTCTTTCCTTTGGCATCACTGCCAGCCAAGATACATTCTACCCTGCTATTTAATCCATACCGGTGGGGACAAAAAATAATTGATGCTGTTCCTAATATATTGATATAGAATAGAAACTTTTGCAATAAATTTCTTTTGATTGACTTAATTTGTTTTTTTTTTTGTTTTAGATTTATCAATTCTTTGTGGGATAATTTAAACCAAACTTTGGGATTGTATATTTCTTCTTTTTTGGCTAGTGAATATTGCATTAACAACAATGATTTCCAATTCTGTTATTTAACTCATAGATGGGGTAGGGATAATTTCATATCTTTTCCACGGGTATTTACAGGTAAGCGAATGCAACGGACCCGATTGGAATTCGAACTCGGCCCTCGGATTTCTCATCCTGAGCCGTTATTTATTACACAAACCGCACATTATTTTTCTATAGAATCGGACCTTTTGCAATATATCTTTGTCGGTATAACTGCCATTCATGATGCAGGCATTTTTATGAAGACATTCAAATGTTTTCCGCTTTTACTTTAATTATACTTAGCTAAATAAGATAATCAATTTATAAACAAGAAAAAATGATTCCCCACCCTCGAAGAAAGAACAGTTCAACTTATGCTAGAATAATTGCAGATAACGAATGGGTGGAATCAGTCTGTAAATTGGATTAATAATTGATAAATACGTCTTCCGTATTAGTTCTCATATATATATATATATATATATATATATATATATATATATATATATATATATATGCACACATACATATATATATATGTATATATATATAACTAGCTAAAAATATAAATATATATCTAAATAAAAGTATATATATATAACTAAAATATAGATATAAATCGGTTATACGTATGTATCGTGTATATATATATATATATATATATTATTGCGAGTTGCGCAATCAGTGTAAGATACTATGTATATTTCTTTATATATATATATATACATATATATATATGCCATTTTCATTGGGTTCTTTGATATATATACATTACAAAAAGAATTAAATTAGAAAACGAATATATATATATTCATATACACATACACACACACACACACACACACATATATATATATATATATATATATATATATATATATATATATATATATATATATATGTATATGTATATATATATATCAAAGAGCCTAATGAAAATGGCATCTATGTCCGATCAGGTGAATCTTCGATTTGATTATGACCAAAGAAGTATTGTCTCGAAGAACGAAGACACCTGAAACTAATAAAATAATCAAGACTTAATCAGAAATGCGCCGTTTTCTTATATTTTTCTTTTTCTTCTAAATTATTAATTCGCACGCTTACTCAATTATAATTCTATATCGTTGACATTTTTCGAAAACAATCCTTTCCATAATCTCGTATTTCAGTTCTTTACTCGCGTCGAACGGCGGTAACTAATTGACACAGTGGCCTACTTTATTTTCTAACCGCTAAGTGATGAACTAAGCGTCATGTTAAGAACGTTTATCATCCATGAAACAAGCATGGCTGTAAATTTGAGACAAGAGTTCAAACCATTTTTTTCTTATGCTGTAAATGAAAACATTTAAAACAAAAAAAAAAACTATAGAAATACATCACTTTCGGAACAGCTTTTCTCAGTTGGAACAAAATGATTCGTCTAAATTTCTGAGGAGAATATATTATTGACTCCGGTGTAGTATTTCCATCTATTTTTTTCTTTGCTTTTACCTCATCAAACTTCATGAAAGTAATCTGCTATTTTTATCAACACAAAAGAAACACGAATGAGACCAACATTTCAAATAAGTAAGCATATGGCAAAGAGAGACATGTGGTACAAAAGAAAGAAAAAGGATACCTGATTTCCCGCCATATCAGACGCACTTACGTAAAAATCTCCAAAAATCACCCTGCCTTTTATAACACATTAATCGGTTTAACGGACTTCTTTTATATGCCTTGTCCCTTCAGGACGTAGGGTTCATGTCCTTCCACATCCTCCTGTCCCTTAAAGTTCTTAATACAGTGTAACCCGGATATAAGAGAGTTGTCGGGACCGGATAATAAGTCTCTTATATCAGGGTTTGGTCTATTATATATACATTAACACAGGTTCTAATTTGTGACCAGAGAAAATCTCTCTTATAGCCGGGTTTATCTTATATCCGGGTCTCTTATATCCGGGTTACACTGCAATTATTGTCTTTTTGTTATTTCTCCCAGACCCTGTTCTGCCATCCATTAGCTCAAGACCATTAAGTATGTCACGCGTTGCTTTCCCATGTCCCCTTTCCCCTCTATCCGTCCTGTGAGTATCAGATTTTCCAAACCATCCTTCCTCATTACGTGTCCCCGAAATTTCTTCCTGACGTAAAATATAAGTTTCCACTTTGTTTCCATTCTCTTCCAAACTTCGTCGTTGCTCACATCTTCGGCTCATGGTATCTCCTTCTGTAGAGCCATATCCCTGTCGCTTCAAGTCTGTTCTTCATCTTCTGCCGTACAGGAGGAGAGATATCACGTAACACTTCAATACTCTCTTCTTTGTTTCCAACGAAATTTTACCAGGTCCACGATGACCCCAACAATTGAAGACATACCCTTATAAACGACTAAATTATGATTTTTTTAAAGCATTCAACCCCAAGCAAGGTGGGAAGCGACGAGCACGCAAGGGGTTACAGAGAGTTGGAGCGAGAGCAAATAGGAGTGATAGAGGAAAGGATGAAGAGAAGGATAGGAAATAGATCAAGGTATCTGGAGACGTCGATTGACATTACATTTGAATAGTTGGAGATTATAGCTGTCAGGGAAACAGGAAAAGGGCAGAGAGTTCCACAGGCGAGATATGAAGCTATTGGAGTAGAAGAGACGGCTACATTTAACAGTTTCGACAGTGAAAGTGTGAGAGCGAGATGCCAGCCTAGTTGAACGCTTAAATTCATGAAGTCTGGGAACCAGCGAGAGCAGCTCATCGGAGCAATTACCGTGAAAGTATTTGTAAAAAAGACTGAGGGAGGCGACGGCACGTCTGTGAGAGATCGACTGCAGACGAGATGCCAGATCAGGGCCAATTATATTGCATATCCGTCTTTGGATTTTATCAAGGACCTTGAGACAAACAGATGGGGGTCCAGACCATATATGGCAGCAATACTCCATGCAAGGGCGAATGGTTGATTTGTAGATTTGAAGGATTACAAATCAAAAGTAATGTTAAAATATATAAAACGAAACTAGACTATGATTTAAATGTACCTATTTAACACCCTCGTCCACTATAACATTGATTTGTTTTTGATGGCTTGTCAACCTTTTTAAGATTATTTTAAATCGAGAAAATATTTTTAGATTATGAGAATTTTTTGGAGATAATCATGAGTTACTAACACAAGTTCTAATAATGGAAATCCAACAATTTATTGAAACAAAGCAAAGTTCAGTTGACCATTGATGAGAATTCCAGAACAAAGTAAATATTAAAAAAAACAATTTTCTATCCTCCGCAATGATGGAGAAAGCATTACCTCAAACCATCGCCATTGAGACACGCTGCAAGAGCCACTCTGTTTCTAATAATTAACCCATAACTGGGTTGGGGAGAGGTGGACTCATGCCTTTCCCAAGGGTAGTTGTTCATAATTGAATATAAGGAACTCGACGGGAACTGGAACTTGCCTCTCCGATCTCCAGTTCGGATCCGTTTATCCATTACAAAACCTGTACATTCAAGCTTACAGCATTTGGTATTCCCAAGCGGTCACCCATTTAGATACTGACCGAGTCTCGATATTACATAACTTTAATGACCGTACGTGTTTCAATTAGTTCTCTGAATTTAATATATGTGATTATAAATAAAAATAATATAAAAATATAAAAAAAATAACATGTATAAGTGGAGATTAATTATCAGTTGAATATTATGAAGTCTTTCCTTAAATGTTCCGATAAACTACATCATCCGGCAGCAAGGCCTCTAATCGAGAAATTGAAGGTTTTAGAACCACCTTTTATTTGCTGTTGTTCCCAGGTTCACCCTGACCCGAGATGGTAGTACCTGTTATGGATCCAGCTATAGATAAATAGTGAACTCCCAAACAAATCAAAACACTAGGAACGTATAAAAATAATTTTTTATAGTAAAAATTAAAAACAGTATAAAACAATCACCAACAATACATTTTTGTAATGAAATTACCAGCAATGCATTTTCATAGTAAAATAAAAGACATATCTTTTCAAAAAAATTTACAAAAACAATTTCTTGTAAAGAGACACAAGTTTGATTTTATAAGATTATTTTTTTTTAAATAATATAGTGAAGTAATTAAAATTACCGTATTTGCCGACCTATTGTACGCACCCATGCATTGGATGCACCCAGAATTTAACATGAAATATTTAGGGAGAAAATGCACACATCACAATAAAAAAAATCTAAATTATAACTTTACCTTTATGTGACCTTCTCACTAACCATGAAGAAACACTTACAGCATTAGCATAAATTATACTACTGGTCCATTTTTTAATAGAAGGTTTAATTACCAGGGCATTTTTTGGAAATGAAGAATTTTAGAACGTTTCATTATTCTTTTAATGGAAATTGTTTTAGTTCTTTTTCGGAGAGCAACATATGTACATGCAGTAAATTCATAATAGCTACAAAGAAATCTACTGATATCAGTGAACACTGGTACATATGGTCATAGGGAAAAAAGCCCAGAAATATGGTACTTGTTGGTAAATGAAGTCCCATACCATAGATGCAGAAAAGCAAATTCCAATCCCTGTATATCAACGAAAACACAGACAAAGCAAGCAGCTATATACGAGTCAAAGCAAACATTTCTGTAAAATCTGGGATTTCTACAAAACAAACATCAGTTCCATAGATTTCTTAATTTCTCTTTTCCTGGGTGAATTTTTCAGGGATATTTTTTATTGATATCATGTCTGTTCACTTCCAGGAATCTTAGTTTCAGAGTTAAGATCTATACGTGTACCAATTCCTGGTGAACCCCACTTCTTTTCACGGCCTTTATAATACTGCTGTATTGGACTCAGGGTGATTTTTCGGGGGGAAAAACCGCGGCCAATATAAATACGGAAAACATGAAATAATGTCATTCTCTTTGATTTTTCATATTTAGATTTCGGCATTAAATAACCCATAGAGGTTTTGGTATGCCGCTAAATTAAAAACAATCAACTTAAATATTCATAATCAAATTATAGGTTTGCGTAATAGACCGTGAAAATCCTTAATAATAGAATTATGATTAATTAAAAAAAAAAAAATTAAAACCCATCATCATCAGCAAGCACGTTTGCAGAATAATCTCTTTGGTGGCTTCAGGGATTCAATCTTTGAAAGGTACTTACTTCCACACACTTTTACTTAGCTCCCGCAGGCCCCCAAATGTGGAGGGGGCAGAGTCTCAATTGTGGAGAGGGAACAACCTCAAATAGGAAGTGAGCACATGTTCAACATTCAAGGACTTACTGCTGTGGTTTTCGTAGCAAGTACGTTTCTCTGGGATGGATAACCGGTTTTGAATTCAGAGTCACGCCCAAACCGGTTTTCATACTCCTAGATTGATTGCCAACCAAGGCTGAAGAACCCAATCTGCCTTACTGTTTAATCCATAGCGGTGGGAGAGAGGAGATGGATTCACGCTTTTCGAAAGCGTATTTGCGCAAAAGTGAATGTAGCGAACTTGGCTGGGATTCGAACTCAGCACGCCGATTATGCATTTTTGGACTGAACCCTTTATTTTCTCTACGTGGGGGTAGAGGGTTCTCGTTCTGCTATCCCTATTTAGGAATATCTCGTCCTTATTTGCTTCGTTAATCCTATATCCTTCCCACTGAACATAAATTCGGCACTCCCCGGCCCAGGAAGTGAACTTGAAATGATTATGCCACTCAATTCAAAGAATCAAAACTTTAATCAAAACTTCTTAATGTTTTTACAATCCCTGTACAAGACTCAAGAGCCACTCAAGGTAGAGGGTTACAGAGTAAGAGGCTCTTTTTATGGAAATATGTGGGGAAGATAACCCTAGGTTAACCCTAGATTTTAATATTTAAAAAAAAAATCCTGTTCTTTTATTGTTCTCTCAACTTAATAATTTATTTCTTCTGATATTCTCTCACATTCAGAAACCTATGTCGATCTTAGTGGCTTTATTGCCATGCGTGTGACGGAATGTTTGAAAAAAAAGAAAACGAATTTAAAGATTCTGTCATCTACATTTTCATGATATCAAAATAGCAAGGAAACAGGGCGTTTGTCTTAACATATTTATGATTAAACTGTAATTGTCTATATTTCTGAGATGAGGTATTATGTACACTATTTACATTATTCGGACTATTGTCCTCATCTTTGTAGCCATATTTTTCACAACGTTTCGGCCCTTCAGTATCTGTCTATATTTCTGAGATGAGGTATTATGTACACTATTTACATTATTCGGACTATTGTCCTCATCTTTGTCGCCATATTTATCATAACGTTTAGGCCCTTCAGTATCTGTCTATATTTCTGAGATGAGGTATTATGTACACTATTTACATTATTCGGACTATTGTCCTCATCTTTGTCGCCATATTTATCACAACGTTTCGGCCCTTCAGTATCTGTTTATATTTCTGAGATGAAGTATTATGTACACTATTTACATTATTCGGACTATTGTCCTCATCTTTGTTGCCATATTTATCACAACGCTTCGGCCGTTGTACACTCCGGCTTTCATCAGCGAGCGAAATAAAGGGTTCAGTTTGACATTCCAACCACCTGATGAAGGCCGAAGCGTACAACGGCGGAAACCTTGTAATAAATATGGCGGCAAAGATGAGGACAATAGTACGAATGATGTAAATAGTGTACATAATACCTCATCTCAGAAATATAGACAGATACTGAAAGGCCGAAACATTGTAATAAATATGGCGACAAAGATGAAGACAATAGTCCGAATAATGTAAATAGTAAACTGTAATTCTAGATAAGATCCAGAGACGGATATGCAACGTAATTGACCCTGATCTGGTATCTCGTCTGCAGTCGCTCTCACACAGACGTGCCGTCGCCTCCCTCTGTCTTTTTTACAATACTTTCATGGTAACTGCTCCGATGAGCTGCTTTCGCTGGTTCCCAGACTTCATGAATTTAAGCGTTCTACTAGGCTGGTATCTCGCTCTCACACTTTCACTGTCGAAACTGTTAAATATAGCCGTCTCTTCTACTCCAATAGCTTCATGTCTCGCACCTCTCGCCTATGGAACTCCCTCCCCTTTTCCTGTTTCCCTGATAGCTATAATCTCTAACTATTCAAATGTAATGTCAATCGACGTCTCCAGATGCCCTGATTTATACCCTGTCCTTCTCTTCATCCTTTCCTCTATCATTCCTATTTGCTCTCGCTCCAACTCTCTGTAACCCCTTGCGTGCTAGTGGCTTCAAAAAATACAAAAAATACTCTCCAAAGTTATTGGTCCTGACCTGGCATCTCGGCTTCAGTCACTTTCCCACCACCGTAATGTAATTTCTCTGTGCATTTTCAAATATTTTCACAGTAATTGTTCTGATGAACTTTCCCCTTTGGTATCGAGAGTTTATGAATTTAAGCACAGTACCAGAATGGTGCCTCTTGTTTCATCATTTTACAATTGAAATGGCTATATGCAACCGTTCTATGCTAACCATTTCTTCTCTTGCACTTCTCGCTTTTCGAACTCATTTCCGGCTTCTTGCTTTCCAATCAACTTTGATTTAAAAAAAATAAATTCAGTGTCAATCGTTATCGTCTGCCATCTTAATTCCTGTTCTTTTTATAGTTCTCTCTACTTAATAATTTTTTTTCTCGTGTTTGTGCTTGAAGTGAAAAGATTTTTTTTTTAAAAAAAAAGCAAAAAACGAAATAAATTTGAAGATTCGTTTATTCGATCATCTGATTGTATAATTTACATTTTAATGCTTCCAAAATAACAAGGAAACACGGCGTCCGGCTGACGTCGTTTACAAATGACCAAACTGTTATAAAAATGATATTTATCGTATTTATCATTTACCAATAGAAATAATTGCAAGAACTAAACTAAGAACCATCTGGAAAGGGGAGGGGGTTCCACAGGCGAGAGGTGCGAGACATGAAGCTGTTAGAGTAGAAGAGACGGCTATATTTAACAGTTTCGACAGTTTCTAGGCATCTCCTACGTATACCGCATCGCAAATAGCACATTGTGAGACACTATCAGGCAAGAAACAGGCTTGTGAGATGACCTCATATATAGCATCAAGAAGAGAAAGGTAAGGACGCGTCATAGGAATCTACAATCATTCTGTTGCCATCCTAGAAGGTACCACATCAGGTAAAGGAAGAGGATGGATTTCCTTTTCTTTTTTTTTACAATGATGATCACTCTGTACAAGGCTCAAGATCCATTCGTGTTAGAGGCTTAGAACGTAAGAGGCACTGTTTATGGTGATTGTAGGGAAGATAACGACCGACCTTAGACTTTAGATTGCAGTGATCGGGGAAGCATCCTCTTTGGAATTGTTTCCATAAAATATCAGTTTGTGGAAAGAAGCTGCTCGAGTGGAACTTACATATCCAATAATGGAAAACGAAGGGAATGAGGCTGGTTAACTTCAATGCGCGTGGTACTTCTGGTCTTAGCCGTGAAAGTTAGAACTGGTGGAACGAAGGAATGTCATTCGTTTGAACACTTTCCATAGAAATAGCGACATAGTCGAGAAAAATGTGCAACGTTTCGTCTGCAGGAAAAGGGGTTGTAAGGTGGAAATAATTCATCATCCACAAGGACGTGGATATGTGGGGAAGATAACGGTTAAACCCTAGACTGGAACAGATTAATATTTTAATGATCGTGGAAAGATTCTCCTGAGAGTTAATCCCACAAAACGGTGGTTCATGGGAAGAAGCTGCTCGAGTGGTACTTAGGTCTCACCAATGGAATATGAAGTGAATAATGGCGATTCGCTACAATATTCGCAGCACGGCGTGTCTTAGCCGTGAAGGTTATATCTGGTGGAACTAAGGAATGTCGTTCGTCTGAACACATTCCCTGGAAAAAAGCAATAGAGCAGTGAGAGGCTGACGACGTTTCGCCTGTAAAGTGTTCGGTACTAACAAAGAGAATAAGATGAGATACGGCAGAGTAATGGATAGCGGCTCGGACTGAGGAAGCGGAGAGCCGAGTTCGAATTCCACTCGAATCCATTACATTCACTTACGTGCTAATACCCTTGGGAAAGGTACGAATCCTCTTCTTCTCTCCCAGCTATGAGTAAATAGCAGGACAGACCAGGGTCTATAGCCTGGTCTACCGCAGAAAGAAATGGCAACCTAGTGCGGGGAAAAAATCTGCCTCGTCAGTCATTTATCGAAAGATACATGATCGTCTAAGCGTGTATCACGGATGACATAACTGACTGAACTAGACATCGGAACGAGAACAATCTACAGCCGTAGATTAAAAGTAAAGGATTGTGTTTGAAATTCCATTGATGGTTAATCGGATCGGCTGACACTTGAAGAAGGCCGGTGGGCACAACGGCCGAAACTTTGTGATCGTAGCAATAAAGATGAAGTCATTAGTCCGACTGTAGACAATGTTAACAATGATGACTCCTCATTCTAGAAATTCAGAGGGGAGGAGATTGTGCTAAAAATAAAAGTCTGAAATAACTACTTTTTCTTTCATAATTAAACTACGGACTAATTGATTTATCTACATATTTGATAGTGTGTTTTTTTTTTATCTTTCTGGACAATGTTGTAATCTGGAGCTTATACAAAAGAGGATTAAATCTGATTAAGCAGCGTAAGATTAGAAGTTAGTCAAGAAATGGAAATATTCGTGGAAATTATGCGTTAGTTCGTGTAAAGAACAACGCGCTCAAGTAACCTCCTACCAGTCCCTGACTTATATGAACCCCCACCCTACTGATTCGTGATCTCTAATGTAGATATGTTTTTATTTTTTTGCTTTCTGCGCATTCTCGCTTCAACCTTTTTACTGCTGCTAATTCAACTTCTTACTTTTCTTTCCTCAAATTACACAGAAGCGACATGCTTGTCTGGGTCGATCAATCTCGTCTTGTAGCGTTTGATGTTTGTCGTATGGCTTTATTCAAACCTGTGGAAAAAAAAATCGAAAATGAGATTCTTGTCTATGGTGGGTGGTCTCCAATTCTCTCGGGGCTAAGGATTAAGGTTAAAATAGGAGGTTGTCAATGAAGTCTGGAAGTAGATGAAAATCAGGGCATTACAAAGAATAGTATAAAGTAAATATATTTCTTAAAAAGAGAAAAAAAGAAAAAAAATGGCACGGCGGCAAGGCTTCGAGTATTCTTTTTAAAGACAGCTTCAGTTGAATGTTGATATTGATCGTCTTCTTTCTTTTATGTGCCGTGTCCTTTCAGGACGTAAGCGATCATGTCTCTCCACTTTCCACTATCCCTTGTAGCTCTCTATACGTTTTTTGTCCCTTTTCTACTTCTCCCAGAACCCTGTTCTGTCATCCACTTTCTTAAGGCCGCTAGGTATGTCATGCCTAGCTTTCCCTTGTCTCCTTTTCCCTCTATTCGCCCTGTGAGTATCAGATTCTCCAGGCACTCCTTTCTCATTACGCGTCCCAGAAAATTCATCTGCCTCTTCCTAGTGTCAAGTATAAGCTTTCTCCTTGTTCGCATCATCTCCAAAACCTCATCGTTGCTCACACGCTCGGTCCATGATATCCTTCTGTAGAACCATACCTCCGTTGCCTCGAGTACGTCTACATTTTTGAGAAGACCGTCCAACTGTAAAGGAGGACAGATATCACATAGCAGTTCAGAACTCTTTTCTTTGTTACCAACGAAATCCTCCTGTCTCGTAATACTGTGCCTAGCTTTTGGAATGCGTCTTTGGCCATCCCAATACGTCTTAGGATCTCAGCGTCGCACTTACCGTCCTCTGTCAGAACACTTCCCAGATATACGAGGGCCTAATAATCAGACATGAGTCTCCAGTTAGAGAAACTATCGTCAGCCATTATTAAATTACAGAAATTTTGTACCAGTTGAGATATTCTTATCATCATCAACGTTATCATTTGAACTGTTATTATCAGTTTAAGTGTTTAGCAAATTGCAATAAAGTAGCGAAGGAGAGCGAGAAGATGAGACCCAAATGCAATTGACAGGTCGAAGACACTAAAATCAAGCAGAAATTTAAATATCTGGGAAGTGTTCTAACAGAGGTTGGTAAGTACGACGCTGAGATCCGAAGATCTATTGGGATGGCGAAAGACGCATTCCAAAAGCTAAACAGAGTATTACGAGACAGTAAGGTTTCGATGGAAACAAAGAAAAGAGTACTGAACTGTATCGTTATATCTGTCCTCCTGTATGGAAATGAATGCTGGACAATTTCCTCAAAGATGAAGAAGAGACTCAACAGAAGAAGAGAGTAGCAACAGAAATGTAGTTCTACAGAAGGATGCTAAGGAAACCATGGGCCGAACATGTGAGCAACGGCAATGTTTTGGAGAGAATGGAAATAAATAGCAAACTTATACGTAACATCAAGAAAGGGCAGCTGAAATTTCTGGGACACATAATGAGAAAGGAGGGCTTGGAAAATCTGATACTCACAGGACGGGTAGAGGGAAAAAGAGACAGGGGAAAGCAATGCGTGACATATGTAATGGGCTTGAGCAAGGGAATGGCGGAACAGGGTCTGGGAGAAATAACAAAAAGACAAAACTTATTAAGAGCTATAAGGAACATTATTAAGACAAAACATATTAAGAGCTATAAGGAGGATGTGAAGGGCCATGATCGCCTACGTTTTGAAGGGACGGGGCATATAAAAGAAGTTCAGGAAAGCATCATTTCGCGTATGTCTGTTCAACAAATTGGCAGCCCTTCGGAGAAGGCTATGTGAGTGGAACATTATTCTTTTGTGTGGAACACGAAGTAACATGGCGTGTTCGCGATGATGGAGCAGATATATCACAAGCAGGATTTAGTAAACAAATATGTCAAAAAACTAATTCACTAGTTAGCATAGTGACATAACAAATACTAAAAACAAGAAATAGTAATTCATTTTAAATTAATTTACGATAGAAACTCTTTGCAAATAATGCATACCTCTTTGAGTTTAAACTGGACGCTGTCTACCATTTGACACTAATGTAAACCGGATCCCGTCTACCTTTTAAATACAAGTGTAAATTGACCCCATCTACTTTTTTGAGTTTAGTGTAAGCCAGACCATGTCTATTTTTTTGGCTCTAATGCAAACCAAACTCTGTTTACCTGTTCGACTCTAGGGTAAACCGGACCTTGTTTTCCTATTCTACTCTAATGCAAACCGGGCCCCGTTTGACTCTACTGTCAATCGGACCCCTTCTTCCTTTTTTATTCCAGTGCAAACCGAATTCCGTTTACCTGCTTGACTCTTGTGTAAACCGTACTCCGTTTACTTTTTTGACTCTAGTATAAACCGAACCTTATCTTCCTCTTTTGCTCTAGCGTAAACCGGACCACGTTTACCTGTTTGATTAGTGTAAACCGTACTCCGTTTACTTTTTTGACTAGTGTCTACTGTCCCACTAATTACTCTTTTGTCTTTCCGCTCATTATTAATGTTTCTGTTCCTAATTCTTCACACACTTCAACCTTTTATATTTTAGTGGCTTTACTGCCTTGCATAGGGTGATACCGATTAAAAAAAAAAGACTTGGCCTACATTTTCCAGTCTAGTATAAATCTTAACCCGTTTCTTTTTTTTACTCCAGTGTAAATGAAACCGATATTAAGAAAAAGACAAAACCTATAGGTTAAATACTAACAATACATAGGTACATAGATGGTGTACACGATATAAACTCAAGTACCGTCCGGCTATCTGAAGACTTTTCAGAGGCTTTCGACCTTATTCATAAAGACAAGATGCGAAAAATTATCCTGGTCTGTGGGATATCATCTACAACACTAAAAGAATACAAAAGCTAAATGGTTTTTCCTTGATAGGGACACTGATTTCTTGGACATACCTTTGGCTGTTCTGTAAGAAAGCTTCCTTCTTATTTCATTATATGTTTAAATTGTATACTGCTCACCTCATCTGATCGACACAAGGAACTTGGCATTATCTTTCAGAAAGAAAGTTATAGATCATCGTCTGTAAATAATATCTGTTGTAACCTAGGAAAGGTTACTGAATAGAATAATCTCACGAAGGTTGGTAATGAACGATAATACTTAAGATAAGAACAACACATACAAGATTCGGCAGCGGTGCGTAGAAGTAGTAGCCAACTGCTAGAAGTGAGTCAAGTGAATTCCACAATGAATCTCCAACTGCAAGATATATACCAACCGCCCCACGCGGTCAGATGTGACATAAAGCCGAATTTAATGTGGGGCAGCCAAACCTGTAGGGTCGACCCAAAATTCCCTGTAGACCCCATATAAAAGAGTCGGGTAGCTGTTTCCTGAGACGAGACTCTGCCCATCGACATAGCCTCGTCTGGGGATCCCTACTGCCCGGAGGCAGAGAATTTAACCAGCATAGCTGGAGACGAATTTCCAACTGCAGGATATCTACCAACTGCCCCATGCGGTCAGATGTGGCACAAGGCCAAATTTAATGTGTTGTAACCGAGCTCATAGGCTCGGCCAAAAATTTCCCGTAGATCCCGTATAAAACGGGGTCGGGTAGCTGTTTCCCAAGACGAGACTATGCCCTTCGACATAACCTCGTCTGGGGATCCTCTCTCCGGAGGCAGAGAGTTTGACCAGCACAGCTGGAGACGAATCTCCAACTGCAGACCAACATACAGTATTTACTATTGTATTTATGTGAATGGGGACATACCCATTATCGTCCACAGGTATGCTACAACAATATCTATTGTACATTAACTACAATTGTGGCACAAGGCCGAAGGGGAAGTGAGGTGAGAAAGGTCATCACTGACTATCCTAAACCTGGCTAATCTGATTAATGACCCATTCATTCATTACAATTTACACATTTACTACAAAAACCCCATCCCAATCCACATTTACCAAAATACTTGTCCTAGCATACTTACGGATGATAATGGGTATGTCTCCATTCACATAAATACAGTAGTAAATACTGTATGTTGATCTGCTAGGAGAACGAAAAGAGTCTAGGCTCACCAAGGGAGGGGTCAAGTAACCGTCCCGTTGTATCGCAAGGAAACTAAAAAAAGGAAATCAAGGCTGACCTCGTTCACGCAAACCAGGCTCGCGAATTTCACCAACCTTTCGCTGAAATCTATTCTGATCCCCATTCTGAGCTGATGACCAAAGAATCCAACCAGATCCTGATGAGAATAACGTTCGTATCGTATGATTTCCTCTAATCGCGCCGTCCACACCGCCATCCTTGACGCGGCTAGCTGCGTTAAAAACACCACCAGTTTCATCCCAGAAGACGAGGGAAACACATTATCACCCGTGTATTCAAGATCAATGGGTACAAGATACGAGCCATCGACTCGCCGACTTGATTCCAAAATGATAATCTGTTATAATACTACCGCAGACTCTTCTGGTGACGTGACTACCATATCAAATATCGTATTTTCTGGTGAATAATACGGCCCTGTGTTTCTGAGGGCTAAAAACGGAATAAATTACACCCTTGAGTATAATACGCCCCCGTAATACAGTCATCCCTATGTATATTTTGTTTGTAAAGCTATACCATATTATCCGTTAAAATCTCTATGTCGTACATATCCAAAACTGAAATATTTAATTTTTCACGATATTAAAGAATATCGAAAGAATGAAACGGATGTTAAGCCATTGCGTTTTTCCTCTCCTTATTTTCCGTTTCAAAACTTATTTTCCAATTTTGGGGGAAAAAGCTTGCTTTCTTGTAACATTAATGTTATCAAAACATGGCAAATCTTGGGCATTCTCTTTATTAATCTTTTTAAATCGATTTCGGTGAATTTCCTGTCGAAAGACGTTAAATTACGCCTATTCCGAACGAACAAATATGGCCGACATATGAAATAATTTTGCGAACAATTGTTATCAACACCTACCTACTTTGTGTTTTATTATCTATTGTGCCGACTGAAACTATTGTACTGAGTATAGTTGCAAACTTACTGTTCCAAATAATTGTTGAGTAAAAGCTGAGTAAAAATTTCTGAAAACGTGTACCTGTATATAATACGACCCACTTTTTGCCTTTAATTTTCGTTCAAAGTTTCTCGTATTATACACAAGAAAATACGGTATAGTCATTAAGTCACTAAACGACTTTCCAATTTAGAACGAGCAGCAGGCGTTATCCGTTTGTATGTTAAGTCAAAGAAAACAATACATTACTTTAGATATCGCCAAAGATTCGCTAAAAATTGAACATACATGAAAAAATTTTACAAACTTAATAAAAAGAACGTTTTGTCGTCAAAATCTTTGTTATTATTAAGACGAAAGACTGAAGAATCTTTTTGTTTATTAAATTATATTTTTATAGCAACTTTTTGTGGTGTAAAACAGAGTGAATTGGAAATTCTTGCAAAAATCAAATAATTGTCGGTTTTTAATGAAACTTTCAGAACTTATTCACAAATGAATTCAATTATTTCAGAGATGCTTCTTAGAAAATCTTGATAAAAATAATTTTTTACATCTGTCACTCCAACTTATTTACTTTTATGAAATTTTGAGAAATTCATTTTAGCCAAGGAAGCAATCCAAAAGCTAAGATTACTAAGAAATAGAAAAGAAAAACTTCGCTAGAAACAATGAAAAGAGTCCTAAACCGTCACGTGATATCGGTTCTCCTCTATGGCAGTGAGTGCTGGAAAATCTTCTCAAAGATGAAGAAGAGACTTGAAGCAACAGAAATAAATTTCTACAGAAGGATGCTGAATATACCATCGACCGAACATGTGAGCAACGACAAAGTTTTAGAGAAACTGGAAACAAAAAAGAACTTATACTTAACATCAAGAAGAGATAGTTAAACTTTCTGGGGCACATAATGAGGAAGGGGGGCTTGGAAACTCTCGTACTCAAGGGACAGATTGAATGCAAGAGGGACAGAGGGAAACAACGCATAACATTCAGAATGAGCTCGAGTAAATGGCTGGCGGAAGAGGGTTTGGGAGAAATAACAGAAAGACGAAGTTTATTAAGAGCTACAAGGGACAAGAAATTGTGGAGAGCCATGATCGCCTACGTCCTGAAGGGACACGGCATATGAAGAAGAAAACCAGTGCTGAACTACTGTGAGATCGTGAATGCCGAATAAGTTTGTTTTTTTACAGATGAGTAAGAGCTTTCAAGCGACAAAGACGTGGTTCTACTGACGAATGACGAGAATATTACAGACAGAAGACGTGTTGCAATAAATTCTTCAGAAAATAGGAACAACAAGGAAATGGATGTTACCAATTGCAATGACACAGAAGAAATCCGAAGGCACATTGGAATAAGGAAAGATGCCTTCCAAAAGTTAAGCAATAAATTTAAGAAACAACAGAATATTTTAGGAACAAAGAAAAATCTGTTGAACTGCAATGAAATATTTATCCTGCTATATGGCAATGAATGCGAGACAGTCTCCCCACATATCCACCACTAAAGACGCTGGAAAAGTGATCGGTTCCTTGTACTGCTTCAGAAACTAACTGACTCCTGCAATGCTTGATCTTTACACACCAATATCAGACCCCAAATAGACTATTACTGCCACATTCGGGCTGGAGCTGATCAGTCTTCGCCTTTCAGACTTGACAGAGTTCAAAAGCGTTTGGACGACCTTTTGGATGCTGAAATGTTTTCCACCCTACAACCCCTTTTCCCATAGTCGAAATGTTGTTACTCTATAGCTATTTCCATTGGAGAAGCTCAGTCGAACTATATTCCTTAGTTCCACCAATCCAGATTTTCACAGATAGGACCCACTCTGTCAGGTACATCGAATAAGACTCTATTCCCTTCATATTCCATTAGTAAAGAGGAAGTCCATTCAGTTTATTCCCCCAGAACTGCTGCTTTGTGGAAGGAATGCTTTCCTGACCACTACAACCTTAACCTCTAGAAGTTTAGGTTAAACCGTTATCTATCCTACATATCCTCATCATATGCACTTTTCCCTCCTTTCTTCTACGCCCTTAAAATCTCCTTATTTAGTAACCCTCTTGATTCTTGTACTTCGTGAACAATAGTATAATAAATGGACAGCTCAAGTCAACTCAGATTTTTCTTCTGTGTTATTGTTGAATCAGTAATACTCTGCGTTTCATTTATCTGGACTCTCATTTAGTAACCCTCTACCTTGAGTTGCTCTTGAGCCTTGTATTTCGTAAACAATAGTATAATAAATGGACAGCTTGTCAACTCAAATTGTTATTGTTGAGTCAGTAATACTCTGCGTTTCATCTATTTGTACTCTCACTAAATCAACTTGAAATAGATTGTAACTATACACGTATCCTACGGTTCATTCTCAACATACCATGGAGCAGCTACCCGTTAAAAAAATACTCTTGGTTAAACTGGCGTACAGACTAAAGCATTAACGCCACAACTCAAGCCGTATTTTTAGGTAGCCTCGTCAGATCGAAATCCATGGTGCCAAACCCGTTCAGAAATATCTAAACTGTCACTTTCTCAGATCAACGGTTAAAAATGGCTTCAAGCAAAGGAAGCTGGGTGGAATATACTTTTTCGAACATCGTGGACTGGCGCTAGAGATTCACAGACAAGGAACTGTACCAAATAACAAAAAGATGAGGATTTTCAACAGCAGCAGCAACTAAAATGGTTATCGCATGTAACTCAAAGATAAAATAATGACATAATCAAGATATTGACATTTCACACTATCTTAAATAAAAGGTTAGGAAGGAAGCTCCCTTGAATAATTGAAAGAGCAATAACAGTTAGTGGACCTGAGAAACCTATTTGATTCCAGTTCGATGTGAGTAAAAAAAAAGCGTAACTCAAGTCTCATTGGTTCCTTGGTCAACGAATGCTGAATGTTCCCATATAAGAAAACGTCTACTATTACTCAACTGTGCTAATTTTTCAGTACGACAGTCTTTAATGACCCCAGTTAAAAAGAATAACTATTCAATATCAAACACTGATGAAGTCTGCAGAAATATCTGAAAGGTTTTTAATCTATCTATCTATCTATCTATCTATCTATCTATCTATCTATCTATCTATCTATCTATCTATCTATCTATCTAGCTCGCTAGCTAGCTAGCCCACTATCTAGCTGTATGTGTGTGAGAGTGTATGTGTGTGTGTGTGAGGGAGATGTTTGTTCATTCGTTCAGATACGAAGATCCTGTGAACCTAATCTAAACTGCATTTCTTTTTTCTTTTCCGTGGAAATATGAAATTGAAGAATCCATCTTGTCACACACATAAATTGTGCCTGGAATATTCATACGAAAACTCGGACAGTTCAAGGCGTAATCTAGTTTTCTATCTTCCCGGAGAGAATAGAAATGCGGGAACTTCAGCGATCGAGAAAATAGGAACGAAAACAACAAATTGAATTCGTAGTGTACGCTCACAAATGTGACAGTAAAAATCCTATTATAATAGACGCTGCATCTCTGAGCTGATCTGGCGGCCATATTGTAAAAAGAAAAAAAAGATTTCTTTTTTTTTTTTATATATACATTGCAAAATGCGACAGAAAAATATCCTATTAGATAGTGTGACTGCATTTCGATATAATTGTCTCTCACCCAGCTTGTGAATTTTGTAAACACATTCATCTAAATTGTGATGCATGTTCTCAAGTAGAAAGAAAAAAAAGGGGAAAATAAAGATGAATCAGCAAAACATACATGACGGGTAAAGGTAGAAAGATTTTTTTTTCATCAAAATGAAAATTGCGGTCTTGTTATCATGCTTGAGCGAATTGTTCTGTCCGCTTTCAAGGATTTATTCAGAAATTATAAAAGAAATCCGGAAATACTAATTTAATAATAATATATTTTCCTATTAATTATTTTGTCAAGCATGATATCAGAGGCAAGATTTATAAAACGAAATCAAAGCTTTCATTGACTCTAATGAAAAACTGAATATCTCGTACCCTTAAATTCAAGTTGTTAAATTTCCTTTTTTTTACCCCGTGACCCGTAGGGACGTAGGGGCAACATGTGTACTGCAGTAGAAGTTGTGTTTATTGAGCAATATAGCCTGACGAAGCCCAACCCTCTCCAGGACGGTTTTGAATTGAAAGTTTTTCCTTCTCCGAGACCGGTTGCCACCCAAGGCTATAGGATCCAGTCTGTCTTGCTATTTACCAATAGCTTTAGAAGAAGAGGGTTCATACATTTCTCTAGGGTATTAGCACGTAAGTGAATGTAATGGATTCGACTGGAATTCGAACTCGGCTCTCCGATTCTTCAATCCAAGCCGCCGCTAGGTCTTAAATATTCGTCAATGTACATTCAGGTGTAACAGGATAAAATCACAGTGGACAAACCCGTTTTTAATCCCAAGCTTATGAAACATAGTTAATCTAGGATTTTGGCCAGCCTAATTTTACAGAATCTAACATTTACATATTAAATGCTAAAAATGTTTTTTTCCTTTTCTTAAATTCATTTTTAAGCACTACTCAAATAAATGGTTGAGTATAACAACACAAAAGGCATATTTTTTCTTTATTTTCATTATCCTTTTTGGAACAAGATTTTATGAATTTATGTGCAGTACTAGATTGACAAAATCCTAGTCCCATGGTTAATAAACTCAAATATATAAAGAAACAAAATTAACATTGCAAATTCAAGGAACTTTTAATTTAAATTTTAATTATCAAGTTGAGACAATAATAATAATATCTAAAATATAAACTTACAACCTTGTGCAGATTAATTGAAACAACTGCTTTAGTTTCCTTTCTTTGAACATACGGCCAGTTAAACACCCACTGGAGTGACAGGGTGTAATCGATATCTATTTTTTTCTCAGATTAGGTCACTTGCAGCGGTGTGCAGTAATGTGAATCTATTTTCGGAGTGTATGATAAAATTTGTTTCCCCTTGAAAAATATTGTATCCTCCGTCAATGCATCA
Organism: Acanthosepion esculentum; assembly: GCA_964036315.1. NCBI lineage: Eukaryota > Metazoa > Mollusca > Cephalopoda > Sepiida > Sepiidae > Acanthosepion > Acanthosepion esculentum. The sequence goes on from OZ038516.1 coordinate 33,413,341, forward strand.
GATTTTTATCACGCCCAGACACTACTGTCTCGACTGTCAATTAGTTGTCCTACAGCCATTGTCTGTGATGGACGTTTACTCCAAGGAAGCATACGAAAATTGTAACACTGTACAAACACAGTGGTAAGCCTTACCGGTGAGCAAATCAAAGTACTATAGATTGGCCCGGAAACTCTTTTTATTTAAATCAAAATCGAGAATCTGTGGTCAATCTGCAAGAAACGACTTCATAGAATGGATATACGATAATACTAACATGTGCACTGTGTCATGTTTAATTGGAAAAAAATACGAAAAACGATAAATAATAACGGAATTATTCGTTTTGTCTCAATTTGCAAAAGGGTGTATATGTACAATATCCAGTATATATATATATATATATATATATATATATATATATATATATATATATATATATAATCTAACGTCAAATTGAGACAATAAACACAATATTCAATAGTTACACTTATTTCATCATCACAAATTTATACTCCATTTAATTATGCAAGGTCACTTGAAACGAATGCCGAATGTTTTATTGATTGATTCTTATCAAAGTTTTGCTGGTAATTTACAGCCAGAAAAATAATTTTAGATTGTAAGAATTACTTTTTTGAGATGATAATGATATATTGATACATGTCTTACTAATTCACCAATAGCTGGTGGGAGAAGAGTTGGATTCATGCCGTTGCCAATGATATTTACGCATAAGTGAATATAACGAACCCAACTGGAACTGGAACTCCCAATTAACAATTCCGAGACATTATCCATTACACCATCCACCTATACAAGTTTATATCACCTGGTATGGGCACCTCGAGGTGGTGTAATGGTTAGCAAACTTGTCTCGCTAGAACAATTACTACTGAGTAGTGAGTTCGATCCTCACTGGGTGCTCCATACTTTGAGCCTTGGGCCACATCTGAGCTACTCTTGGAAAATCTCTATATCACCTGGTATTCCCAAGCGGTCACCCACCTCGGTACTGACCAGGCTTGACATTGCTTATATTCGGTGATCGAACGTAAACCGGTGTTTCAACGTGGTATGGCCAGATGCCTACGAATATGCATATCAGTCAGTTATGGGTCATGCGTGATACACGCTTAGGCGATCATATATCTTTCGATACATGACTGACGAGGCAGATTTTTTCCCGCATTTCTTTCTGCGGTAGACCGATTTACCATTCAATCCGTCTGTCCTGTTATTTACCCATAGCTGGGAAGAGAAAAAGAGGATTGACACCTTTTCCAAGGGTATTAGCATGTAAGTGAATTTAACTGGAATTCGAACTCGGCTCTGCGATTCCTCAATCCGAACCGCTATCCGTTACTCCACCGTATGGTATCTTAACATAACATAACATAACATAACATAACATAACATAACATAACATAACATAACATAACATAACATAACATAACATAACATAACATAACATAACATAACATAACATAACATAACATAACATAATATAATACAGGCGAATGTCCTTGAGAATTTTTGAAGTAGATACTCCTTTATTTACTTACTCAACTTACTCGCCAGTTAGTTGTGTGATATAAAGCCAGCTGCCATAGGTTACCTCACTACTCTTGCATAAAAAATAAGTCCCCGCTTACTAGGAAGTCCGATGTATCACCATTTCCATTTGGCCTTCTCATGTACGAAGCTAAACTGCATAAATATTGAAATTAAAAATTGTACCGACGCCATTTATTGCTGCCATTGGCATAACATTAATAACGATAACGTATTTAGCCAAACACAAGTTATCTCGCGGATTAGCACGCAAAAACGTTCTTAATTCAGTTTAACAGTGGTAGGGGATTTTTTTTCATATTTCTTGCCATCTGTAGGACAACCATATTGCGATTCCTATTTTCAAAGCAACTTCCGATCGGTGGTGGGGATATACATATATTAGACAATAATTATGAAAAAATAGTCCCATAAAAGTCCTATATTTTTGTGGAGTAGTGAAAAAAGCAGTTTTGAAATATGATTTTTTTATAGGCCGTGTCCCTTCAAGACGAGGGCGATCATGGATCTCGACAAATTTCTATCCTTTGTAGCTTTTGACAATGCCTTTTTACTCCCCCTCCCTGTTCTGCCATTTTTCATACTACCTCGTTACGTAAGTTACTCGACGTTTTCCCTCTACTCGTCTTACCTTCAATATGTCCTGTGAATGAAATTCTCCATCTTGACTCTTTCTGATTCTAAGCAGAAGTATGTGCTTTTAAGAGTCTGTTTGAATTGATGAGATATTAGTGAGTTCGCGCATGCGCAGCTTCACATAACAAGGAATGATTTTTTTTCAATTTGTGAATATAAATACGAGAGGCCGAACTGTAGCGAATTTTTGAAACAAGAACTTTTGTAATAGAATTTTAAAAAATTAGGATAATTATATTTTAATTTTTTAAGTAGATACTCCTTTATTTACTTACTCAACTTACTCGCCAGATAGTTGTATGATATAAATTCTCACAGGAAGTATAGAGGCATCATTATTTTTCTTATTGCACTGTGAAGTCACTGACAAAAAAGCAAAACTTTTTTTTAGCTTCACCCTGTACAAGTCCCAGGAGTCACTCGAGGTAGAGGTTTACAGAGTAAGGGGCACAGTTTATGAGGATAGGTTGGTAAGACCCAAGACTTGAATAGGTTATGATTGTAGTGATCGGGAAAACACTCTCTTGGGAGTCGGTTTCACAGAGCATCGTTTCGAGAAAAGAATACTGCTTGAGTGGAACTTGCATCTCATCAAAGGAATACGAAGAGAACGAAGTTGGTTCGTTACGATGTGTGTAGCATGGCAGGTGTTAGCTGTGAAAGTTAGGATTGGTGAACCTAAGGAATGTACATCTCCTGAACACTTTCCATGGGAATAGCGATAGAGCAGCGAGAGGCTTGCGACGTTTCTTTTGTGAGAAAATGGGTTGTAGCTCCTCCATAAGGACGCAGAGACGTTTTGGACTCTATCGAAAATTGTGACTGGGAAGCACCCGATCATATATGGCACCAGTACTCCATGTTAGGCCTGATTTGGCTCTTGTAAAGGTAGAGGATAGCACGAGGAGTTAGATACAGGTAATGCGTAATAGGCGATCATAGGCGCCATGGCGTAATAGGCGATCATAGGCGCCATGGTGTAATAGGCGATCATAGGCGCCATGGCGTAATAGGCGATCATAGGTGCCATGGCGTAATAGGCGATCATAGGCGCCATGGCGTAATAGGCGATCATAGGTGCCATGGTGTAATAGGCGATCATAGGCGCCATGGCGTAATAGGCGATCATAGGTGCCATGGCGTAATAGGCGATCATAGGCGCCATGGTGTAATAGGCGATCATAGGCGCCATGGCGTAATAGGCGATCATAGGCGCCATGGCGTAATAGGCGATCATAGGTGCCATGGCGTAATAGGCGATCATAGGCGCCATGGCGTAATAGGCGATCATAGGTGCCATGGCGTAATAGGCGATCATAGGCGCCATGGTGTAATAGGCGATCATAGGTGCCATGGCGTAATAGGCGATCATAGGCGCCATGGTGTAATAGGCGATCATAGGCGCCATGGTGTAATAGGCGATCATAGGTGTCATGGCGTAATAGGCGATCATAGGCGCCATGGCGTAATAGGCGATCATAGGCGCCATAGCGTAATAGACGATCATAGGCGCCATGGCGTAATAGGCGATCATAGGTGCCATGGCGTAATAGACGATCATAGGCGCCATGGCGTAATAGACGATCATAAGTGCCATGGCGTAATAGGCGATCATAGGTGCTATGGCGTAATAGGCGATCATAGGCGCCATGGCGTAATAGACTATCTTAGGTGCCATGCGTTATAAGCGATCATATATCTTACGATACATGACTGACGAGGCAAGCTATTCAGCCCGGTCTATCCCGCTATTTACCTATAGCTGGAGGTAGAAGAGGAGGATACATACCCTTTCCAAGCACGTATTAGCACGTAAGTGAATGTAGTGGATTCGACTGGAATTCGAACTTGGCTCTCCGATTCTTCAATCCGAGCCGCTATTCATGACCCCACCGAGCCTCCTTAATTAATGGTTACCGTTCCTTATAATGGGGAGGGAGGGATTGATAGGTTACAAGTAGAACCCTGTAATTAATACCATAGGTTACAGCAGGATTTAATAGATTCTTCTATCCGCCATGTCCATTTAGTTCTTGGACGATCATGACTCTCCACAATTTCCTGTCCTTTGTAGTCAAATTTTCTAAACGCTCTTTCCTCATTACGTGCCTTAGAAATTTCAACTCTCTCCTTCTGCTATTATGTATCTTCTTCTATTTGCCCTGTTCCTTTAGGACGTTGGCGATTATGACTCTCCACAATTCCTACTTTGTAATTCTTAATAAATGTTGTTCTATTGCTATCTATTCTAAATTTTGTTCCGTTTTCCACTTACTCAGGCTCGCTAAGTATCTTATACACTTCTAGATTTCTTGCCTTCAGTCTGTGCTGTGAGTATCACATTTTCCAAGCCTTCTTTCCTTATTATATGCCTTAGAATTTCAGCTTTCTTCTGATATTAAGCATCTTTTTCTCTGTGCCCTGTTCATTCAATAAGTTAGAGATCATGGCTCTCCACAATTTCCTGTACAACTGTTAATAAATTTTGTCTTTTTATTATGTCGCCTAAACCTTGTTCTGTCATCCATTTACTCATGCTCGCTAGGTAGGATAAACGTTGTTTTCGTCTGTCCCTGTTGCCTTCAATCTGTCCTGTGAGAATCAAATATTCTAAGACCCCTTCCCTCATTATGTTTTCTAGAACTTTCAACTGCCTCTTTCTAGCATTAAGTTTCAGATTCCTTTTTAGTTTCCATCTTCTTGAAAATCTCATTGTTCCTCACATGTTTCGCGCCATTGTATTCTTAGCATCCTTCTGTAGAACAACATTTTGTTGCTTCAAGTTTTCGACGAGACAAAATTTTCAGTCTTAGAGGAAGACATTTTATTAGAAATGTTGACATCGTGAGGGACTCTAAAAAATTAAAGATAATGCTATTGTTTTTTTTTAAACATTTTTTAGACATTCCGAAATAGATGAACCAACGCATATTTCCGTATCATTAGACTATATACATTACTTATTTTATTTTCAACGAATTCTTAAAACGTGCGATGGAATTTTCTGTCAGCCTTGCAAAAGAAAGAAGCAAATCGGAAGAGACAACAAAGCGATAAAATGTAGTGTTGAATGCAAAACAAGCAACGCAAACATTTTCTAAAATAACTGCCATGTGTCAAAAGCAATTTTTCAATACAAATGCGCTTGTATTTCGACATTTTTTTCCGAAATTACAGTGTACGAGGGTCGCACTGGAAGCAATGACTTCTACTTTATTAGGCTGAGTCATAAGTAATTTTCGTTTGTTGGAACCAAGTGCAACGACTAATATTTCATGCAAATTACTAATTGTTATGGGTCCTTACCTATAACTACAGAATGAACTCTTCTTAACACTATGTATACTACGCCTCTCAAGATAGAGAGACGAATCGAGTTGAGCCGATAGTAGTTCACTCCAAACCAGACTGACAGTCATACTAACACCTCTTGTATTATTATTCCGTGTAATATATCTTCGTTATTTCTACTCTTGTGTTTGTGTTGTTCTTCCTTGGTCCTAACCTGGACCATAACACTAATCATACTAGGTAGTTAAGAACAACATTGCAGTACACCAGCATGCTTTAGTTTTGGCACAGCAGTGGCAGCGTACACGGTGGATTAAAGAAAAAATTACTACGATCACGAATGGAAGGATTCAATGTGTAGTTAGTCACACACTGCAATGTGGAGCCAAACATGCGTATAATGGCATGGAGACATCTAATAAAGTTTTCATTTTCTTGAAAACATCATTAATCCTCACAAATTCACTACATTGTATTCTCAGCATCCTTCTGTAGAACCACATTTTGTTGCTTCAAGTTTCTGCGAGGAGATTGTCCAGCATCCACTGCCATGTAGGAGGACTGGAATTACGTAACAGTTTAGTACGCTTTTTCAAACGATCGTTTTCTGTTTCTTAATACTTTGCTTAGCTTTTGCAATACAACTTTCGCTAATCTAATAAGCCTTGAACATTTAAGAAATCATAACTGATTGGTTGGTTAAATGCCATGAGATGCAAATTATAAATTGGAGATGCCAAAATCAAACAACTACAAAAATTGAAATATTTGGGAAGTGTCAATTACAGGAGGGAAAATGCGACATTGGAAATTCGAAGGCGCATTTCGTTAGCCAAATATGCATTGCAGAAGCTTAGCGGAATTTTAAGAAATGCAGAAAAGCGAACTGAATTGTCATGCGATATATGTCCTCCTATATGGAAGTGAATGCTGAACAATGAAAAAATGAAAATGCGACACTGAAATCCGAAGACGCATTGGGATAGCCAAATATGCATTGCAGAAGCTAAGCAGAGAATTAAGAAACAGGAAATCTTCGTTAGAAACAAAGAAAAGAGTATTGAACTGTTACGTGATATCTGTCCTTGCATATGGTAGTAAATGCTGGACAATCATTTCAAAGATGAAGAAGAGACCTGAAACTGCAGAAATGGGGTTTTTACAGAAGGATGATGAATATACCATGGACCGAACATGTGAGTAAGTATGAAGTTTTACAGAAAATGGAAACAAAAGAGAAACTTATAATTAATATCCGGAAGAGACAATTGAAATTTCTACAGAAGGATGCTGAGGATACCATGGACCGAACAAGTGAGCAACGATCAGGATTTAGAGAAAATGGAAACAAAAATGAAACTTATACTTAACATCAGGAAGAGACAGTTGAAATTTCTACCGAAGGATGCTGAGGATACCGTGGACCGAACATGTGAGCAACGACGAGGTTTTAGAGAAAACGGAAACAAAATGGAAACTTATACTTAACATCAGGAAGAGACAGTTGAAATTTCTACAGAAGGATGCTGAGGATACCGTGGACCGAACATGTGAGCAACGGCGAAGTTTTAGAGAAAATGGAAACAAAAAGGAAACTTATACTTAACATCAGGAAGAGACAGTTGAAATTTCTACAGAAGGATGCTGAGGATACCATGGGCCGAACATGTGAGCAACGACGAGGTTTTAGAGAAAATGGAAACAAAAAGGAAACTTATACTTAACATCAGGAAGAGACAGTTGAAATTTCTACAGAAGGATGCTGAGGATACCATGGACCGAACATGTGAGCAACGACGAGGTTTTAGAGAAAATGGAAACAAAAAGGAAACTTATACTTAACATCAGGAAGAGACAGTTGAAATTTCTACAGAAGGATGCTGAGGATACCATGGGCCGAACATGTGAGCAACGACGAGGTTTTAGAGAAAATGGAAACAAAAAGGAAACTTATACTTAACATCAGGAAGAGACAGTTGAAATTTCTACAGAAGGATGCTGAGGATACCATGGGCCGAACATGTGAGCAACGACGAGGTTTTAGAGAAAATGGAAACAAAAAGGAAACTTATACTTAACATCAGGAAGAGACAGTTGAAATTTCTACAGAAGGATGCTGAGGATACCATGGGCCGAACATGTGAGCAACGACGAGGTTTTAGAGAAAATGGAAACAAAAAGGAAACTTATACTTAACATCAGGAAGAGACAGTTGAAATTTCTACAGAAGGATGCTGAGGATACCATGGGCCGAACATGTGAGCAACGACGAGGTTTTAGAGAAAATGGAAACAAAAAGGAAACTTATACTTAACATCAGGAAGAGACAGTTGAAATTTCTGCAGAAGGATGCTGAGGATACCATGGACCGAACATGTGAGCAACGACGAGGTTTTAGAGAAAATGGAAACAAAAAGGAAACTTATACTTAACATCAGGAAGAGACAGTTGAAATTTCTACAGAAGGATGCTGAGGATACCATGGGCCGAACATGTGAGCAACGACGAGGTTTTAGAGAAAATGGAAACAAAAAGGAAACTTATACTTAACATCAGGAAGAGACAGTTGAAATTTCTACAGAAGGATGCTGAGGATACCATGGACCGAACATGTGAGCAACGACGAGGTTTTAGAGAAAATGGAAACAAAAAGGAAACTTATACTTAACATCAGGAAGAGACAGTTGAAATTTCTACAGAAGGATGCTGAGGATACCATGGGCCGAACATGTGAGCAACGACGAGGTTTTAGAGAAAATGGAAACAAAAAGGAAACTTATACTTAACATCAGGAAGAGACAGTTGAAATTTCTGCAGAAGGATGCTGAGGATACCATGGACCGAACATGTGAGCAACGACGAGGTTTTAGAGAAAATGGAAACAAAAAGGAAACTTATACTTAACATCAGGAAGAGACAGTTGAAATTTCTACAGAAGGATGCTGAGGATACCATGGGCCGAACATGTGAGCAACGACGAGGTTTTAGAGAAAATGGAAACAAAAAGGAAACTTATACTTAACATCAGGAAGAGACAGTTGAAATTTCTACAGAAGGATGCTGAGGATACCATGGGCCGAACATGTGAGCAACGACGAGGTTTTAGAGAAAATGGAAACAAAAAGGAAACTTATACTTAACATCAGGAAGAGACAGTTGAAATTTCTACAGAAGGATGCTGAGGATACCATGGGCCGAACATGTGAGCAACGACGAGGTTTTAGAGAAAATGGAAACAAAAAGGAAACTTATACTTAACATCAGGAAGAGACAGTTGAAATTTCTACAGAAGGATGCTGAGGATACCATGGGCCGAACATGTGAGCAACGACGAGGTTTTAGAGAAAATGGAAACAAAAAGGAAACTTATACTTAACATCAGGAAGAGACAGTTGAAATTTCTACAGAAGGATGCTGAGGATACCATGAACCGAACATGTGAGCAACGACGAGGTTTTAGAGAAAATGGAAACAAAAAGGAAACTTATACTTAACATCAGGAAGAGACAGTTGAAATTTCTACAGAAGGATGCTGAGGATACCATGGACCGAACATGCGAGCAACGACGAGGTTTTAGAGAAAATGGAAACAAAAAGGAAACTTATACTTAACATCAGGAAGAGACAGTTGAAATTTCTACAGAAGGATGCTGAGGATACCATGGGCCGAACATGTGAGCAACGACGAGGTTTTAGAGAAAATGGAAACAAAAAGGAAACTTATACTTAACATCATGAAGAGACAGTTGAAATTTCTACAGAAGGATGCTGAGGATACCATGGGCCGAACATGTGAGCAACGACGAGGTTTTAGAGAAAATGGAAACAAAAAGGAAACTTATACTTAACATCAGGAAGAGACAGTTGAAATTTCTGCAGAAGGATGCTGAGGATACCATGGACCGAACATGTGAGCAACGACGAGGTTTTAGAGAAAATGGAAACAAAAAGGAAACTTATACTTAACATCAGGAAGAGACAGTTGAAATTTCTACAGAAGGATGCTGAGGATACCATGGGCCGAACATGTGAGCAACGACGAGGTTTTAGAGAAAATGGAAACAAAAAGGAAACTTATACTTAACATCAGGAAGAGACAGTTGAAATTTCTACAGAAGGATGCTGAGGATACCATGAACCGAACATGTGAGCAACGACGAGGTTTTAGAGAAAATGGAAACAAAAAGGAAACTTATACTTAACATCAGGAAGAGACAGTTGAAATTTCTACAGAAGGATGCTGAGGATACCATGGACCGAACATGTGAGCAACAACGAGGTTTTAGAGAAAATGGAAACAAAAAGGAAACTTATACTTAACATCAGGAAGAGACAGTTGAAATTTCTACAGAAGGATGCTGAGGATACCATGGGCCGAACATGTGAGCAACGACGAGGTTTTAGAGAAAATGGACACAAAAAGGAAACTTATACTTAACATCAGGAAGAGACAGTTGAAATTTCTACAGAAGAATGATGAGGATACCATGGACCGAACACGTGAGCAACGGCGAAGTTTTAGAGAAAATGGAAACAAAAAGGAAACTTATACTTGACATCAGGAAGAGACAGTTGAAATTTCTACAGAAGGATGCTGAGGATACCATGAACCGAACATGTGAGCAACGACGAGGTTTTAGAGAAAATGGAAACAAAAAGGAAACTTATACTTAACATCAGGAAGAGACAGTTGAAATTTCTACAGTAGGGTGCTGAGGATACCATGGAACGAATATGTGAGCAACGACGTGGTTTTAGAGAAAATGGAAACAAAAAGGAAACTTATACTTAACATCAGGAAGAGACAGTTGAAATTTCTACAGAAGGATGCTGAGGATACCATGGAACGAATATGTGAGCAACGACGTGGTTTTAGAGAAAATGGAAACAAAAAGGAAACTTATAGTTAACATCAGGAAGAGACAGTTGAATTTTTTTGTATTATTAATGAAGAAAGAGAGCTTGCAAAATCTGATAGTCACAGGACAGATGAAAGGCAAGAAGGGCAGTAGAAAACATCGCACAACCTACTTATCGAGCCTAAGTAAACAAAATTTAGGAGAAATAACCGAAAGACAAAAGGTATTAAGAGCTACGAAGGAAAGAAAATTGTGGAGAGCCATGATCGCCTACGCCTTGAAGGCACACGGCACATAAAGAAAAAAAACTGTTTGGTAAATACGAAAAAGTAAAGTTTCGTTCAAGATAAACGTCGTTAGAAGATGAACCCAGAGGGGAAGCGTACATTAGACTTTGATGATGGAACTCTTAAGCCATTAGAAAAAAAGCAGTCCACGGAAAAATACGCGAGAATTAGTAAAGATGTTAAACACATCTCAATCAACCATATGTCGACACTTATAAAAGATAAGGAATTTCAGCAAGCAGGGTGTTTCGTTTCCACACGCTCTTGACTCAAAGAACAAAGCTGATCGTGAATAAACAAAAGCGGAAATTGTTTATGCCTCAACCCAATATTAAGCGTCCTAGGAAACGTTGGTTGTGTAGCAGTAGAAAGTGATCCTTCCCGCCAGTACGTTTTCTCTGTTACAGTCTGGCAAAATGGCTCCTTACATGAAAGAGCATAGGAAGAGTATCATTGAATTCCTCGTTGCAGTAAAAGCTGCAGCTACTGATATATTTCGATGTTTACTAAATACTTATGGAGACCAAACAAACTTGAGCACAGTCAGTGATAATATGCTTTCGCAGTTGTGGGAGTGATATAGGTGACAAGCAAAGCTGTTGACTTGCTAAATGAAAAGCGCATGGAAACTATGTGGGAAGATAGCGATTTTTGTTTTGTTCACTGGAAAATTACTCTAACCATACAGTGTTTTTGTTCCCTCTTAATGTTGCGATTTTCATGGAAATAAAACAGAAGCCTTTATTTTAGCAGCGTTCTGTATATGTTGGCAAATTAGGCGAAAGCACTGCCATTGTAGGTCGTACTCGAATGTTGCTGACTGACCTTTCGTTTTGCAAATATAACTTTTTAGAACTATATTTCCAAACAGCTCTGCATAAATATTTGTATAGTATATATTGCGTGTTCAAACTTAATTGTTAGTCGAACTATTTGGTTTCGTGATTTTTTTATATAAATTTTGATTGTGATATAAAAAAAAGAATTTCTCTTATAATGGACGGTTCTCTGCCTCGACAATCAAGAATCGGTATTTACGATCTGACAGAAAAGATTAAACGAGTGGTCTATTTGAGTCAGTTAGTCTGATCATTTATTTACGTTTAGTTTTCTAAAAACAAATACATGAATTCGAAGGCATGAAGATGAATGACAAAAAATATTATTATTATTACGAAGAGAAAGAAGGCCGTTCTTAAAGCAAAATGTTTCTTTTTTCGTCCTGGGTATGACGATAAACTACATCTGGCAACAAGTAGATCAGGATATTGGAGATTTTGTGAAGCGTGGAACCACCTATTAACTGCTATCGTTCCCAGGTCCATTGTGACCGAGGGTTGTAGTACCTGTTAGGATCCAAACTATGGGCAAACATTATCCACAATACATTTTTGTAGTGAATTTAGCAGCAATACATTTTACGATTTACAAACTATATATAAAAAAAAAGTACCATTTAGCCTGAAAGTAAAATATGATGTACATAATATTTAATATTCAGAATTAAATAACCTATAGATAAACAATATATATATATATATATATATATATATAGATTATAGATAAAATAAAACAACCAATCAAGAAACATGTATATGCACAAAAGCTGAGTATCATCTACCATGTATTCAATTGTGAAAGCAGAATAACATATTATACATTTATTACTTCCTATCTCACAAGAAAATTAGATTTTGGCATTAAATGACACACAAGAAGTTGACAGGCTGTTAAGCCAACAAATCAGTCAATCTTTTATTTTTACTAATATTTTTATCTTATTTTTCTTACTTTATTGCAATTACTATGTATCAGTAAAAGTAGAGAATATTTCTTTCATCTTAATTTCTCTTGCTTTTAATTGCAACTCCGATCCATAAGAAGTAGAAGTAGAGAATATAGCTATATGGCTAAATTTGAATGACTCCTGCTGGTTAGCCTTCTTAGATGAAGCATTGTCAATTATTATTCATTTTTCACTAGTATTTCTTTCATCTTCATTTCTCTTGCTTTTTATTGCAACTGCCATCCATAAGAAGTAGAAGTAGAGAATATAGCTATATGGCTAAATTTGAATGACTCCTGCTGGTTAGCCTTCTTAGATGAAGCATTGTCAATTATTATTCATTTTTCACTAGTATTTCTTTCATCTTCATTTCTCTTGCTTTTTATTGCAACTCCCATCCATAAGAAGTAGAAGTAGAGAATATAGCTATATGGCTAAATTTGAATGACTCCTGCTGGTTAGCCTTCTTAGATGAAGCATTGTCAATTATTATTCATTTTTCACTAGTATTTCTTTCATCTTCATTTCTCTTGCTTTTTATTGCTACTCCCATCCATAAGAAGTAAAAGTAGTGAATATAGCTATATGCCTAAATTTGAATGACTACGGCAGGTGGTTAACCTGCGGGAGTCATTCTAAGATGAAGCATTGTCAATTATTATTAACTTTTGCCCTATTTTTCATCTTAATTTCACTTGCATTTTATTTCTCAATTTGAAGATTATAACTTTAAGGATTTTTACAAATAACGTTAATGGCAAAGAATGAATCAGCCTACATTGATACTCAAAGCCAAGTGTTTTTTTTTCTGGAGAAGAGTTTCTTAACTTGACAATTACTTTAAGGATTAGTCCATTGTGGTTTTGGGTTGATAATCATTCAACTCTGTATCATGATTTATATTCTCCGTCACTTGATACGTCGCCATCTTATTAATAGTAATTTAAATATAGATATTTTTAATTATTTAGACGAAACATTGTCATTTGTTATTCATTGTTCGACATTTTTCTTTCTTTTATCTTAATTCCATTTATTTTTAACGCAACATTCTGATCGCCATTCGTCGAGTGTTAATAAACATCGCCGACAGGGAATTTCGGGTTCTGAAATTGCCATAGACTTCTCTATGTCTCTTCCGCATTGATTATTACCGGCCACAGAATGATAATCGAGATTAAAAAAAAAAAATTAAAGCGAAATAAATACTAGACGAAATATTATTAATATGGTAATCAGTAGTGAGTTTGGTAATATTTTGTAAATGTTTTGATGGAAAGGTAGCGTCTGTCTTTTTTTTTTTTTTTTTTTTTAATCGTATCACCCCAAGCAAGGCCGGAGGCCACTATCACGCAAGGGGTTGAAGAAGGGTTGGAGGAAGAGCAGATAGGCGTGGCAAGGGAGAGGATGTGGTGAAAGAGAAAGACAGTGGGTCGATCAAGGCAAGGGGGCCACAGAAGATCCGGTGCGAGAGCAGATAGGAATGAAAAATGAAAGGATGTGGAGAAGGGAAGTGGATAGATCGAGACAACTGGAGATGTCGGTTGACGCTACACTTAAACCGTTGGAGATTGTATTTGTCAGGGAAACAGGAATAGGGAAGGGTGTTCCATAGGCGAGATGTGCGAGACATGAAGCTATTGGAGTAGAAGAGACGTCTACATCTAACAGTTTTCACGGTGTAGGGGTGGGAGCGGGATGCCAGCCTCGTGGGGCGTTTAAATTCACGAGGCCTGGAGACAAGCGAACGCAACTCATCAGAGCAATTATCGTGGAAGTACTTGTAAAAAAGGCAGAGCGAGGCAACATGGCGTCTGTGAGAGAGCGACTGCAGACGAGATGACAGATCAGGGCCAATCACGTTGCCTATCCGTCTCTGGATCTTATCAAGAACCCTGAGGCAAACAGCAGGGGCCCCAGACCATATATGGCAGCAATACTCCATGCAAGGGCGAATGGTCGATTTATAGACTTCAAGGATCGATTGCTGAATTGGATGAATTAGTAGCAGATGAAAAAAGGGGATAATTAATATCTTACCTGAGAGAATCATTGACAAAAAATGAAGAAAGAAAGAAAGAAAGAAAGAAAGAAAGAAAGATAAAAGAAAGAAAGGGAAAAGAAAGAACCGGGGATGCAAGAAAGAAAGAAACGAAGAAAAAAGGGAAAGAAAGAGACGTAGATTAAAAAGTAAAAAAGAAAGAGAAAATGGGGATTAAAAGGAAAGAAAGAAAGAAAGAAAGAAAGAAAGAAAGAAAGAAAGAAAGAAAGAAAGAAAGAAAGAAACGGAGATTAAAGAAAAGAAAGAAACGGATATTAAAGCGAAAGACAAGAGAAACTGAGACAAAGGAAAGAAAGCAAAAAGAAAGAAAGAAGGAAGGGTGATAAAAGAGATTAAAGAAAGAAAGAGGAAAGAAAAGAAGATAGAAACGGAGATAAGGGGAAATAAATAAATACCGAAAGAAATATAGAAAGAAAAAAAGAAAGAAAGAAATATAATGAACGATATCTATCTATCTATCTATCTATATGTCTATATATAACTATTAACTGATACAACGAAAATTAAAATTTGAACCCCCTACCACCCCTTGTCTAGATGAATGGATTTATCGGTAACCTTGGAAACCCTCAATTATGAATCTTTGCCGTGCCTTTAACAACCGTAAATTAAAAAAAATAAGTTACTCCAAAATTCGCTTGACGAGGAAATGAAACTAATGTCTTTGGTTTAATAACAAAATTAAATTCAGGGGCTTTAGCTTCCATTTCTGAAACATGGTATCACTGTGTAGCGAAAAAAAACATATTTTAAATCAATTAATTTACAATATTAATGCTCTGTAAATTTACACTGAGCACTATTGTGTAAAAATAAAAATATCTATGAGAACACCGGATTTCATATCTTACTGTTCTTTCTTTTTATTTATATATACATATATATATATATATATATATATATATATATATATATATATATATATATATATATATATAGAGAGAGAGAGAGAGAGAGAGAGATAGAGATAGATAGATAGATAGATAGATACGATTGAGTGATGAAACAGAGAGAGTGAATGAGAAAGGAAGAAAGAAAGAAAGAGTCATATTTGCGCGCAAAAGTGTGTAAAGAAACCGAGGGAGAGAGCTAGAGGAAAGAGAAAGAGATACAGAAGGAAATGGGTGATATATATATATATACATATATATATATATATATATATATATATATATATATATATATATATATATATATATATATATATATATGTGTGTGTGTGCGCACCTGTGTATGAAGGAAGAGAATGAGTGTATGAAGAAAGAGAAAGCGAGAGAGTGAGAGGGATAAAGAGAGAATTGATAGAATGAGTCAATGTAGAATAAAGTTAATAAATGAGTATGCCATTCGCTTAAACCGACATCTTTTCCTCGGCTAGCCATTTCTGAATCTGATCACTGAACCAGGTTGGACAGAGTCTTCATCCGCTTCACCTTGATCGGGGAATACTTACAGACGAGTTGATCAAGAAATTCGAAAGGACAGCATTTCGTTTTTAGTCTTGTATGGCGACTTATCTGCTTTGTTAAAAGATAAAGGCCCGAGAATCGAGAAAAGGTTGGAAGAAATAAATCCCCCTTCTTGATAGCACGTCCGACCGAAGAGACTTCTGTTGGCAAGACATTTTTCAAGTGGCGCAGATTCAAGCAAGTTCCTCTCTTGTATATGTTATTTGCTGAAGAACCAAATATTTTTACCTGGAAAAAAAAAAAATAAAAAAGAAAAAAATCAAAAAAGAAAAAAAATCGCCCATCTAGCAAGTAGTGCGTCAATAAGTCGATTAGATTCTGAGCAGCCCAGTGAGATCCTTCAAAAGTCGATCGCTTGAAATTGTGATGTACGTCTACATGTGACAGAAACAATTTATATTGTAATGGAAGGCGTATCTGAGTTGATCCATATGTCCCCCCCCCCGTACTTAAGGGAACTCGTAATAGTGATAGACGGTGTCAAAAGGAGATCCTATTATATCGGACATTGCATTAATATTCCGATTTGTAATGTCCACCGAATCTGTCTGTTTTATAAAAAAAAAAAAAAAAAAAAAAAAAAAATCGGCAACAAAAAAAAAAAAGCATTTTCTGAAATTTCGCTATAAATCCGTCGTAAAATAGAAACAACCAGATCTGAAGGCTGCAAGAATCTGGCATCGATTCGATTGAACTGCTTGCCAACAATTTTTCTATAAATATCTAACATTATGATCTGTGTTCGTAATAGGAGTTAAACAGTTGTCCTTTTTCCGCCTTCCAAGATTGCCAGTAGATGCCAGAAGCCAGCTGATAGTATCGAACGCTATATATTCTGTTTCCCCCTACATACGTATCTATCATATAGTATGATTTACAAATTAAGCACAATAACTAATAGTAATATAGAACAACTATAACTGTTATGTGACAGACAGAAGATTCGTTCTTACTGTAGGTTTTAGTAGGCACAATAGACTAACAAAAATAAGTAATAATAAAATAGAACAATTATAATAATATACTATAAGAAAAGTTATGTAAAAAAAATGAAAAAATGTCTTTTTAACTATATCATCTGAAGCAAAGCAATAAAGCCACTAAGACGTAAGGAAATATTTCGTGTTAGGGAATATGAGAAAAAAATATTATGGCGCGAGAACAATAAAATAACAGGAATTAAAAAAGACCGAAAATGACGGCTGACATTACATTTAAATTTTTGAAAATCAAAATTTACCGGAAACAAGCTGAAAGAGAGTTTCACAAGCAAGAAGTGTGAGAGAAGAAACTATTATCATAGAACTTGCTGTTACATCTCACCATTTTAACTGTGAAATGATGAGACCTTGCCACCGATCTAGTATTACATTTGAATTCATAAAGTTCAAGTACCATTGAGGAAAGTAATATTTATTTTAAAAATACAAAAACATGGCACAAGTCCAAAAGGAGGGACGGGGGGAAGGCTGGTCTTCACCTGATTTATAATTAAACTTAGCTAGACACAGCTACTGATCCGAACATACCGCAGTATTCCTTACACCAAAACAACACAATCTTACCATTCTTACTACTTCCACCATAATACATCAGAATCTCTATAAAGTCCTAACTAGATTCCATAGATACCATAGAGGAAAGTTCATTGGAAGAATTATAACGAAAGTATTTATAGAAAAGGCTACGTTACGGTGATGGGAAAGTAACTAAAGCCGAGATGCCAGTCTGGATCAGTAAAATTGCAGATTCCTAAATAAAAATATTGCTGTTCCTCTCTCCTTTCTTGTTTTCAATATGTCCTGTGAGTGTCAAATTCTCCACGCTCTTCTTTCTCATTCTGCGTCCAAGAAATTTCATCTGCTTCTCTCTGATTGTATGACACTTTCTCTCCTATTTTCCTTAAAACTTCTTCCAGGAGCACCATGGACAGAACATGCTATTCTTAGAATCATTCTGTAGAACCATATCTCTGTCGCTTCAGTTCCCATGTTCATCTCGGAAGAAACTGTCCCGCATTCACTGTCATATATGGGGATTGATATTACATGGCCGACGAGCAATATTTTCTTTGTTTCTCTCTTTTAATACTTTTTTCTGAAATCTATCTTTCGCTATTCCAACGCGCCTTCGTTCATTTGTGCCACGCTTGATTTGTAGCTTCAGGGCCAGTGTAAGGGTCTTGTTCTCCACCCCGAATCTATGATACGCAACATCCTCCCGAATCACGGAGCGTCCCACTCGACTACAACCTCAATTTTCATAAGATAGTTTTCATATAAAATACAGATTGTGTATTGTAACCTAATTATGTACACTAATGGATCATATGCAATATAGGTGAACAATTCAACTAGAAAAACTGAAAATAAATACAATGTATCTAAATACAAATTAGAGACCTGTCATAATAGATAATTCAATTAATTTTGCGGCAATTTTTAACATCGACTTGAGATTTTTCTTAAAATGCTGAATATTTTTTTTAACATATTCAACATTATGGATAAAAAAATAGTGAAATGAGAGACTTAGCGTGAGCAAAACAAATTCGTGTGTTTGGACGAAAAAAAAAAAGACCCCAGAACGACGTAAAAATCCAGAAAAATTGTTTATCCTTTAATAGACAGTTGTCCTTAGTTTAATTTGTAACGTGTATAAATGAAGATAGAAAAAACAAACAAACAAATGTTAATATGGTATCGAGGGTCACAAATCACTTCCCGCGGCCACCAATCAGGCTTGTTCACCACCTCGGTCAGGGAGTTCGGGGGCAGTACGAGCCGGACCTGCGTAGCTCATACCTTGTTTCTGTTTCTGACAACCATACAATTGATATTCCTCTCTAATTCCCTTTCCTTGACAACCTTGAATGTTTTTACGGTTTATCAACCCTTTGTGCGTTATTAGAAACTGAAACATATTTTGGATTGTAGGAAATCACTGATAGTACCTGGTGTTCCCAAAAGGTCTCCCACTCAAGATAATGAACGGCTCTGTTTAAATTCAATGAGCGAAGTGTTTACAAGGTGATTTGACCGTGGGCAAAAGTTATCGCAGTTTCATTTTTTGGTCTGCAATTGTCATCTGCGTAGAAAAACTAGATATGACCCATTGCGCCTTCACCGGATAACGTTTTTTTTTTTTCCACTGACATAAAGTGGAAAAATGATATTGAGTCGATTGCTCGCTCTTTTGCTAAGAAAGTTGGTTCTCTGGTCGTGCCGAACAATTTTTAACGCCAGAATCTATCTTAGACATTTATAAGTCTACCATTCCTTCATATATTTTATATTGCAGCCATATCTTGTCTGGTGCTTCTGCTATGCCTTTAGAGAGTCTCGATAAAATAAAAAGAAGAATTTCACGCTACCAAAATAGCAATGAAACAGAGCGTTCGTCTTAACTGATTTATAAGTGACTAAACTCTTATTCTAGATAAAATACAAAGAAAAATCTGCAAAGTTATTGATGCTGACTTGGCACTTAGCCTTCAGTCTTTTTTTCCCAACATGGCACCGTAGCCTCCCTGTGCATTACTATATCATTTTACAGCTGAAATGAATAAATGTAACCGTAAGTTGCCGTATTTTCCGGCTTACAAGACGCGGCGGTTTGGAAGACGCACCCTAATATTGGAAATAAATTTCTAAGGCAAAAAAGTGACAGAACCCAAAGAGTGTGAGTTCAATACCCGGTTAAGGCAGTGGAGAACTTTCAGAGGGAAAAATTGACAGGAGATAACTGATAACTGACATCCATTAAACATGGCACGTG
Source organism: Acanthosepion esculentum (assembly GCA_964036315.1). Classification (NCBI taxonomy): domain Eukaryota; kingdom Metazoa; phylum Mollusca; class Cephalopoda; order Sepiida; family Sepiidae; genus Acanthosepion; species Acanthosepion esculentum. Next base: position 33,433,062 of record OZ038516.1, read on the forward strand.
GAACTAGAACAGTCTACCCCAATGAGCGAAATAAAGGGTTCAGTCCTATATTCCAAACACCTGAAGAATGCCGGATGGTACAACGGCCGAAACGTTGTAACAAATATGGCGACAAAGATGAGGCCAATAGCCCAAATAATGTAAATAATGCATTCTGTCTTTGGTGTTTAATCCTTTCTTCTCGCTTTCCGTCGCTACCTTCTGTAGGAGTTCTTGTGGTTTTCTTCCTGTGCTTATCAACACTGCCATCTGCATATCTTATGTTGCTAATATTGCGACTGCTAACAATGAATCCTGGTAGGATTATTGAAGTCATTCTCTATCCATATGCAGGCAGTTTGCTTCTAGTATAGGTTCTTGATTAGACTAATATCCTTCCCCAAATATGTCAAAGTTCCAAAAGTTCTTTTTGATATACTTTATCAAAAGCTTTTGCGTAATCTATCAAACGTCGTCGGCTTTATCTCATATCGTCAAAATTTAATTTCTTCTTTGCTGATCGCTTCCTTTATGGTGATGACGTTAATGACTAAATTCGCCCCTAACGAGGCAGGTTCAGGACTAGAAGCTTCCAGTTTCACCAAAACCTACTCCCGTCATCCATTCCATATCGCTGTTTGCAAACGCGGACGGGAGTCATTGGCCCACGCAGGCCCCTTCACCACGCCAATGTAGAAAACACAGATAAGACAAAACAAAAACTAGTAAAAAATATGAATAATAATAGTCTCGACTATTTTAACAGAGAAAAGTTTTAAAGAGAGGATATATATATATATATATATATATATATATATATATAAAAAATATTAAGTAATTCATCGAGTCTGAAACCTCAACAGAATGCAGAAAGCACTGGACGGCCGTTTCGTCCTACGGTTGGGACTCATCAGCAGTGCGCATCCACTACCGAGAATTGAAACCCTGACAGTTAAGTTGTCAAGCAAACATCATACCAAATTTGGTTCAAGGTGAAAGTGTCGATGGAGTGACTTTGTTAAAGGCGGACCTCAACTTGCCAAGAAGTGATCCACACATTTGATTTTCATGAACTTCCTCTGCAGCATATATGGAATGAGACATGCAGGATCCAGTTGTGAAACTGCCGCTGGCTCTGTTATAATTTCGAGTGGCGCCTCCTGTAGCATGTCCGTTGCGCCTTGTGATCGTCATCAGTTTGTTCCAACGTTGGCGTCTTTGAAGTTGGCCGCGCTTAGCCTGGGGTATCGTCTTCGACATTGCCGTAAAAGGGTGGACCTACCAGGAGTTTACACCTCCCGATGGCATCGCTCCCAGAGTCGTTGGCCCACGCAAGCCCCTTCACCACGCCAATGTAGAAAACACAGATAAGACAAAACAAAAACTAGTAAAAACTATGAATAATAATAGTCTCGGCTATTTTCGTATCTATTGGATATTCTCTTTATATTGTAACTTTTTCAAAAATAGTTACAAGCACGTGGTGTATATTCATTATTGATAGACATTTCGTCCCGTCCGCGTTTGTAATTTACTTCTTTCTGTGAAGCAATTATAAGCTATCGAAGGAGTTCAGTGAATAGGGTTAATAAACCGATAAAAAAAAATTTACAATGAAAACGATAGCTCTAAATCGAGATATCATCTTGTACGGTACCATAATCAAGGTATCTTGTAATCGTTTCAAAGGTCAAAACAAAGACATTATCAGTTCTGCTATCGTGATCACACGTGAAGAACGTTATTAAACTAATCTTTTTTTCACTTCTCAAAACATGAATTTCGATCAACAACTACAGCTCATTATTTTACAAATACGAACACTATAGATGGAATTATACAGAGACAGTGAGATACTGAATCTCACACATACCGAATACTTTAAAACATACTAAGGATTTCTACAAGTGGTGGAATTATATATATATATATATATATATATATATATATATATATATATATATATATATATATATAATATTAGTGGTTAATATACACACGCATATATATATATATATATATATATATATATATATATATATATATATATAATATATAAATATATATACATACATACATACATACACATGCATATATATATATACAAAAATTTCCAAGAGGATAGAATCCAGGTAGAACTCAATGTCCAGGACAGAGTAAGAATATAATAAAAAGGCTTAAACACTAATATTCCATGGTTATAATTTATTACATTGGAATTGTAATTACGATCTAATTCATCAGACTCTACAAATTCAAAACGAAATCAGAAAAAATAACTCCGGGAATAAATAGTAAAATTTAGTGAGAGTGTATGTATGAGAGTGGGGGACGAATGTGAGAGGTAAATGAAAGTTCTAGAGACGGGTAACAGACGAGAGAAGAACAGGAATGCCTAAAAGTGAAGGTGGGGATTAAAACTTAACAGAGAAAAGTTTTAAAGAGAGGAGTTAAATATAAATATATATAATTAAGTAATTCATCGAGTCTGAAACCTCAGCAGAATACAGAAAGCACTGGACGGCCGTTTCGTCCTATGGTTGGGACTCATCAGCAATGCGCATCCACTACCGAGAATTGAAACTCTGACAGTTAAGTTGTCATACCAACTGTTCCAATGGGCCTCGGTGACGAAGTGATAGCAAATCAGACTCAATATAGCGCCGCTCGCTCACAAATCTCCGTGGTGGAACGCAACTGAGATTCTCTCTAACTATTGGACGGTGCCCCAGGAGCCACGACTACTATCACCAAGCCGCTCAAACTTGAGCATTATATATATATATATATCTTCTACTTTTATAAGACCCAGATCAGGCCGAAAATGGAGCACTGTTGCCATATTTGGGCGGGAGCTGCCCAGACCTCACATTCCAATCTTGATAGAGTTCAAAAGTATTTCCGAGTCTTTGTTGGAGAAGAGTTACTTTCCACCCTTCAACCTCTCTCTCTCTCACACAGGCGGGATGTGGCGATCCTTTCACTGCTCTATCGCTACTACCATGGAAAGTGCTGGGACAAACTGCATTCACTGTTTCCGCCAGGTCTACACTTCATGGCTAGCAGCCACCATGCCACTTACATTGTAATAAACCACCCACATTCCCTCCGTATTCCATCGGCGAGAAGTAAGTTCCACTCGAACAGTTTCTGCCCGTAATCCACTGCCCTGTGGAACAGACTCCCAAGAGGATGTTTCCCTGATCACTACAATCTTAACCTGTTCCATTCTAGGATCAACTGTTATCTTCTCCACCTATCCATATAAACTACCCTTTAACGTAACTCTCTACCTCGAGTGGACCCCGAGCCTTGTGCAGGGTGAAACTTTATATACTATAGATCTATACTCCCCTCCATATGAGGTAATTTGGGATTCTGTTTTGGTAGCAGTCCCTCTTTTATATGTTTCGTTAAAAACGACTGACAAGGTACTTCGGTTAAGTTTTTATTAATTTTTCGTCTCATAATATTATTTTCTTTTCTGGATAAAACTTATGTAGAAATCGACCGAATGTTCCGTATGTCCGTCAGATTTCGTCTATTCTTTTAGCCATTATCAAAGATGATTTTATTTTCACTTTTAACTGAATGTATCTATTTTTTCTTATGCATCTATCTAGAGTTATAGCAATGTTTTATTTTTCCAAACACGGTCAACGTAGCCGTGTTTATAGGTGATGTTATTCAGTATTGGCTTTTTCTTTTGTTTATTAACAATGCGTCCCTCATTTTGAGCCGCTTCTCCATGGGGCTATTATATTGTATTGTCAACGAGTATGTTCCTATAACTCCCCCCCCTCTCTCTCTCTCTCTCTCTCTCTATATATATATATATATATATATATATGTATATATATATATAAATTCTCGAAGCTATATACATAAAACCCAACCTGAATAAAATAAACTATGAAATCTGCACAAATATTCTTAAATGCTTATAATTGATAACAGAAGCCATTGGTTTATACCAAAGGCTTCCCATACTTAATACTTCTCGTTTTCACTCTCACGTGATCATGTGTGACGTCACGAGCTGCGGTGCGATTTTCGCTTCCGCGTCTCGTATACACGATATTGTCGTTGCTTTGAAATCTTTCATGCAACAAAAACAGACTATCATTATTGTTTTGTCCGTGTATTGTTTAATATATTAAAATGCAATTGCCATCTTTGACGATGGCTTATGTAAGCCGAAAGCTTAGATAGGATTAAAAAACATGTATCAATATGGTGATTTTCTTTCGTCTTTCAATGATAATGTTATTAAGCTTGTCAGACGATATGAAAAGAATTTACATAAAATAAATAGACAAAACTTGTCTATATTATTTAATGAAACATGCATCAATATATATATATATATATATATATATATATATATATATATATATATATATATATATATATATAGTACAGCTAATATATAATCTAAGTGGATACTAGTAATATCAAATATTAAAACTGATCCATAAAAAAATAAAAAAGTTACCTCATAGGGGGTGTATAGATCTATTTCAACCAAGGAGAAGTTAGTCTTATTCAACCCCGGTGTACAGTCTGTACACCGGGGTTGAATAAGACTGAAGTAATTCTCATAATTTTGGATTTTGTCTTTTTTACAAATACTTTCATGGTAACTGCTGCGATGAGCTGCTTTCGATGGTTCCCAGACTTCATGAATTTAAAAATTCTACTAGGCTGGCATCTCGCTCTCACACTTTCACTGTCGAAACTGTTAAATGTAACCGTCTCTTCTACTCCAATAGCTTCATGTCTCGCACTTCTCGCCTGTGGAACTCCCCCCTTTTCCTGTTTCCCTGATAGCTATAATCTCCAACTATTCAAATGTAATGTCAATCGATGTCTCTAGATGCCTTGATCTATCGCCTATCCTTCTCTTCAACCTTTCCTCTATCACTCCTATTTGCTCTCGCTCCAACTCTCTGTAACCCCTTGCATGCTAGTGGCTTCCCGCCTTTCTTGGGGTGAAACGCTTAAAAATATGTTTTGAACAATAAAAAATATTAAGAAATTAAACTCTTCAGACACACTGGGTTGTATATTAATATTCTTTCGTTTTTATTATTTCAGTTAGATTCCTCGACGAGTTTCGGCCAACATGGCTATCATCAGGAGAAAAAATTCCTGCTTGTTAGTAGCAGTGAACTATAGAAATATATACACGAACACGCATTGTGGGGTTATTTGAAAATCAGTTTTTTTTATCAGATGCACCCAAGAAATATTGAGGAACTTAAAGAAAGATTTAAATATGAATGGTGTAAAATGACAGAGGAAACTCTTGGACGTGTTAATGAATCATCCAGGCTAAGAATTCCTTTCGAAATAGAAAGACATTTTAAACAACACATATAGCAATTAATAAATAAAATTTCCATGTGTAATTCTACTTTTAATAAATAGTCCTTATTGTGCGTGACTTTTGCCTCACCCTGTATGGATATATTATCTTTCACCAGGTTTAAAAATTTAACATAATTTATGTTCTGATTGTTTTTTAAACCCAGTGAACGAATTTCCCAGTTACAATTGAGTGTTATAAGTCCGTCCGATGAGTTGGGATAGGAAATCCTGATTCTAATGAAATAAATATCACGATGATCTTCTAATAATTAGTTTTCATTATATAATAATTATATATATATATATATATATATAAATATAAAAGTGAACATAGAAGTCAACACTTAGAGGCGACAGTCTGTTTCCTGCTAGATGCAATCATCGGCCCGATGATTGCATCTAGCAGGAAACAGACTGTCGCCTCTAAGTGTTGACTTCTATGTTCACTTTTATATTTACACACGCTTTATCTCTGATATTGAGCACTTTATCCCATAAATATAGCAACACTTTAAGACTATATTTCTTCACATATATATATATATATATATATATATATATGTGTGTGTGAGTGTGTGTGTGTGTGTGTGTGTGTGTGTGTGCGTGTGTGTGTGTGTGTTTGTGTGTGTGTGTGTGTGTGTGTAGGGTGAGGAAAATCGCTCACCATAGAGATTAATGGATAGGTCGAAGCTGTTCTGTTGAATGACCACCAAGGTCACTCGACCCCATTTTTTTTTTGTGGGGCCATTTCAAATCAGTTGTTTGTCAAACGCTTCCAAGAAATATTGAGGAACTTAAAGAAAGATTTAAATATGAATGCCGTAAAATGACAGAGAAATCTATTCGACGTGTTAATGAATCATGCAGGCTAAGAATTCCTTTTGAAAAAGAAGGACATTTTGAACAACACATATAGCAATTAAATAACTAGTAAATAACACTTCCACGTGTAATTCTACTATTAATAAATTATCCCTATGGTGCGAGACTTTTGCCTCACGCTGTATGTCTTAGCGTGTAGTCAGCAAACACACAATCACTTCCCACTTGTAGAATTAATACGATAATGATTCATGCTACTCACACGGATTATTTGCTTTGGGGCTGAAATTCGTTTTAAGTATCTATATATATATATTTTTTTTTTAAGCGTATCACCCCAAGCAAGGCTGGAGGCCACTATCACGCAAGGGGTTATAGAAGGGTTGGAGGAAGAGCAGATAGGAGTGGTAAAGGAGAGGATGTGGAGAAAGATAAATACAGTGGGTCGATCAAGGCAAGGGGGTTACAGAAGATTTGGAGCGAGAGTAGATAGGAATGAAAGGTGAAAGGATGTGGAGAAGGGAAGTGGATAGATCAAGGCAACTGGAGATGTCGATTGACGCTACCCTTAAACCGTTGGACATTGTATTTGTCAGGGAAACAGTAATAGGGAAGGGAGTTCCACAGGCGAGATGTGCGAGACATGAAGCTATTGGAGTAGAAGAGACGTCTACATCTAACAGTTTCAACGGTGTAGGCGGGTGGGAACGGGATGCCAGCCTCGTAGGACGTTTAAATTCACGAGGCCTAGGGACAAGCGAATGCAGCTCCTCGGAGCAATTACCGTGAAAGTACTTGTAAAAAGGCGTCAGTGTGTGTGTGTGTGTGTGTGTGTGTGTGTGTGAGAGAGAGAGAGAGAGAGAGAGAGAGCAAGAAACATTGAATGGATGAACGCGTGATGGACTTTTTAGAAGTTCCATTCAAGTCTCAAATTTTCATTAATCAGGTATATGTTTTCATTTATCGGGTGGAAATTGTCATTGACTGGGTACAATTTAACTTTCAACAGTATTTTAACTGTAATTGTAAGAGGTGAATCTTGTAGCCTCCCAGAGTGAAAAAAAAATGGGCGTTCACTGGTAAAACTGCAATAACCACGTAGCCGAAATATCTGCATCATCTCGCAAAGTAACAATGCAGATCTTGAAATGAAAATCGTCATTCTAAAGTACCCTTTGATTGACTTCCAAATGAGGTTAAAGTGCGAGGATTTCACGGCGAGTGTGGTTGAATTTTAAAAGCAGAAGGTACCGAAGGGCGGTGGCTGGTAGAACGTCGGTGGCGTAATTATTGCAATGCGCAACAATCTGTTATAGATTTATAATGCAATTCAATACAGAAATGTGCAATTTAACAGCCTGTTGTCTTCCTTGCGATGAGAGGTGCCCACGGGGGTGCATCTTGGGTGAGCAATCATGAAATACGAGAAGAGTTCTTTTTTGTCCCTCTTTTGGATTGGTTGAATTTCAGCGAGAGATGAGTGTAAGAATCGCCCGCTGAATAATTATGCTGATTTTTAGCTGTTTTATTTCAGAATTTTATTTGCTTTTTTCTTTTTTGCCTTATTCAGGCAAATTGTTCAGAAACCGGCGAGATATCTTGGATAGATAGATCATTAATATCGAGGAGACAATCATTCATCTAAAGAAATAAAAATTCTGTCTGTCCACCCGTGTGACTAAAACTCTTCTAACTCGGGCCAAACTTACATAGAAATATTACACCTTTTTGGAATCTGGACCATCTGCCCTTTACCCGGTGCTTGAATATGCAGCATTGGGATTTGGGATTCATATTTTAAAATAAGTGTAAAGAATTAGTGATTTAAAATTATATTGAGTTTAAAGTAACACAAATTCCGTTTAAAATATCTCCAAAACTTTGTGAATTGAGGAAATCAATTTTATTTTTTCAAAATGCTAAAGGATCAGAAGTAAAGTGAGAGGTTTCGTGACGTAAGTTTTGGTTTGGTTTGTTTTGTCTTACAGCATATCAACCTCAATGAGTTATTTAATGCCGACAAGATTTTTATTGCTGGTAATAATTTTTCAAAAAATTTATTAATGGCAATTTGTTTTTCTTCAAAAATGCATTGCCGGTAGCAATGTATTGCTGGTAATAATTATGTACAAAAATGTATTGCTGGTAATATTTTTTCTTCAAAAAATACTTTGCTGGTAGTAATGTATTGCTGGTAATATTTTTTCTTCAAAAATACTTTGCTGGTAGTAATGTATTGCTGGTAATATTTTTCTTCAAAAAATACTTTGCTGGTAGTAATGTATTGCTGGTAATATTTTTTCTTCAAAAATACTTTGCTGGTAGTAATGTATTGCTGGTAATATTTTTTCTTCAAAAATACTTTGCTGGTAGTAATGTATTGCTGGTAATATTTTTCTTCAAAAAATACTTTGCTGGTAGTAATGTATTGCTGGTAATATTTTTCTTCAAAAAATATTTTGCTGGTAGTAATGTATTGCTGGTAATATTTTTTCTTCAAAAATGTATTGCTGGTAATAATGTATTACTGGCAATAATTTTTCCTCAAAAAATTTGTTGCTGGTATTAAAACCTATTTTTACACGGTCATAGTGTTTTGAACCTAGTTTAGGAGTTAACTATTTGCCCATAGCTGAGACCCTAATATGTCCCAGCACTCCGCATCAGGGTGAACCGGGGAACACAAGGAATTAAGAAGTGGTTCCATGCTCCTCAAAACCTCTCAATCAGAGGCCTTGCTGTCGGATGTAGTTTATCATCTTACCCAGGACGCCATGACGTCAGGTTTTTGAAGTTCCACGGATTTTGTGATTTAAAGAACTCAGTTTTTGACCTGAACTGGAATTTCTGCCCAAATCGCTCTTTTGACCAGAATTGGACTTACCGCACGAATCAGAGTTAAAGTGGGGTTTTGAAGTTCTTTGGAGTGAATTGTGGAATTTAAAGTTATTTATTCAAAATTATCATTGCTGTTTCCTAAGCTGGACACGAGGTCCATTTAGTTTTGGTCGGAGGCCCAATTATTGCCCCACAAACGTGGTAAAGAACAAGTAGAAAAAAAAACCTTTATAAATTCATCACGTTTCGCTATTTATTTTGCTTCCTCCATTTTTTTGACAGTGGAATAATGTAGAGTTGTTTCGATTTTATGTTGCTTTAATTTCATTGGTTGGGAGCGGTCACGTGTTCATTTTATGGCTTTAGCATGTATGGTGATTTTCACAGGGCTGAAAGTATATCGAACTCACTATTCAATGGTTATTAAGTAGCGAGACAGGCTTGCTAACTATCACACCACGTCGAATTGCACAAATGATTTTCTAAGCATAGTTTAAATGTGGCATAAGTCCGAAAGTGCGGAGCATCCAGATAGGATCCAACTCACTACTCAGTCGTAATTGTTCTAGCGATACAAGCTAACCATTACACCGCGCCGAGGTACCTCTAAATTTATTTTCTTCATAATGTCGAAAGTCGCAATTGATCTAGCAAGACATGCTTGCTAACCATTACACCACGTCAAAGTGTCTGTAAATGATTTTTTCCAAGCGTAACTTAGATGTGGCACACGTATGGGGAAGCTAGTGAGGATCGAACTCACTACCCAGTCGTAATTGATCTAGCGTGACAAGCTTGCTAACCATTACACCACGTCGACGTTTGGCATGTATATATGTATGAGTCTCACGGCCATGTCTCGTTGAAACGGCGGTTCACATATGAGCATCTAAGTTAAGCAACGTCGAACCTGGTCAATACCAAAATGGGAAACCGCTTCGCAATGCCAGGTGCTTTAAGCTTGATGTAGTGGATAATAGTATGGAATTGGAAATTGGAGAGGCAAATGCCAGTTTCAGTCAGGTTCGTTGTATTTACTTAGGCGCAATTTTTTCCTTTGATTTTTAAAAAAAATCAGTATCACCCCAAGCAATGCAGTACAGCTATTAGCACGCAAAGGGTTACAGGGTGTGGAGGTATAAAGAACAGAAGCATTAGTCATGAGTAGAAAGAGAAAAGATCAATCAGGAGGACAATAGATAGCGATTGACACTGTATTTAAATTTTCGGGGATTAAAGTTGGTTGGAAAGCATGGAGCCGGAAGGAAGTTAAACAGACAAGAATTTCTTCGTTTCTTCCTCACCCGGTGTCTTAGTGGCTTTTCTGCCTTTCATGGTGTGAAACAGATTTTAAAAGGGTATCTTCAGTATTTGGTTACATTATCTGGAAATGTTTGGGTCTTATATTCATTTAGAATAGGTTTTACGAATATTGGTGTTACGAAAGAGTGCGTCTGACACGTCTTTTTTTATTTTATTAAAGTACCATTATTGAAATCAAACTTATGCCCAGACATTAATAGACCCAAGTTTTTAATAGGGACCTTAGTTATGCTAACACTCACGCACAGACACCGTGTGGTAAACACATGATATCTACAAAAATTGATAAAAACATACACGTATACATACAAAACTAGTAAAATGCCCTATCAAGTTGGACATTTTTTAAATGAAAATACACAATTCTCAATTTTTCTACTTGATGTTTAATTATATATTTTTCTTTCAGATTATATAGTTCTGATGAACTTTTCCGCTATGGTATGCAGTTATCTCCCTTTAATTAAAGTGTAGTTCAAACTGTTTATTTTTTAATTTAATTCCATTTAATTTCATATGTACCAAACAAGCTTGGCCTGCTGCTAGGAAGTTTGTGTCGTTCTAGACAATTTTTCTCATGAGAATATATCTTACATATTTATAAGTCTATCATTCGTCTATGAATTAAGTATTGTTGGCATATATCTGATCTGGTACTCATGTTAGATATCTAAAGATTCTTGATAAAATCTAAAGAAGAACCTGCAATTTTATTAGTCCTGACCTGGCACCTCGGCTTCAGTCATTTTTACACCGGCATAGCATAGCTTTCCCGTGCTTTTTTCTATAATTACTTGGTAATTGTTCTGATGAACATTCCGCTATAGTACCTAAACTCTATGAATTTAATCGCAGTACTAGATTGGCGGCAAGGTCTCATCATTTTTCAGTTGAAAAGATTAGATACAACCGTAAGTTCTACGCTAACAGTTTCTTCTATTGCACTTCTCGCTTGTGGAAGTCTTTTCCGGCTTCGTACTTCCCAGTCAACTTTGATCTTCAAACATTTAAATCCATTATCAATCCTTATATTCTGTCTCATGAATTCTTGTTCTCTTATTGTCCTCTCTCCTTAATAGTTGTCTTTCACATATTTTCTAGCACTTACTAACCCCCTTGCCTACTTGTGGCCTTACTTGGAGTGAAATGGTTAACAAAAGACAATTAATTCTGTTTATATATTCAAATGTCTTAACAGCCAAAACTAATAAATAAAAAAAATAAAAGAATATAAAGTCCCAGCTATACTGCTGCTTTTAGTATAAAATAATAGGAGTAGATAGGTTTTCCTATCACTTGTTTCACACTCCTCCCTGGTCTTTTGAACAGGAGTAGAGGTTTATCCCTGTTTAGAGTTGGGTTTCCAGTTCCTTTTTAATGTATAATTCAACAATATACTTCTAATGTCTTCGACTAAACCCTGAAATTGTATTTACGTTTTATTTTTTATTTCCTCCAATAGGAGTAGACAGGTGCACCTATCACCCGGTTCACACTCCTCTCCCTCGGTATTTTGAACGGGAGTAGAGTTTTATTCCTTGTTTCCTGTTTAGCATTTCCGGTTCCTTCTAAAGTCTTCTCATTTTCTTTCACTCCCAGTAGCGCCTTGTGTCTTAGGGACCTTAGAGCATTGCGTCTTAGTGGCATTGTCGCCTTGCTTGGGGTGAATTGATTTAAAAAACAAAGGCTAAAACAAAATCAAAATTATTCTTACATTCCGAAATATGTTTCGGTTTTAAATAACACATAAAGGGTTGATAAGCCGTAAAGAACAGCGTTGAGTTCTGCGTGAATAGTGAGGAAGGTGCTGGATAGTTGAGCAAAATTGCTGTCACTAAGTCTACTCTAATAACCACGGGGTATGTTTGTGTGAATACGACTAATACAGTTAATCAGTTCGTTGGCAAAAACACGTATATATAGAAAATAAAACGAATTATAAGTACATTTCAATCCTGCTAGTGAAACCGCGTTCGCACAAGAAACAGAAAAAAAAGGTTGGTCAGTGCATCCTATTCAAGGATAATCGTTCTTAACATGTTGAAGGCTTAACTCCTCCAAGCGTGAACGGATCAAAGACGGGGCCTTCTTTGTAGGTAAGTAAGTGAATTGCATTGAAACAGAACCCTAATGCTTCATTAGATTCTCTGGAAGAGAGGCAGTAAAATCTTTTCCCTTTTGTAATGAATCGCTCGTTACCACACCCTTTCTTTAGAATTCTTATACACACAGGTTCACATATGCAGCCATTTGTTTGAATGCTCATATTTGTGTGCGTGTGTGTGTGTATATATATATATATATATATATATATATGTATATAAATATATACGTATATATATGTATGTGTGTATATACATATATGTATATATATATGTATATATATATGTATATATATATGTATATATATATATGTATATATATATATGTATATATATATATATGCATATATATATATGTATATTTATGTATGTATATATATGTATATATGTATATATATATATATATGTATATATATGTACATATATTTTAAATATGTTCTGTTGAATGTCAAAGACAACATAGTCATAGTTTAATGTACATATATGTATATATATATGTCTATATATTTCTATATATATGTATATATGTATATGTATATATATATATATGTATATATATATGTATGCATGTATATATATATATATATATATATATATATATATATATATATATATATATATATATATATATATATATATATATATATATATGAATGTATGTATTCATATTGAATACAATTCTATCTTAGTATATTTAAAAGAGTATACTTATGGATGTATTATAATATACTTACAAAATACATATTCGGTTACGCCATACTTCTAAAAGCTTTTTATTCAAAACTACAGACAAGGAGTGTTTCTCGTTTTTTTTTTTTCACATTCGCAAGTGACGACAGCGACATCTCCCCAAAACTGCACAGATAGTAATATGGTTGACGAACGCATCACGTTGAAACACCGGTTCCCGTCAGACCAGCGAAGTTAAGCAATGTTGTCCTAGTCACGTGGTGTAAGGGATAATAACTAAGAATTGTTAATCGGAGAACCGAGTTCTAATTCCAGTTGTGTTCGCTATATTCAATTACGCGCAAATATCCTTGGGCAAGATATGAAGTTATCTCATCACCAACAGCTATAGGTTAATAAGTAAAACTTGTGTCACTAAATCAGTATTTTTCCACTCGCCACAACCAAAAATTTCTTAAAAACTAAAAAAAAAAATATTTTCTATCTTTAAATAAACCGCAATGGGTTGAAAAAGGCTAATGGTAATATTAGCCGTTTCCTTATAAGGAAACATTCAGCATTCATTGACCGAGCAGCCAGTGCGACTAGAGTGATGCTTTTCTTCCCTCCCTGACCATTGAGCTAGGATCAAAGTGTAGTATGTGTTCTCCTCATCTCTAATAGTAATGGTATATTAGCCGTTTCCTTATAAGGAAACATTCAGCATTCATTGACCGAGTAGCCATTGCGACTAGAGTGACGCTTTTCTTCCCTCCCTGACCATTGAGCTAGGATCAAAGTGTAGTATCTGTTCTCCTCATTTCTAACAGTAATGGTAATATTCGCCGTTTCCTTATAAGGAAACATTCAGCATTCATTAACCGAGTAGCCAGTGCGACTGGAGTGACGCTTTTCTTCCCTCCCTGACAATTGAGCTAGGATCAAAGTGTAGTATCTGTTCTCCTCATTTCTAACAGTAATGGTAATATTAGCAGTTTCCTTATAAGAAAACATCCAGCATTCACTGACCGAGCAGCCAGTGCTAGTGTTCGTTGACATTTATTAATTTTTTCTATTAGAACAATTTTTTTCATTAAAATAGGCTTCCTCAGTCCATTATATGTTATCACTCTTTCTAGGATTGGTGGGGTTTCCTTCCTAACATTTCATTTGAAGCAGTGAATTTGGAACGCTAACATAATGATTATGTCATTATTTTTCTCTTTGAGTTACATGCGCTACCGATGTTAGTTTTTGCTGCTGTTGAAAGTCCTCAAGTGGTGTGGTTTCTATTATTTGGTACTGTTCTTTGCTTGCGATTCTGTAGCGCCAGTCCACGTGGTTTGAAGAAGGTTGATCCAGACTAAGACTTAGATGCTTCAATAATTATATACTAGGTGATGGAGGTCAAATGTTTCTTCGAGTATCAAGCTTTAATTAATGGTTCAAACCATTTACCTACGAAAGACTTTTATTCATCAAAATCTACCCTATTGTGCTAGAAGCTCATTTCCACGCTTATGCCATTTGGCTGGTTTTGAACCAAAAGAAATTCCCTGCATCCGTTTTAAAGACAGACAGGTTGGCTTCCTGACATCCCCCCACACACACTAAATGAAGGAAACATTTAATAACAATAATGATAAAAATGGACACATGCAGATAAAGGAGATATTATCAGGGATTCTGAGATGATGACAATAATAATAATAATAATAATAATAATAATAATAATAAGAAGAAGAAGAAGAAGAAGAAGAAGAAGAAGATGAAGAAGAACTTAGTCCATGTAATGCTATATATGGAAGTTAGAAAACAAATCATGCAATAACTCCACTCCACTTCACTACTTGCCTTAGGACTTACGGCAGACTTGGTAGGTATTATGATCATAGTAGAAATCTAAATAATAATAATAACAATAAAAATAGTAGTAGCATTAATAAAAAAAGAGAAAAGGCACGCACATACAGAATAACGTATATTAAATAATAATAATAATAACAATAATAATATCATAAATTGGGTACATGGGAACATCAGCTATCCCGTTTGTAGATGGAGCCCTCGGATTGGTTGGAAAAGATTCCAATAGACTCATTAACGGGATTCCTGGAAGTCCATGCCTTAAAGAAATACAAAAATTGTTCTCACAACTTACAAAGCGCATTATCTATGTAAAATATGTTTTTGTTTATTTTTTTTTTTTTTAGTTGGCCAGAGAAAATGTCATGATGCCATTTCTGACCTTAGGTCTCTGGGCGGGACCCGGAAAGATATGTGTACACACCAGGAATCGATAATAATAATAATAAAAAGTGGCACATGCAGGCAAGAGAAATAATGTCAGTGATTCTGTGATAATAATAATAATGATAATAATAATAATAATAATAATAATAATAACAACAGCTATGAATATAGTTGTAGTATCAATGTGAAAGATAAGACACACACGCGTATATATATTTCTAGACTGATATATATATATATATATATATATATATATATATATATATATATATATATATATATATATATATATATTGTAATGTAATGTAATACTTAAAGAACGATAGCAAGTATGAAGAAGGAAAGAAGGAAATCTGAAATAAAAAAAAAATTAAAAAACAGCTTTATTATATCATCATTTTTTTAAAATATGAAAATTAGATTTAAAATGAATGACACGGAACATTCGTTTCGTTATTAAGACACTTGATACGAAATAACCACCTTCGCTTTTCATAAGTGACCCTCCTCCGCCCCCACCACCACACTGTGTTTCATCAATCGGTTTAATCTGTGCTGATTGGTCGAATTGGATTAGCAGCAACATCTGTCATAATATATTCTCTTCAAACCTTTTGAATTGATTGGTTCCCTTTTCGGAAGTGTTTACAAGTTCTCTTAATTTTTCAAGTTTCGTAAAATCTCCAAACAGATGGAATTATTCTTTTCTTCTTCCATCTGGCAGCCATTCTGAGTATTGAATGAGTATATGAATTTAACTATTTTAAAAATCGGGGAGTAGATAGTTCCGTCCATCGCACGTTTCACGATACTTCTCCGTCATTAAAAAAAAATATCATCTTGGTTTTACTTGAGAACATCCCTCGACAAACGTAATCATACAGGTTTTACTTTATCACCAATACTCTCAAGTCGATGTCCCTCAAAAAAAGTTGAGAGATATCGATTATGCAGATAACTGCAGACACCATTATCAACGCCACAGTTCTCCTACATCATCTAGAAATGCTGCCAATGATGTTGAACTCTGCATGAATGTCTCTAAAACTGAATTCTTCAGCTTCAACCGAAAATGCTCTGTCTCAGTTCGATCAATAAAATCTGTTGAATCTTTTACAGACCTAGAAAGCGAAATAAATTCTACTGAAGAACACGTGAAAATTTGCATAGCTAAAGCCTGGGCCGCCTTGAATAAAGTGGATGTAATCTGGAAATCTGATCTATCAGATAACCTCAAGCGGAGATACTTTCGAGCCACTGTAGAGGAGGTGTTATTATATGGCGCCACTGCTGAGACATTAACAAAAACCCTACACTCTAAGCTTGATGGAACCTACATTGGATGCTGAGAGATATACTTAACATCTCTTGGAGACAATATCCAACTAAATCACAGCTCAATGGACCCATCCCTGATATTTTAAAATCTTACGTGAACGCCGAATGCGCATTCCAGGACGCTATTGGCGAGCAAAACGAGAACTTGCGAGTGATCTACTGCTCTGGACACCTAGTCATAGAACAAGACGAGTTGATCCCACAGCAACCACCTACATTGACCAGATATGTTATGACAAAGAATGT
>OZ038516.1:33455001-33487501 GCA_964036315.1 Acanthosepion esculentum
CGACATCAGGCAAGCATCATACCAATAGTACCAACGGGCCTCGGTGACGAAGAGGTAGCGAATTAGACTCGATATATCGCCGCTCGATCACATAATCCGTGGTGGAACTCATCCGAATTTCCCTTACCCATAGGACTGTGTCCCCTCGAGCCACGACTACTTTCCCCAAACCGCTCCATCCAGAGCATTAGAAGCCAGTTCGAACTGAAAATTAAATCCTAAACAGGAAACAAGGGATAAATATCTACTCTAGTTCGAAAGACTAGTCAGAGGAGTATGAACCGTACAATAGGCAAACCTATCTACTCCTATTATATATACATATATATATATATATATGAAGAAATATACTCTTAAAGTGTGCTATATTTATGGGATAAAGTGCTCAATATCAGAGATAGAGCGTGTGTAAATATAAAAGTGAACATAGAAGTCAACACTTAGAGGCGACAGTCTGTTTCATGCTAGACGCAATCAGGTGGCTTGATGATTGTGTCTATGTTTACTTTATATATATATATATATATATATATATATATATATATATATATATATATATATATATAATGAGACATCAGTTTATGCATCGGAAATTTTGCTCGTAAAAATTATATATTCTTTGCCACGAACTGTTTTATGTAATCACTTTGTAAAAAAATGTTTATTGATAAAAAAAATACATGAAACATTTCGTTTGTGCAAGCCAATCATGGAAGAAAATTACCATTCAATTCGACCATATACACGTTAGATAAAGAGAAGCAGATATTTCGCTTTTGAACGTTAGACCAAGGAAGCCTCAATACAAAGGGGAAATAAAGAGATGCGTGTTTGGGGAAACAGACAATCAAAACGTTGATCTTATGAAGTCTACCTAACTCCTTTGTTGTTACGTAGACTTCATTTTAAAATCATTATTACTTTTTTTTATTTATTGATAGCGACTTTTTAAGCGTTAATATTTTACATCTACATTGAAAGAACCAAATATTGAATACAAAAACCGATTACAGTCTCTCATTTTTATCCTACTGTTGTTCATAATAAGTGTACAATAATAAAAGGAAATACATTTTATAACATTATAAATGTATCTATTCAAAAAAAAAAAAAGAAGAAAAAGAAACCTAATTTTACTTCAAAAATAATTCATCATTGGCGGTCATAGTCTTAACAGCATTTGATCTGCAGATGACAGTGTGTTGATAGCAGACTGAGAAAGGAAGCTACAGGAACTCCGAAATAAGGTAGAAAAGGAAAGCAAGAAGAAAGGACTAAGCATAAATTCTAAGAATACAGAATGTATGCTTGTCATAAAAAAAAGGAAGAGACTGAGATAAAAATTACGGAATGAATTACAAAAATTTAAATATTTTGGGAGTGTTTTAATAGAGGACTGAAAATGCGACACCGAAATCCGAAGTTGCTTTGGGAAACCAAAACATGCCTTTCGAAAGCTAAGCAAAGTATTAAGAAACAGGAAAATTCCGTTAGAATCACAGAAAAGAGTACTGAAATATTATGCAATATCACCTCACAGATTAAGAAGAGACTTCAGGCAACAGAAATGTGGTTCTACAGAAGGATGCTGAGAATACAAGACTAAACGTGTAAGTAACGATGAAGATTTTTTTTAATCGTTTCAAACTAAGCAAGACGATAATGCTACTAGTACGCTCATGATCACGTGTCATGTAAATCATTATACTCATTAGGCTACCCTGTGTACTGAAGCTGTGGCTACAATGGATTTGTTTAGAACAGGCTGGTTTGGGATTCTGTGGTTCTTGACATACCAAGGCAAACGATCCCAGTGTGCTCTGCCATTTACAGGGTTTGGATTAGACTGGCTGTTAGTCCAAGGCAAAAGTGCCCAATCTGCTCTGCCATTTAACCTATAGTTAAAGGAAGATGGATTCATGCCTTTCCTAAGGAGAACTGAATAAACCGACATCGTGCAGAATTTAAGCACATTCCGCCGATTCCACGTTCAGTAACAATAATGGTTACGCCCCACGCTCATCATAGTGTGCGGCGGAAATACCTCCCACATATATCCCACAGAAAAATATCACACGTATACCAGCCAGAAATTTATCTCACATAATGGGAAGATATTAGTGGGAATGGTATCTTCATCTAGATAATGTCTTACCATTATGTGGGAGTATTCCTGGGAGGAATATGTCACAGGTATTTCTGCCACACCCTATATATATATATATGTATGTATATAAATACATATATATATATATATATATATATATATATATATATATATATATATATATATATATATATATATATATATATATATATATGCACATTTCATTAAAAACGACTGACAAGGTGCTTTTATTTGTTTTTTTATACAATTTCTCATGCGATCTAATAATTTTTTTCTTTTCGGATGATAAATTATATAAAACCTCTCCGAATGAACATGGACATAATATCTTGGCCGTGTTTTGAAACAAAAAAATGAAACATTTTATAAAACATACATATAACAAACTATTTCTAATTCTAACAGTTAAAATATAATCCTTGAAAATGGCTAAATGTATAGCCGAAAGCGCTCGGATAAAAAGAACATTCGGAGAGTTTTTATATAATTTATCATCCGAAAAGAAAAACATTATTAGATCGCATGAGAAATTGTATAAAAATCTAAATAAAAGCACCTTGTCTGTCGTTTTTAATGAAATGTGCATGAAAGAAGGATTGTGCCCAAACACACACACACACACACACACACACACACACACACACACACACACACACACACACATATATATATATATATATATATAATATCAATTGATAATTAGTAAGGATAATTCTAAGGAGGATATTAATCCAAAGAGTGCTCAATGTAAGAACATAATGGATTTTTAAGGATTCTGTATTCATTATTTATATACAGGGTGTCCCAAAATAATGTATACATTCTTTAAATATTAATAGTTAATAATACATTACCGTGATGTGAGAACTTATATGGATGAAAATATGCAAAACAGATGGATTGGAAGAAGATGGACAGTTGAATACCCACCTAGATTACCAGATTTGTCACCCTTGGATTTCTTTTTGTGGGGGTTTCTAAAGGACAAAGTTTACAGTAGGAAACCTAAAACATTTGCTGAAATGAGAGTAGCAAATGAAGAAGAATGTGCTCAAAATACCAGAGGAAATGATACTGAACGTTTGTAGGTGTATTTCTTCAAGATATGAAAAGTGTATTGAACAGAACGGCAACCAGTTTGAGCACTTGATGTGAACTCATCATTATATGAACATTCTGCAATTTCCCCAAGTAGCTTTTATCTGATTAAAGTTAATTTTCTATATTTTTTTGTATATTTTACTCTCGAATTCTTTAAATGTGTATTCTTTCTCTTGTATTAATCTTATTTACAAGTCAAAATACATAAATTGAATAAGTTATAGCGATTCAAATAGTGTATACATTATTTTGGGACACCCTGTATTTATATATATATATTTGGGACACCCTGTGTGTGCATATATATATATATATATATATATATATATATATATATATATATATATATATATATAATATAAACCTAAAGAGCTAGGCAAACCTACCTAGGTTTCACCTAAATGGATCGTCAGGGTAAAACCCTAAGGTTTACATAGGATCTACCCAGAATAATTTCAAAACACGATACTATAACCACCTTAGTAGTTTCAATAGCGAAACTTACAAACATAGTACCACATTGTCCTCTTATGTATGAAAGGTTAAACAAGAAGATAATAATGACACCATTTTGAAATGGGAAATATTTTAAAATGTCACAGGTATAAAGCAGGTGAGAAATTTTGTTCCCTATTCACGAGGGAAAAGTTACCTATTGCTAGCTATAAAGAACCCAATAATTTATTAAATCTAAAATCGGAAATTGTTAGTAGGTGTAGATATAGGAAACGCTGGTTATTAGAATAGTTTTTTTTTCAACTTTATTGTTTTCTTTTTTCTTTTCGTTGTTGAATAAAGAACGTAACCCCTAAACCCCCGTTGTTGAGTTTTTACTATGGTTGTTATTTTATTGTCCCGTGATCATGGTTGTTTTTGGTTTAAGCTATATATTCTGTTCCATTTTTTACCTTTTTGGCCAGTTTTACCCTGACGATCCGTTTAGGTAAAACCTCGGTAGGTTTATCTGGCTCTTTAGGTTTATATTAGGTTTTCTCTAATTCGTGTATTGAGAACTTTACGTTGTCACTTTAACTCTTTTTGGAGGTTTTTTTCTTTGGACTCTGAGCTTGAATTCTGGACGATTGTTTTCGCCTTAATTTCATGTTCTTAGTTCTTTCTTTTTTTTATTCCTCATTTTTCCTTGGGTACTGGTTTCTTCTGCTACAAGCCGAAATACCCAACGTTTTTCCAAGCGAGTACTACTATATATATATATATATATATATATATATATATATATATATATATATATATATCAACCTCACCTTATTTAAGAGTGGAAATGGAATGTTAAAAGTTTTTATAAAGATAGAAAGATGCTCACTTGAATTCCAGCTGCGCAACATGTGAAGGCTCGATAGAAAGGTTTCCATTCAAAACAACATAAAATTAAAATACAACTTAAACAGTCAGAACACGAGGAAAACTAACAACACCAAAAACAAACAAAAGAAACCCCTGAAAATTCCTAAAGAATTGTCCGAAAGCGCTTGGGATAATGAAAATAATAAAAAGATTTCTGTACTCCGTTACTCCTACAAAACAGAAAAACGTAAGGATACTGGCAAAAACGAAATAAAGAAACTAATTAAATCTACCTTGTCTGTCATATTTAATGAAAGATGTTTAGAAGAAAGATTGCTGGGCATATATATATATATATATATATATATATATATATATATATATATATATTTCATGGAAGGTGACTGACAAAGCACAGCAATTAAGCTTTTTAATCACAGTGCCTTGTCAGTCGTCTTCAATGAAACCTGCATAAAAAGGGGGCCTAAATACACAATCATATTTAAATACGTTTATTAGATATAATACATACATACATACATATATATATATAGAGAGAGATATGTATATATATATATATATATATATATATATATATATATATATATATATATATATATATATACACTCACACACGCATATATATAAAAAGATAAATGATAGAGATGATAGAATATATCTGAACGAAGTTAGATGCCATGCATTTCATCATATGTGATTCTATTTCTGATAAGGTTATTTAAGAACATGAATCGAGCTTTTTATATTTGATAGTTTAGACATTTCTTAATCAGTTGGATGCTATGCATGACATCCACATGAGAGTCTAGATCTGACAAAGCTATTCAAAAACATGATTCGAGTTCGTATAGCAGATAGTTTCGACATTTCTTAATCAGTTGGATGCTATGCATGACATCCATATGAATGTGTAGATCTGCCAAGGCTATTTAAGAACATGATTCGAGTTCTTACAGCTGACAGTTTAGATATTTCTGGATGAGTTGAATGCCATCCATGACATCCACATGACAGTCCAGATCTGACAAAGATATTTAAGTAGATGACTCGTCTTCGTAGGTTAAAAGGTCACTTAGCTCAGTGTCCTATTAAACATCAAGATCTTCTTCTTCTTCTTCTTCTTCTTGTCGTGTCTCTTCCAGGCGTATGCGATCATGACTCTCCGCAATTTCCTGTCCTTGGTAGCTCTTAATAAGTTTTATCTCTTGGTTATCTCTCGTCGACCTTGTTCCTCCAACCATTTACACAAGCTCTCTAGTTAGGTTATGCGTTGTTTTCCTTTGTCCCTCTTGCCTTCAATCGGTCCTGTGAGTATCATATTTTCCAAGCCCTCTTTCCTCATTATATACCCAGAGATTTCAACTGTCTCTTCGTAATGTTAAGTATAAGTGTCCTTTTTGCTTCCATAACTGATAATAACAGATAAATTAAATCGACTGGCATCTTAATGTACAGCTCGATAGCGGGAGAAATTGGCTAGTAATTCAAATGTTTTAAGAAATAAATAAATTTTGTTTTCCTGTTGATGATGTCAGTGCGGGAAGCTTAGTTGAACAGACCAATGGCCTGAACAAATCCAATTTGAATTATTGCTTCACGGCAACCAAAAGGGGAAACTTCTGAAAACAAATCAGGTCAACTTATCTCTTCCTTGTTAAGATTTTGGCTTTGTGGTCCTAAAATACGTGGCATCAATACAAATATTCTTATTTCTGTTCTTATGTGGGCGATCGATACGCCGAGGAATAGACGGATGTATGCCAGAGATGCGGTATCAATGTCGAATAGCGAGAAAGTAGGTAGCAGTAATCATGGTATCCATTCGGAGAACAATTCGAATCCTCTCGAGAAAATCTATCCGCAAAATCTGATCTACCTAGACGGTACCAAAAATTTAATTCTAAACGCTAACTTTGTTTTTAGGAGAATTATAAACCTGTTCCTATAGAAAGGACAGGAGCTCACTGCTTTAATCCAAGGAGAGGATATGCGCTTATGACGGATAATCTTGAATTAAGATACACAAAGCATCCCCTCTGATTTCGGATTAAAGCGAACGCGAAAGTTTGCAAAAGTCAGAATTCTGAAGTTCTCGTTCGTTTCTTAACAGACGGAATGGGGGAGTGAATGCATTCTAGACACTTCAAATACCTCGGAGTATGGATCGTTTTTTTTATCAAATCTAGTATAGGAGATGCCAAAATTGAAAACAGGATAGGCAGCGCTAGGTATAATTTCGCCCAACACCTCACAATGCTACAAAACCAAAATATTAACATTAAAAGACGAGTAATATGTCTATATTTCCGGCCATCTTCAGGGTCTGTCTATATTTTTGATATGAGGTATTGTAACTATTTACACTATTTACATCATTCGGGATGTTGGCCTCACCTTTACTGCCATATTTACGACGTTTCGGCCGTTGTAAGCTCCGGCTTTCTTCAGTATCTGTCTATATTTTTGATATGAGGTATTGTAACTATTTACACTATTTACATCATTCGGGCTATTGTCCTCACCTTTACTGCCATATTTACGACGTTTCGGTTTTTGTAAGCTCCGGCCTTCTTCGGGATCTGTCTATATTTTTTATATGAGGTATTGTAACTATTTACATCGTTCGGGCTGTTGTCCTCACCTTTACTGGCATATATTCACGACGTTTAGGCCGTTGTAAGCTCCGAACTTCTGGTGATATAAGTTGGAATTTCTAACCGAAACCTTGTCTATATTTCTGAGATGAGATATTGAAACTATTTACACTATTTGCATCGTTTGGGCCGTTGTCCTCATCTTTATTGCCATCTTCATGACGTTTCGGTCGTTGCACGTTCTGAACAGATGCAAAATGTGCAAATAGTTGCACAACCTCATCTCAGAAATATAGACAGATCCTGAAGAAGGCCGAAATGTCGTGAGTATGGCAATAAAGATGAGGATAACAGTCTGAACAGTGTAAATAGAATTAATAGTTACAATACCTAATCTCAGAAATATAGGCAGGTCCTAAAGAAGGCCGGAGCGCACAACGGCCGAAACATAGTGGAATATAGCAATAAAGAGGAGGCCAGCAGTCCGAACAAAGTAAATAAAACTCGAGTCATGTTTTTAAATAAGCCTGGTAGATCGAGACTCTCATATATGTATTTTTCAGCACGTCCACCTCGCTAGCGTAAGCGACACAAGGTCAGTTTATAGTGGGTTCAAGGGCAATGCCATGGAAAAATTGCACAAGCTCTTCGGCATTTTCATTTTCTGGGACGCCACAGGCGCCGGGTAATGGCACCACTCCCTTCCTGAAGGAGAGGTACAATCAGCCTATATGGCTCTCTGGGGCTTAATTTGTAACTTTCCCGGCCAAATTTAGGTGCTGCATGCACATCTAACTCGCTAATGAATAAAGTTAATGAATTCTTAAAGAAAACAATAATTCCTTTGACCCTAAATACGGGTGTTATAAAATCGACCATACAAAATAAACTTCACCAAATAAGAAAAAGAAAAAAAACACAAAAAACTTCACTTGAACGTGGGTGTTTAAGTACGTATCACAACCCGATCGCCGAAGTTAAGCAACGTAAGGCTGGTCAATACCTCGATGAGTGACCACTTGGTGCTGTAAGCTTGGATGCGCGTATGGTGTAATGGATAAAGGCTAGGAATTGTTAATCGGTGAGCCGCGTTTGAATTCCACCTGTGTTCGTTATATTCACTTACGCTCAACAATCATTGGGAAAGGTATAAATTCACCTCTTATCCCTCAGCTATGGATTAATTAGTAAGACTTGTATCACTAAACCATTAATATCTAAAAAAGAAAAAATCTTACAATCTAAAACTATTTTCTGGATTTAAAAAACCTGCAATGGGTTGATAAGCTGGAGAAAACAAACCAATCGATCAATCAAATATCGATTAGCTAAACAAGCATGTATTTTAAATATATTTACATTCTCTGGAATATAAATACATAGATACTATAGAAAAATGAGGGATCAGTTTATATACTGCTTACAGTATAGATTGGATCACCCATTTTATCTCCACATTATAATATATTGTTTGTTTACCAAATTCTGATTACGTATGAATCCGCTTCTTTTCTCCCCAGGTATGGGTTAATTATTAAGACCAGTATCACTGAAATAAAACTGACCAGGCTCGACGTTGCTTAACTTCGGTGACCATACGAGAACTAGTGTGATATGGCTATAAGCCTCATATCGGAGAGCCGAGTTGGAATTCCAGTCGCATCCATTGCATTCACTTACGAGTTAATTCTATTTTTCTCCCTCCAGCTATGGGTAAATAGCAGGACAGACTGGGTTCTAGGCTATAGAACCCAATCTGTCCTGCTATTTACCCTATGAACTTTTTCACCCTATGAACTTTTTAGTCCCATCACTTATATATATATATATATATATGTATATATAAATATATATATATATATATATATATATATATATATATATATATATATATATATAGAGAGAGAGAGAGAGAGAGAGAGAGAGAGGGAGAGAGATAGATAGATAGATAGATAGATAGAAAAAATAAGAATCATACTAAACATAAACAAAGCAAAAATACCGGAAAATCTTACACCAATGTATTAAAAGGAAAACATAGACAAAATATAAGCAGTAAATTGCTGATTTCCCCTGAAGAGTGGGCGGACAGGTCCGCCTTCGAAATTCTTGAGTCGGGATGCTGAAGGTAACATCAGTACCAAACTTCCGCTCATATTAATCCTATACATACACACACACCCATATATATATATATATATATATATATATATATATATATATATATATATATATATATATATATATATAGGCAGAGAGATTACCCAGCATAGAAAAATAATTTGCATGCTATTCTACGATCGTCAGTTCAACACTTGAATGCTTACTCCCGATGCAGTTTAGTTTCGTAAATGCTGATATATATCCTTTTATATGAAAACATGTAATAGATCAGATTATATTAGATTCATATGTGTTACTTAACAAAACTAAGCGACTACTGAATATCAAATGATTTATTTGAAAGAAGAAAAGAAAAAAAAAAAAACAATAATTTCAAGCAGCTATGTAAAAACATCTCCGTTAAATATTTTTGCTTTTTGACAGAATGTTTTATTTTGTTCGTGTTCCATAAATCGTTTAAAGTAGTTTTCCTTTTTGTTATTTTTCTTAAGTGTTTTTGCTTCTTTTTTTTCTTCTTCTTAAAATTACGTTCCCTGTTTGAATGTCTCGTTTAAGTCTCGTTTATTAGTTGTTATTTTCTTAGAAGAGGAGGTTGTATGTTTTTCCCTACCCTTCCTTTTTAGTTTTGTTTTTACATCCGTTCGTATTAAGCATTTAATTGGTTTTGTTTCCATGTTTAACCCTCGGGGTTAATTTTGTTTCCATGTTTGCCTTTATCGTTGCTTATATATTTTATTTGCATTAAAATTAGTGTGCTTCATTGTTTGTTAGATTTTGTAGCGTCTTGACTCCGTGCATAGTTTTCTAAATGTATTTAACGATTGAATTTCGTTCACATGTTACATGTAATTCTTAGTCGTGAGTTCGACTCTGAGTCTCGTGGTTTTTATATGCGTCTGTCTTTTTAGGTTGAGCTAATTTTTCAGCGTTTTAATGAAAATTATGGTTGTTCACGTAAAAAGCACGAAAACAAAGAAGATAATGCGATTTCATCAATTGACATGGATAAAATTTTAAGGAACGCGACAACATGTATATTATTTCAAAACGTAATGCGATACTGACACTGTTAGATTACCCCACTTGTCTGACAAGTAACTTCTGCTAGACAGCATTGCCAAACATCACTATAAAAAGGAAAGGTTGAAAATTCATTCTCACCTTATTTTTAGCCACAAGATGCCTTAGAGTTAGTATGAGCCTCATTTCCCCTATGGAGTATATGTATAGCTGGCCACTCGTATTTGAGGTTTACCCGTCTACGAGGGCGGCTAGCCAATCCCTATTGCAGACGCTTGCTGAGGCGCATTTGTGTTTATTCAACAACGACAGAGCCAACCTGTGGTTTATACTGCAACTATGATGAGCAGACCGTAGTTACAATTTTTGGGAATGAGCGTGTTATCTAACGTGATCAACAATTTGAACAAAGCCAGCACGCTCAAGCCCTCAGCCACGATGACTTATGACTTCGTTCTAGCACAGCTAACGGTGGTCCCCAAGAGTTACGTCTACCCAATGTCCCTCACAAGGCTTGGGTCAACCGTTGGTATAGTTTTCAGGCACTTTTCAAAGGTGCCCCACAATGGGATCGAACCGTACAGTCCGATAAAATGAGGTAGTCTCCTTCCTGACAAATCGATCATGGTGAGATTCGAACCCGGGTCCAATGGTCAGAAGTCACTAAGTCAGTAAGGAGTAAGTTCACAGTAAATTACATGTCATACAAGTACCCTTAAACACATCATACAAATGCCCTTAAACACATCATACAGATGCCCTTAAACACACCATAAAGATGCCCGTAAACACATCATACAAATGTCCTTAAACACATCATACAGATGCCCTTAAACACATCATACAGATGCCCTTAAACACATCATACAAATGCCCTTAAACACATCATACAAATGCCCTTAAAATCTGTTCATTCGCGTGTGTTTTCCCAATTAGACCAATCTTGACCTTTCCAAGTCTAGAGTTAGCCGTTATCTTTCCAGCATAACCCCATGAACTTCACTTCTTGCTTTTTCATGCGCACATACAGCATCACACAGTAACCCTCTACCTTAAGTGGCTCTTGTGCCTTGTATGGTTGAATATTTGTAAAAAAATCTGCTAACTCTACCTAACCAACAGTTAAAAATTCAATAATTTCAAATAGAAATCTCCCAACATGTACAAATAAGGACATATCTACACACGCCTTCATTCACTCCTTTTGTATACGTTCTGTTTAGTTTGCTAAGGCAATACAACTACTGTTGCTCTTAATTGTACAATATTGCATGTAATTTAATTCATATTTCTCGTTGGAAAAATCTACCATATGTCCACAATGTTATCGCGACACTTTATCACTAAAAATTAACGCAAAACGAGTTGACAAATTAACGCATAAAATCAATAACATTAAACGTACATTTCTATTTCATTTACTATTTCGCTAATGATTAATCGCAACAAATACTTGACAGTCGACACAATAGCAAACTGATTATTAAATTGCAATTAATGAAAGTAATGTGGAATAATTTGCATTAAATATGTTTTAAATGAATTGAAGCTAAATTATAAATGAAACAGAGGCATTTATAAATAAGCAGCAATTTCACAAATTGATTCATTAAAGAATGTGCTGTATCGCTTAAGCATTTTCATTTTGATGAGTGGAAAATATATTATTCACAGTGTCTATCACTTAATCGATCTATCTATCTATCTATCTATCTATCTATCTATCTATCTATCTATCTATCTATCTATCTATCTATCTATCTATCTATCTCAGTCTGTTCATCTATCTATCTATCTATCTATCTATCTATCTCAGTCTGTTCCTATCTATCTATCTATCTCAGTCTGTCCATATCTATCTATCTATCTATCTATCTATCTATCTATCTATCTATCTATCTATCTATCTCAGTCTGTTCCTATCTATCTATCTATCTCAGTCTGCCCATATCTATCTATCTATCTCAGTCTGTCCATATCTATCTATCTATCTATCTATCTATCTATCTATCTATCTATCTATCTATCTATCTATCTATCTATCTCAGTCTGTCCATATCTATCTATCTATCTATCTATCTATCTATCTATCTATCTATCTATCTATCTATCTATCTATCTATCTATCTCAGTCTGTCCATATCTATCTATCTATCTATCTATCTATCTATCTATCTATCTATCTATCTATCTATCTCAGTCTGTCCATATCTATCTATCTATCTATCTATCTCAGTCTGTCCATATCTATCTATCTATCTATCTATCTATCTATCTATCTATCTATCTATCTATCTATCTATCTATCTATCTCAGTCTGTCCATATCTATCTATCTATCTATCTATCTATCTATCTATCTATCTATCTATCTATCTATCTCAGTCTGTCCATATCTATCTATCTATCTATCTATCTATCTATCTATCTATCTATCTATCTATCTATCTATCTCAGTCTGTCCATATCTATCTATCTATCTATCTATCTATCTATCTATCTATCTATCTCAGTCTGTTCATCTATCTATCTATCTATCTATCTATCTGTCTCAGTCTGTTCATCTATCTATCTATCTATCTATCTATCTATCTATCTATCTATCTATCTATCTATCTATCTATCTATCTATCTATCTCAGTCTGTTCCTATCTATCTATCTATCTATCTATCTATCTATCTATCTCAGTCTGTTCCTATCTATCTATCTATCTATCTCAGTCTGTTCCTATCTATCTATCTATCTATCTATCTATCTGTCTCAGTCTGTTCATCTATCTATCTATCTATCTATCTATCTATCTATCTATCTATCTATCTATCTATCTATCTATCTATCTCAGTCTGTCCATATCTATCTATCTATCTATCTATCTATCTATCTATCTATCTATCTATCTATCTCAGTCTGTTCATCTATCTATCTATCTATCTATCTATCTGTCTCAGTCTGTTCATCTATCTATCTATCTATCTATCTATCTGTCTCAGTCTGTTCATCTATCTATCTATCTCAGTCTGTTCCTATCTATCTATCTATCTATCTATCTATCTATCTATCTATCTATCTATCTATCTATCTATCTCAGTCTGTCCATATCTATCTATCTATCTATCTATCTATCTATCTATCTATCTATCTATCTATCTCTGTCCATATCTATCTATCTATCTATCTATCTATCTATCTATCTATCTATCTATGTCTGTTCATCTATCTATCTATCTATCTATCTATCTATCTCAGTCTTTTCATCTATCTATCTATCTATCTATCTATCTATCTATCTATCTATCTATCTATCTATCTATCTATCTGTCTGTCTCAGTCTGTTCATCTATCTATCTATCTATCTATCTATCTATCTATCTATCTATCTCAGTCTGTTCATCTATCTATTTATCTATCTCAGTCTATTCATCTATCTATCTATCTATCTATCTATCTATCTATCTATCTATCTATCTATCTATCTATCTATCTATCTCAGTCTGTTCATATGTATCATATAAGTCTCGTAATGTTCGGTTTTCAGTTTCATTTTCTAAACACATTATCCCTCAACTTAATGGAAAATTGATTCCCTCCATCTTTTTAAATACATACAATTAGTATTCTTTTATTCTGTGAGGCTGCTTGCGTCAGCGCTCGCATCTCTGTGTGTGTGTGAGTGTGTGTTTGCAACTCAGAAAAGTCTTGCTATTATTGTTATAGGACTTAATGAAAAATACTTCACATTACAGCCAGGCGAAACGCAAAAAAGTAAAAATAAAAATAAAACGTAAAAACCTCTCAACGGCAAATTTGTTCAGCCTTTGTTTTTGCATTGCGAATGTCTATTGCAGTAATTGAAGACGGAATTTCTATGAAATAATTATCCATTTGTTTGTGTTCATGTCGGCCAGTCACTTTTGTCACTGTTGGCTTTTTTTCTGAACTGAACAATTTCATGGTTTGCTGACCGTGTAATATTTATACTAAAGGGAAAAAACAGTGATATTTACTGCAGTTCATAATAATAATTAAAAAGAAAGATTAGAAAGCGTAGCTTCTGCAGAACTTTTGTTTCTATTCGTTAAAAGTAGAAAAGTAAACGGAAAAAACAAATAAGCGAAAGCGTTTTTTTGTGATTTGAGTATAAATGTCAGTTACTGGTCAAAGTTTCAAAGCCAACGACTTTCAAATAGAAAATATAAACTTTGTTTTCGTTTTAGACTTGAAGAAGGATACAATGAATAAAACCATATCATCAGCTTATAAATGATGTTGCTGTTTTTATGTCTTACTGAGTCATCTCCCCTGCTCTCTCTCTCGATATATATATATATATATATATATATATATATATATATATATATATATATATATATGTTATAATTTTATTATATAGACAAAAACAGTTTACTCACTACAAAGATGCAACTTCGTTTCGGTGCATTTCAATTGCACCTCGACGGGTGAGAATTAAAAAATGATTATGAACAATTATCACTCTACTATCGGGATCGAGCCCTCTTTTGCATTAATGCTGTGAACGTTAGAATTAATATATTACTTTCGTTCTCATTCCATCGGATATATATATATATATATATATATATATATATATATATATATAGAGAGAGAGAGAGATGTAATAATCTGTAGCTATATAATCCAAGTGAATCCTATGAACACAATATAAAATATTAAATATCAAAAGTCATTCACACATAGAGCTCAATGTTTTAATTAAACAGAGCAACATATTTCATACAATCGGAATTAAGTTTACATTAGGTTAATGATCATTTTCACCTTGCTTATTGGAATAAAATCTATAAGGATTTTTCAAACCAGTGAATGGATGATAAATTATTGAAAGAAAACTGGTCAGAGTTCAGGCCAGTTCTCTAATTTATGATCCGTTGACCGGTTTGAAAAATCAGTGCAAATTTTATTTCAATTTACAAGGTGAAAATGATATAAACCTGACGTAATCGTCATTCTTATTGTATGATATATGTGTGTGCGTGTGTGTGTCTATCTATCTATCTATCTATCTATCTATCTATCTATCTACACCCCAAACCACGCTAATAGTTTGGTAGTGAAATTTAGGATTTCTCGGTTTTCTGTGAATTGATCTTGACAGAGTTTTCCTCAGCTGTTTTACACAATATGCCAACACCATTGCTAGGTTTTAATTATTCTGCGTAACGGTCTTTATTTTTTTATCTATCTATCTATCTATCTATCTATCTATCTATCTATCTATCTATCTATCTACTTAAATGAGGAGATTGCCTTTAGCTCTATTGATTGGTATGCGAGTTGAAATAAAGCAAGGATTTTAAATATTATTTTTCCCGCCAGATCGCTTAGCGGTTGTATAATGTGCGTAAACCAAAACAGGAATATTGCCTAATAATGAAATTTGATATACGAACGTGCTATGAATATTTACCGCGCACTTTATTTTAACCTTTCTTTCAAGCAATCAACACTGTTTATAATCACACATATACACGTATATATATATATATATATATATATATATATATATATATATATATATATATATATATATATATATATATATATATATATAGGTGTGTGTGTGTGTGTGTGTGTACACACAGCACACACACACACATATATATTCATACATATACATATATACATACACATACATATATACATATATATTCATACACATACATATAATAATAATAATAATAATAATAATAATAATAATAATAATAATAATAATAGCTGGCCACTCGTTTTCGAGAATATGCGTCTACTAGCACGGCTAGCAGATCCCTATTGCAGACTCCTGTTCAGACGCATTTCTGTTTGTTCAACACACACAGAGCCCACCTGTGGTTTATACTGTAGCTATGCCGAGCAGACCGTATTTACAGTTTCTGGGAGAGAGAGTGTGTTTATCTAGCGTGATCAACAACCTGAACAGGGCCGGTACGCTCAAAGCCTCAGTCATGATGACTTGTGACTTCAGCCATCGACGGCCTCTAAGGCTTATGCCGACCAAATTTCACTCATAATCCTTGGATCAACCCGTGGTATGGTTTGCCAAAGGTGCCCCACGCTGAGATAACAGACCGATAACACCAGGAAGTCTACTTCCTGACAAATCGAGCATGGTGAGATTATAACGATCAGAAAGGGGACCCTTCTAACCACTCGGTGAAATATATATATATATATATATATATATATATATATATATATATATATATATACACATACATACATATACATATATCTATATTACATATATATATATTACATGCTTTATCTATCTATCTATCTATCTATCTATCTATCTATATATATATATATATATATATCTATATATATATTACATGCTTTATCTATCTATCTATATATCTATATATATACATACATATACATATATATATATATATATATATATATATATATATATATATATATATATATATATATATATATACATACATATATATATATATATATATATATATATAATATTGGATTGGTGCATAATTATCAGGCGTTTTTCATCATTCATATATATATATATATATATATATATATATATATATATATATATATATATAAATAAAAAGGAAAGAACAGTAAGATATAAAATCCGGTGTTCTTATAGATATTTTTATTTTTACACAATAGTGCTCAATAGCTTCCATTTCTGAAACATGGTTATCACTGTGTAGCGGTAAAACCATATTTTAAATCTATTAATTTATAATATTATATATATATATATATATATATATATATATATATATATATATATATATATGAGGTTAAATATGGAAAAACAAAAATCCGAATATGTAAGGTTACTGTTTTTAATGTTGTTTCAATGTCGACGTCAGACGTTTCGGTCTAGTAGTAAACTAGAAAAAAAACAGTAAACTTGCATATTCGGATTTTTGTTTTTCCATATTTTTCCTCATACTGTCGGATCTATATCCACATATTTGCTTACATATATATATATATATATATATATATATATATATATATATATATATATATATATATATATTCAAAAAGGTTTCGTTAAATAATTTAGACACGTTCTGTTTACTTATTTTCGATAAGATCCTTTCATATTCGCGAATAAGCTTTTTCTTGCGCCTGTGAAAAATGGTAATCTTTGAGAAGACTACAACAATTTTTGTCCTTCACAACGATGAACTCTAAATACTTGCTCTATAGTTAACAACACCCTGATGATGACATTATGCTATGTGTCGAAAATACTCAGAATAATTACAATATAAGCCATCACGTTGTTTTCGCCTCGTCTTTTAACAACCACACAAAAAGATTATTCGCGGACATGAAAGGATCTTATCGAAAATAAGTAGACAGAACACGTCTAAATTATTTAACGAAACCTGTCTGAATGAAACCATGCTGCCAAAATACCCGCATATATATATATATATATATATATGTATATATATATATATATATATATATATATATATATATATATATATATATATATATATATATAATATCAATTGATAATTAGTAGGGATAATTCTAAGGAGGATATTAATCCAGAGAGTGCTCAATATAAGAACATAATTGATTTTTAAGGATGCTGTATTCATTATATATATACAGGGTGTCACAAAATAATGTACACACTCGTTAAATATTAATAGTTAATAATACATTACCGTGATGTGAGAACTTATACGGATGAAAATATGCAAAACAGATGGATTGGAAGAAGATGGACAATTGAATACCCACCTAGATCACCAGATTTGACTCCCTTGGATTTCTTTTTAGGGGGGTTTCTAAAAGTCAAAGTTTAGAGTAGGAAACCTGAAACATTTGCTGAAATGAGAGTAGCAATTGAAGAAGAATGTGCTCAAATACCAATATATATATATATTCTTTCTGTCATGATTTTCTCTTGCATATCTATAAGTCTACCGTTCATCCATGTTTAGAATTTTGCTGCCACATATGGTCCGCTTGCATTGCTATTTGCCTTGAGCTCCGTGATAAGAATCAGCAATATTATTATTGAAAGAAGAATCAGCAATATTATTGGTCCTTATCTGGCAGCTCGGTTCCAGTCACTTGCCCACCGCCGTTAAGTTGCCTCGCTCTGCCTATGTCTATGAATACTTTCATGGAAATTGTTCGGATGAGTTCTTCGCTATGACTCATAGACTTCATGAATTTAAACACAGTACTAGACTGGTGTTGAAATCTCATCAATTTACAGTTGAGCTGGCGAGATGTAGCCGTAAGTTCTATGTATATAATTTCTTTTCTCGCACTTCTCACTTGTGGAACTCCCTTCCGTCTCCATGCTTTCCAGCCAACTTTAATTTGCAAAAATTTAAATGCAATGTCAATCGCTGTCCACTGTCCTCCCGATTAGCTTTTTCTCTTTCTACTGATTATTTATGTTTCTGTTCTCAATTCTTGCTTACACAATAACCCTTTGTGTCTTAGTGGCTTTACTGCCTTGAATGGGGTGATACCGATTTTTAAAAAAAGAATTCGTTTTCATGCTTCAGTCGGTATTTCTGGCTCTGTCATCAATTCAGTGATGAAGAAGAAATCAAAGAAACAGTTTCGTAGGAAATAAATAAATCCTTTTGCCATTATGCTTGGACGTTTTCCGAAAGTCTAAATATTTTGAACGATTTTACACGGTTTTGATCACAACTTTCGCGCAAAAGGGAAAAACAAAAGAAATAAAAAACAAGTTATGAAATCAAAACAAACCAAAGAAGGAAAAAAAAAAACAAATAAAAAATTCCTCGCAGATAAATTTTCTATAAACCATAATTAGGAAGATAGTAAAATAAGAAGAAGAATGGATAAGAAAAAAAAAAAGAAAAAAAGAAAAAACAAACAAACAAAAAACAAACCATAGAAAGGAAAGAATTCCTGTGGAAATTCGTTAAAAGACTCTTTAGTATTCATAAACCATTAATTCCATTAAAATTTATAGGAAAATAATTAGAAAAAATCTAAACCCAAAAGTAAATGTCAGTGATATTTTGATTTGTCGATTGTTCTGCTCTGTTGATGCAGAGAGCCGACTAATACGATTTTCTGACTTTGGTTCCAAGACATTCTTCCACCGAAAAAAAAAAAAAAATAAAAAGACGGAGAAGGAAAACATGCTCATTTCTCAATAACACTTTAGTTCCAGTAAAAGTGATTACGACGCTTATTACGAAAGATGCTTCAGATGGCTGAATTTGTCCAGTGGGTGGGGAAGAAAAAAGGCGAAAAAATGTAAAGACAAGAAACAGACAATAAGGAAAGGAAATAAAATATTTAAAGTAATTCTGTTAGAAAATAAGTACCAACCGGATTCATTAATAATTTTCTGTATCTCGCACATGAAGAACAAACTGGATGAAGGCGGATCTGAGATTCGATTCGAAGCGTTGGTTTCGGGAAATCTGTTTATTACAAATGGAAATACATCCCTCTGCACGTGTCAAAGTGATAATTTCGTATACGATATACTACCTTTAAAAAAATACTTGCTACAATACAATGACAACCTCATTCATATCTATGTAATATTGGATTTTATCGGGATAGATATGAATCAAAATCAGCTCAACCCTCGGGGAGGTAGTGGGGAGGCATCCCCCAGGCATACCTCTTCTTCGGAGTCATTAAACATCGACCTTGTATCACATTCGGTACGGATGTGGGTGCACTGATAAATAATTATATTAACAACTATGCAAATTAATATCTATCTCAGTCTGTTCCTATCTATCTATCTATCTATCTATCTACTTAAATGAGGAAATTGCCTTTATACACGCACCACATATATTTACACACACACACACACATATATATGTATGCACATACATGTATATAATAATAATAATAATAATAATAATAATAATAGCTGGCCACTCGTATTCGAGGATACTCGTCTACTTTGGCGATTAGGTAATCCCTATTGCAGACGCTTGCTCAGGCACATTTTTGTGTTTGTTCACAGAGCCCACTCGTGGTTTATACTGCAGCTATGTCAATCAGACCGTATTTACAGTTTCTGGGAGAAAAGCGTGTTTATCTAGCGTGATCAACAATATGAATAAGGCTCTCACGCTCACGCCCTCGGTCACGATGAATGGTGACTTCGTGCTAGCACAGCCATAGGTTCCGTCTACCCAGTTTCATTCACAAGCCTTGGGTCAACCCGTGGTATGGTTTTCCAAAGAGGCCGCGCACTGGGATAACAGACTGATAACATCAAGAAGTCTTCTTCCTGACAAATCGACCATGGTGAGATTTACATGGTCAGAGAGCGAACATTCCAACCACTCGGTCATGTATGTGTGTGTGTGTGTCGAGGAGATGGACAACTCTGAATTCAAAATCTGCGGAGGGTCGTTTGGGGACCTTGTGGCACTTAGTGCACCCGGTCTCTGTATTCGGCCCTTCAAAAAGTGTGGTTGGTTCTGCACAAAACCATCACCACTATAATCAAATCTCATGTGTCGGCGTCGGGCTCTCAGTTTCCAGGAACTGATGTGCTTGACCCTCATACGTCGAATTCGACGGGATGGTCGATGATATATATATATATATATATATATATATATATATATTATAATTATTTTTTAAAAATATGTATTCATCACGACACAAAAATTACCATGTTTCGAAAACAAAACATAAATCTTAATTTAAACTTAAAATTTGAAATTCAGTTCCATTTTCAACCGATGCAGTATAACCTCCGAAAAAAATTGATTTACTCTATTTATAACCCAAATAGTATTATATATTTTAAGTTGGTGGAGGAATGAGACTTCAAAATTTTTTTATTAAGGGAGTGTTGACTTTTTTTGACGAATGAAGATGCAAGTATATTTTTATGTGGTAAAGTGAAAATTGGTTAAGGTTATGTGGGGCTTTAAAATTTATGTCTGTTGATACTGACTTCCTTTTATGCGAACGTGTCATCACAGTCTGGCTTTTTGGGTTACACTATAATACAGCTGGTATTTTTATTTTTTTTTCTTATTTTTTAAACTACATCGAGAATTTTTTAAAGGGGTTTTCAAGTATCATTAAGTCATATTATTTATATTTATATTTTTATTTATAAAGATATGAAATAATATATTTATTATATTTACTAATAAACTATAGATAGTATTGTAAAATTAAAATTTAATTACGCATTTATAACCTATTTTATTTGTGATCAAATAACAGATTTTATATATGCAAATTATTTTTATAATTAATTATACTTTAAGAAAAATATAAGACAATGTCTACAAAAACTGCTATCTTATTTCTTTGATGTAGTATATTTTTATCTTTCAGTAACTTAATAATATATACATTTTCATGTAGGCACAAAGGACATGGGTCATTTAAAGATCTACATGTTCTCGTTTTTTTTATTAGTTTCCATTTTACTGTGGGGGTTTTATTAGTTTCTTTTAAATGCCCAAAATATTTGGATAGGGAGGTTTGGTTGCGATATTTAATATTATTGGAGGAAGTCAGATGTTGGCTCCATCATAATTTAAATTCATTTTTAGTAGATCCAATATAAAATTTCACAATATTAGGATTCTCAGTGATAGTGCATTGGTAAACTACAGATTCTGTGAGACATTTATTATTCAAAGGACAATTTTCAGGATTCCTACAGTTACATAATTTTTCTTTACTATTATTTATTCTTATTTCAGGATCACTATTTCTTAATATTTTATTATTGCGTTTTCCAATGCACTATCTCATCTACACGTGTCAAAGTGATAATTACGTATAAGATGTACTACCTTTAAAAAAATATGTACGACAATACAATTGCAATCTCATTTCATATCTATGTAATCCTGTTCTTTTACCGGGATAGATATTAATCAAGATCAGCTAAAGCATACCTCTTCCTCGGAAAGAGGCTGGGGGTCATTAAACATCGACCTTGTATCACATTCGTACAGATGTAGGTGCACTGATAAATAATTACAATAACAACCTGCCTTATATGCAAATTAGACTTGCTAATATCTATCGTAGTCTGTTCCTATCTATCTATCTATCTATCTATCTATCTATCTATCTATCTATCTATCTAACCCTGTTCATATCTATCTATCTATCTATCTATCTATCTATCTATCTATCTATCTATCTATCTATCTATCTAACCCGGTTCATATCTATCTATCTATCTATCTATCTATCTATCTATCTATCTATCTATCTATCTATCTAACCCTGTTCATATCTATCTCTCTCGGTCTGTATCTATCTATCTATCTATCTATCTATCTATCTATCTATCTATCTATCTATCTATCTATCTATCTATCTATCTATCTAACCCTGTTCATATCTATCTCTCTCGGTCTGTATCTATCTATCTATCTATCTATCTATCTATCTATCTATCTATCTATCTATCTATCTATCTATCTATCTATCTATCTATCTATCTAACCCTGTTCATATCTATCTCTCTCGGTCTGTATCTATCTATCTATCTATCTATCTATCTATCTAACCCTGTTCATATCTATCTCTCTCAGTCTGTACCTATCTATCTATCTATCTATCTATCTATCTATCTATCTATCTATCTATCTATCTATCTATCTATCTAATCCAGTTCATATCTCTCTCTCTCAGCCTGTATCTATCTATCTATCTATCTATCTATCTATCTATCTATCTATCTATCTATCTATCTATCTATCTATCTATCTAACCCTGTTCATATCTATCTCTCTCAGTCTGTACCTATCTATCTATCTATCTATCTATCTATCTATCTATCTATCTATCTATCTATCTATCTATCTATCTAACCCAGTTCATATCTCTCTCTCTCAGCCTGTATCTATCTATCTATCTATCTATCTATCTATCTATCTATCTATCTATCTATCTATCTATCTATCTAACCCTGTTCATATCTATCTCTCTCGGTCTGTATCTATCTATCTATCTATCTATCTATCTATCTATCTATCTATCTATCTATCTATCTATCTAACCCTGTTCATATCTATCTCTCTCGG
The DNA here is from genome assembly GCA_964036315.1 of Acanthosepion esculentum. Classification (NCBI taxonomy): domain Eukaryota; kingdom Metazoa; phylum Mollusca; class Cephalopoda; order Sepiida; family Sepiidae; genus Acanthosepion; species Acanthosepion esculentum. The sequence continues at coordinate 33,478,371 of OZ038516.1, forward strand.
TCTGTATCTATCTATCTATCTATCTATCTATCTATCTATCTATCTATCTATCTATCTATCTATCTATCTATCTAACCCTGTTCATATCTATCTCTCTCGGTCTGTATCTATCTATCTATCTATCTATCTATCTATCTATCTATCTATCTATCTATCTATCTATCTATCTATCTAACCCTGTTCATATCTATCTCTCTCGGTCTCTATCTATCTATCTATCTATCTATCTATCTATCTATCTATCTATCTATCTATCTAACCCTGTTCATATCTATCTCTCTCAGTCTGTACCTATCTATCTATCTATCTATCTATCTATCTATCTATCTATCTATCTATCTATCTATCTATCTAATCCAGTTCATATCTCTCTCTCTCAGCCTGTATCTATCTATCTATCTATCTATCTATCTATCTATCTATCTATCTATCTATCTATCTATCTATCTATCTATCTAACCCTGTTCATATCTATCTCTCTCGGTCTGTATCTATCTATCTATCTATCTATCTATCTATCTATCTATCTATCTATCTATCTATCTATCTAACCCTGTTCATATCTATCTCTCTCAGTCTGTACCTATCTATCTATCTATCTATCTATCTATCTATCTATCTATCTATCTATCTATCTATCTATCTATCTATCTAACCCAGTTCATATCTCTCTCTCTCAGCCTGTATCTATCTATCTATCTATCTATCTATCTATCTATCTATCTATCTATCTATCTATCTCTCTCTCTCTCTCTCTATATATATATGTAAAGTGATGGCAAATGTATTATTTGTATATTTGTTTATTTATTTGACATGTGTGAGCCCAATAATATTTTAGAAAATCTCAAAATGTTCGGCTGCCTGTGTAATTAGCAGGACACTGGTTTCTATAGCCTTGAGTGGCAACCGGTTTAGGAGAAAGTAAATCTGAATTCAAAACTGTATGTATCCCTGGCATAGCACGTATTAGACAATTAAAGAAAGGATCGTTCGCATTGGCTACGTTCGACCTGAATGGCTGGCTACAGAAATATAACAATCCAACAAATTCTTTGACTCAGTTTTAAATTATAGCTATAAGATTTTTAACGAGTATTTCTAAAGCTTTTTCTACCTTTTGTAGTTTTCTATTTTTTCTACCACAATGATTTTGTTTTTATTGTAATTGAGAGGATTAATTTAATGGGTATTAAAATCATTCAATTTTAATGATAAAAGCAAAGAATTACCTAAAACAAAATAAATAGCACAAGTCTATTTTTATCAAAGGTAATCTTACAGTTACCTTCTCTTTCTATGCGCCTTGTCCCTTCAGGACGTTGGCATCATGGCTCTCCACAACTTCCTCTCCTTTGTAGCCATTAATAAATTTTGTCTTTTTGTTATCTCCCCTAACCCTTGCCCCGCCATCCATTTACTCAAGCTCACTAAGTAGGTTACGCGTTGTTTACCGTTGCCATCAATCTGTCCTGTGAGTATCAAATTTACCAAGCCCTCATATATGGCCTAGGAATTTCAACTGTCTCTTCAGGATGTTAAATATAAGTGCCCTCTTTGTTTCCATTTTCTCTAAAACTTCACATATTCAGTCTATGTTATTCTCAGCGGACTCCTGTAGAGCCACATTTCTGATGCTTCAAATGTCTTCTTCATCTGTGAAGAAATTGTCTAACATTCATTGCCATATAGGAGAAATGTTATTACGTAACAGTTCAGTACTCTTTTCTTTGTTTGTAATTATTTTTTTCTCTTTTAATACTTTGATTAGCTTTTCGAAGCCATCTTTCGCTATCCAATTGTGCCTTCAGATTTCAAAGTCGCACTTTCCGTCCCCTGTTCAAACACTTCGAAGATATTTAAATGTTCGTATTTGTTTGATTATTTGTATCTCCAATTTGTATTCATAATAACATGAAAAATCCTGGGAGGACCATTCACAGCAAGGAAAAGGGTAAATGTGGTTTACGAAAGAAATACACCAATAATTACAAATGATTATCAGGAAAATGTAATAATTATTTTTTATCACATATATCTAGTCAATGGATGATATCCACTCAATGTATATATATAAATTAAGAACTCTTGCAAAATAAATAAATGAAGTAGGTTATGCGTTGTTTACCTTTGTCCCTCTTGCCATCAACCTGTCCTGTGAGTAACAAATTTACCCAGCCCTCATATGTGGCCTAGTAATTTCAACTATCTTTTCAGGAAGTGAAACATAAGATTCCTTTTTGTTTGCATTTTCTCTAAAGCCTCATCGTTGCTCACATATTCAGTCCATGGTATCCTCAGCATCCTTCTGTAGGACAAAGTTTTTTGTTTCCCCATGGCTCTTCTCCATATGTGAAGAAATTGTCCAACATTCACTGCCCTATAGGAGAACTATTTTTCTCTTTTAATACTTTGATTAGCTTTTCGAAGCCATCTTTCGCTATCCAATTGTGCCTTCAGATTTCAAAGTCGCACTTTCCGTCCCCTGTTCAAACACTTCGAAGATATTTAAATGTTCGTATTTGTTTGATTATTTGTATCACCAATTTGTATTCATAATAACATGAAAAATCCTGGGAGGACCATTCACAGCAAGGAAAAGGGTAAATGTGGTTTACGAAAGAAATACACCAATAATTACAAATGATTATCAGGAAAATGTAATAATTATTTTTTATCACATATATCTAGACAATGGATGATATCCACTCAACGCATATATAAATTCAGAGCTCTTGCAAAATAAATAAATAAACTAGTTCCTCGGGTTACGACAATCTCGACCTACGACGATTCGTGGTTACGACGCAATCTATACTAATCTTGTTTCGGCTTCCGTCGTTTGCGTCGGAAAGAACACGGCGCGGCGGAAGAATATAGTGCGCAGCGTAAGAATACGTTATCCCACGGTGCGAGAATGAGGAAGGTGTGAGGAAGTGAGTCAGATCCTGGCAGTACGCCATATTGGATTGTTTGGGCATTCGCTCACTTTCGTTTGTGTTGTGTTTGTGGAAACCTATTGTCCTTCATTACGGCCCCCAAACCTCTTCTGATGGCGGTGCTACGAAGAAATGATGGCTATCACCATAGAAGTGAAATTAGACATTTTAAAATGCTCTGAAAATGGAGACAGACAGAGCGGAAGTCGTTCAACTGTCGCTTAAAACATACATATGTGTATGCATATTGAGTTTCCCAACAAGAGATAAAGACGTGTTCTTGTTAAACCATAAATTGGTGAATTCCCAATAAAAAGAAAAACAAACGTGGGTTTGTTTTTCTTTCTTCCCCAGATTTGCTGAAAGCTGCCGAATACCGAGTACGAGACAGACAAGATCTTACAATTCGTCATCTCATCTAACATAAATATACAAGCTGCTAATTTAATTTTATTATATGAATTATTTTCCATGTGTCTTTTAGTCCGAATTATGTTAACATAGGAGGCACAGTGGAATAATGAATTGCGGCTTGGATTGAGGAATAGGAGAGCCGAGTTCGAATTCCAGTCGAATTCATTACATTCACTTACGTACTATACCCTTGGGAAAGGTATGAATCCATCTCTTCTGACCTGAAGAGGCACGGTAGAGTAATGAATTGCGGCTCGGATTGAAGAATCGGAGAGGCGAGTTCGAATTCCAGTCAAGTTCATTACATTCACTTACGTACTAATACCCTTGGGAAAGGTATGAATCCATCTTTTCTCTCTGAGTTATAGGTAAAGAGGAGGACAGATTGTGTTCTATAGCCTTGGGTAACAACCGGCCTACGAGAATTAAAAGTCTGAATTCAAACCAGTCTGGAGAGGGTTGGTCTCCGTCAGGCTATCTTGACCAAGACACACCACTTGTACTGCTGCTGCAGTATATATGGCGCCCCTACGAGTTTTAGGAGTTACAGAACTCGTGATCGTGATGTTAACATATGCCATAGAAATATGTTGTTATAGATTATTACTTTACAGGGTGTTGCAGCAAAATCCGACACTGGACAAAAAGAAAACGAAATAGGCAATAAAAACAAAAGTTGTATATGCAGAAACCCGACAATTTGACAACTCACTAACGTTTTTCTCTCTACCCTGTTCCAGGATGGAATATGAGCGCAGAGCAGCGGTAGTAGCTTCTTTTCGCGTCGGGAAGAAGCCTGCGGAAGTGATGGCCTGGTGTGGGTTCAAGCGGACCATGGTCATGGACATTTGGAGGAAGTGGAAGGTGTGTGAGAACAAGGAGAGGTTTACTGCCAAACGAAAGGCCCACAACGTTCGTTCTTCGGCCGTTAGGACCGATGAGTTCGTCGGCGAGGTCAAGGAGACAGTCGACAATAGTGGAAGCCACAGCTACGCCAAGATCGTCGCTGACATGGGCTGTCACAAGTCGACGATCTGCCGAACGATCAAGAAGGACATTGGTTACTCCTCTTACCGCAAGTCTCACCGAATGCTCATCACGAATGCCTCCAAGGAGTCGAGGAAGGTCAAAACGGCGGCTTTGCTGAACGAACTCAAGCATGGGTCCGCCGGGATGCTGATGTTCTCTGAAGAAAAAAATTTCATCCAGGACCAGACGAGCAACAGGTGCATCGGCAAAGACATCAAGGAGGTTCCCATCGTGAAGCATACGAAGTTTCCCTCCTCCGTCATGGTTCTTGGCGTCATCTCCAGCGAGGGGGATGTCATGCCTCCGTTCTTCTTTCAAAAGGGTTTCAAAACACTGAGATCTATCAGGAAGTGCTGAGGAGCGTGGTGAAGCCCTGGATGGACGAGATCTCCGCCGGACGCCCCTACGTCTTCCGGCAGAACTCCGCTCCTGCACACAAGACCAAGACGACCCAGGCGTGGCTGCTCAACAATCTTCCTCACCACTGGTCGCCGGACTTGTGGCCGCCCTCCTCACCCGACTGCAACCCCCTTGACTATTTCTTCGGGGGCGTGATCGAGGCCAAGACCAACAAGCAACACGGTCGACTCTCTGAAGGCTGCCATCGTGGAGGCGTTCGCTGCTATGAACAAGGGCATGGTCGCCAAGGCGTGTGAATCATTTCGCGCCCGACTTGAGATGGTTGTCGTCGGAGACGGCGGTTACATTGAAAAATAATGTAGTATGTAACTCCAACTGTTGCTAAATAAACTGTCGGGTCTCTGCATATACAACTTTTGTTTGTATTGCCTATTTCGTTTTCCTTTTTGTCAAGTGTCGGATTTTGCTGCAACATCCTGTACTGTTGCATTACTATAGGCGAGTGATGCAAATGATTATTCACGGGGAAATCACAGGTATGTTCTGACTTATACGGATAATCGCATTACGACGAAACGTAAGAACGGAACCCTGTCGTAAGTTGAGGACACCCTGTAAATAAATAAGTAAATAAATCAAATCTGTACAAGAATATCTGTCCACATTAAAAATATTGATAACTTCTTTTTTGTGGGTATGACAGGTTTATTGGGCGAAGTAAGAGTAATTTAATACTTTTGTTTATAAATAATTACAAAAGATATATAGGTCACCGTAACATATATTTGATGACCACAGTATCTCATATTATTATTTCATTATTTGTTAATATAAGATTCTTGGCATTCTATAATCTCCATCTGTCTTCCATACGTTGATTTCATTAACTGTTCTTTCCTTTTCAACTTCAACATTAATTGTAGCACTGTTTATTGCTTCCCAGGGAATTTGCTTGATATTTGCTTTGATTCTCATATCTCTTTTAATGATGGGTCACAAATATTCTATTAGATTAATGTTTCGAGACGCTTGAGGCCGTTTCGTTAATTCTGGTCTTTGGTGCTTTTGTTGGCTGGGTTGGCAATAGTCTGCTTTTCCAGAATTTTAAGAAGCGCATTGTCTTGCATGAAAATAATTTTTAGCCTAAAGTTTCTTGGTTGGGGTCTTCGTCGCTCAATCTTGTCCAATAATTTATCATAATTCACTATATTCATCCTAACACCTTTGTCGATTTATTGTTGTTATTATTGTTGTATTTCCTTTGATTTCTGTTGGAGACTCGTTTCCTTCCGGGTCCCAACCAGAGACCTGAGGTCAGAAATGTCATCATGACATTGTCCAATGAGCATTTCTGTAAAAAACAAAACAAAAAACAAAACCCTACAACCCTAATATCATACACATTTTACAAAAATAAAGTTCTTCGTTATGTGTGAACTGTACGTGTGAGTACAAGGTTTTGTATTTCTTTAAGGCATGGGTTATCAGGATTCCCATCAATTAGTCTATCTATCTATCTATCTATCTATCTATCTATCTATCTATTTTTGAGAGAAAAACCTCCCCCTACCTCCCCCAAAAACACCAACAATCTAAAATCACACACATTTTACATGGGTAAAGCCCTTTCTAACGTGTGAGCTATATTTGTGAGTAAAGTATTTTGTATTTTTTTTAAGGCTTGGGCTAACAGGTATCTCTTCAATGAGTCTATCGCAACCATTTCCAATGAAACTAAGGCTTCCAACTTATTATTATTATTATTATTATTATTATTATTATTATTATTATTATTATTATTATTATACCAACATAATAATAATTGTTATGTTGGTATCGAACATTGACTGAGTCAATGGAAATTTTGTTCTTGAGGCATGGTGTTATAAAGACTCCTTGTAACCCAATCATTTTTCAGAGAATCTTTATGGAGTAAATGATGGCACTTTTTTCGAGGTCTGCAATCGGTCTCAATTCCAATTTTTCTTAAACTGTCTTTCAATTTTCTAGTTGGTCTCCTATGTACACCCATTATTACAGCAATCAGTTCTACATTCATAAAGGGATATGACTGCATTACATGCATTATTTCTTTTTCCTTTTTATAACCTTTTTCAACCTGTACAAGGCCCAAGATCCACTCGAGGTAGAGCGTTACAGAGTAAGAGCTATATTGGGGAAGATAACAGTTAACCCTAGACTTTAGCCCTAGACTCGAACAGTTTAAGATTGCATCCAGGAAGCACCCTCTTGGGAGTCGGTTCCACAAAGCAGCGGTTCGTGGGAAGAACCTGCTCCGGTGAAACTTGCATCTCTCCAGTGAAATACGAAGAAAATGAGGGTGTTTGTCCGGGGGGCATGGCAGGTCTTAGCGGTGAAGGTTAGAAGTGGCGGAACTAAAGAATGTAGTTATTCGGAACACTTGCCATGGAAATAGCGATAGGGCAGCGAGAGGCTTGCGACGTTTCATCCGTGGGAAAAGGGGTTGTAGGGATGGAAAACGATTCGTCAGCCACGGGGATACGGAGATGATTTGGGACTCTATCGAGACTGTGCTGCATTACTTAAAAATATTAAGGCATTATAGTTCAATGAATATAGCTTCGTTTAGAAAGATCTACTGACTTACAATTATGGCATTGGCTGGCAAAAAGAACCTACAGATTTTTCATTTATTAATCAAATTAAAAAAAAAACAACATCCTGTTCCATATTTTCTTTATTGGCGATTTATTTCTCCTTATTTAAAAAAAAGAAACTTCTTTACCAAAGGAATTTATATGGGTGAGTCGTTAGAACATTTGCTTTCCAGCAACAAGACCCGGTTTCGAAACACCTCATAGTTGATTTGTCATGCAGGCGATTTCGTGATGTCATTGGTCTGGAGGGCGATCCCATTGTGCGGCCCTTCTGGTAAGGGCCTGACAATTGTACCGCGAGCTGATCCAAACCTTGTGAGCGATATTGGGTAGACGGAACAACCTGGGAGCCTTGGATGTTTGTGTAAGCACGAAGTTACAAGTCATCATGACCATCTGTTTGAGCGTAGTCATCTTGTTCAGACTTGATCATGCCAGGTAACGTGTTCTCCCCCAGAAACTGTAACTAAGGTGTACTCAGCATGGTTGCCGTATAAACCACAGGTGGGCTCTACCAAATTTCAACCGACAATTTCTATTTAATCTCTAGATGTGGCCGAGTGGTTAGAACATTCGCTTTCCGATCACGAGACACGGGTTCGAATCTCACCATGGTTGATATGTCAGGCAGGTGACTTCTTGAAGTTTATCGGTTTGGGGATACGGTCCCATCATGCAACACCTTTGGAATGTGCCTGAAAATCATACTACAGGTTGATCGAAGCTTTGTGAGTGAAATTGAGTAATTGACAGAATTATTTTGGGTGCCGTCGATTGTTGTGCTAGGACTAAGTCACAAGTCATCGTCACTGAGGGATGGAGCAGGTTGTCCTGATTCAAACCGATGATCACGCCACGCTCTCTTCCAGAAACTATAACTAAGGATCGCTCATAATATTTCCATTATAAATCACAGGTGAGCTCTGTGGGTGTTGATCAAACACAACAGAGCCTGAGCAGGCGCCTGCTACAGGGATTGCATAACCGACCTAGTAGACATCATTCTCAGATACGAGTGACCAGCCATTATATATATATATATTTATTTATCTATCTATCTATCTATCTATCTATCTATCTATCTATCTATCTATATATATATATATATTAAATTTCATTTTATATTTTGGTTTCTGGAGGCATTTAACTCCTTCTGCACATTCTACATTTTTCAATATCTTTTTAATTATTCAAAATTTTAAAATTAAAATAGTTCAAATTCTTTAGCTATTTTTTAAAAGAAATTCACCCCAAGCAAGGTGCCACTAGCACACAAGGGGTTACAGAGGATTGAGAACAAGAATAAAGAGACGTGTTTGAGGAAAGGATACATAGAAGGGCGGGGAACAAGCTCACGGTGTCAGTTGTCGATTGACTTGAATATTTGATGATTACAGTAATCGGAGAAACAAGTAAAGGGAAGGGAGTTTCACAGACGGGAAGTGCGAGTGAAGAAGCTGTTTGAGTAGAAGAGACGTTTACATTTAACCGTTTTGATAGTGAAAGGGTGGGATATATATGCCTGTATGTATTTCTTCTTTGTGTCGTGACACGTCAGGACATAGGCGAACATGGGTCGCCACAATTTTCTATTACGGCCACCACACCAGTTCTGTGCCCCCATTCACACAACCCCGTCAGGTAAGTATCTCTGTACCTTCCCCTCTCTCTCTTATCTTTAATATACCCCGTGAGGGTTAAATTTTCCGAGCTCTCTCTCTCCTCGTATATTTGAGTATAAATGCTCTTC
>OZ038516.1:33492501-33525001 GCA_964036315.1 Acanthosepion esculentum
GACTCATTTCAAACATGGCCAGTTGCAATGTTCACAGGAAGTAGGATCAACAATGGCAGATGAAGTTATGGCATTGGTTTAGAAAAATTATATTTGAAATTTTTTTTTCGTTTTACTTGCAGCTGCTAAGATGCAAATAAGAAAAGAAATAAACACGATTGTGAGATGTGGTGGCGGGGGATAATGTAGGAAAAATACAGGAGAAGAGGCGGCTGAATAAGTTTCTCTTTAAAACGTTTAAATTTGTTATTTTTATGCTTTATTAGGAAAAAGGAAACAGAGTAAAAGGGGGAATAAGAAAAACAATACTTGAAACAAAAAAAGTAGAGATTAAGAAAAGAGGAGGAAAAAAAAACGAATGAACAGAGGGAAGGTATGAAAAGAAAATCAGAAAGAATGATAATAACACAGAGATTAAAAAAGAAAGAGAAAATGAAAGAATAAATTGAAGAAGAGATCGTGAATGAAAATAAAAAGAAGGAGGCAAAATAAAAAATAAGGGAAGAAAAATAAGAGCAAAGGAAAAGGAAAGCAAAAGAAACAATGAACAAAAAAGAGAGAAATGAATACCTATAGAGATAATGTTAAAAAAAGAAAGAAAAAGAAAGAAAAAGAAAGAAAGGTAAAAAGTACTAAACGTAGCAAATATGATAAAGGAAATCAAATGAATGAATGAAGAAAAAAAACAAGCAAAAAAAATAAAGAAAAAAGTAGAATTAAGTGAAAGAATGAATAGATAAAGAGAGTAAGACAGAAAAAAAAATGAAATATAGTTTACTAAGCTTACCCTAGTCTGGTATAAGGCCACACATATAGGGTGTTGATCGAGCTTTTTATATCCGTAAGACAAACTTGGTAACCGTGAATCGCCATGCTGAAACGACAATAAAAGAATAATTTAAAACTATAAAGAGAAGGAAAGATGACAGAAAGGGAAAAACTGAAAAGGAAAGAAAATAAGTGATAAATAAGGAAGTTATTCCATCACAAGAGAAACGGAAGGAATAAATTAAAAAAATAGAATCATGTATGAAAAAAATAAAAAAATACAAGAAAGAAGTTGAGTAAGAGGTCGTGAATAAAAATAAAAAGAAGGCGAAATCAAGAACAAAGAAGGAAAAAGAGGGGAAAAGAAAAATGAAGGAAAACATAGCAAAAAGAAAGAAATGAATGCATATAGAGTTAATGGAAAGAAAGAAAAAAGAAAGAAAGAAAGTTAAAGTTACTACACGTAGAAAGAAAAAGAAAAAAAGGTAGAAAGGAAGAAAGAAAGAATAACGTATAAGTATAAAAGCTAAAACGTATAAATTAAAGTGTTTATAAAAGTAGAAAAAGAAAAAAGAAAAAGAGGAAAAGATTAAGAAAGAGAAAAAAAAGAGCAACAAAGAAATGAGGAAGACAAAGACAAAAGCAAAAGAAAAGGAATAAAGATAAAGAAGTGGAAGAAAAGAAAAGTGAAAGAAAAAATGCAGAAGAAAAGAACTGAAAAGAAAAAAAAAGGAAAAATAAAGGAATTGGGGATAAAGAAAAATAAAACAAGATTAAAGAAAAAAGAAGATGAAGCAAAGAAAGAAAGAATAAAGAAAAAGTACTGTAAAGAAAGAAAATAAAAGAAAATAACTAAATCAAAGAATAAATAAGGAAAAAACTGAAAGAAAAAAAAAAGAAACGGAGAAGGAATGAGGAAAAAGAACTGAGAAAGAAAGAAATGAGAGAAAGACCTGAAGAGCAAAAAAGAAAACGGAGTAAGAATGAAGGAAAAGAAGTAAAAAAAGAAAGAAAGAAGAAAATGAGAAAAATGAAGAGCAAAAAGAAACAAACAAACAATAAAGAAAAAGAACTGTGAAAGAAGGAAGGAAATGAGAGAAATGATTGACGAACAAAAAAGAAAAAATAACTGAAGATAAAGGTATTTAAAGAAAATGAATGCATAAAAAGAAAGATCACAAGAAGGAAACATGAAAGAAAGAAGAGAGAAAATGAAAGAAAGAAGGGGGAAAATGAAAGAAAGAAGAGAGAAAATGAAAGAAAGAAGGGGGAAAATGAAAGAAAGAAGAGAGAAAATGAAAGAAAGAAGGGGGAAAATGAAAGAAAGAAGAGAGAAAATGAAAGAAAGAAGGGGGAAAATGAAAGAAAGTAGAGAGAAAATGAAAGAAAGAAGGGGGAAAATGAAAGAAAGTAGAGAGAAAATGAAAGAAAGAAGGGGGAAAATGAAAGAAAGAAGAAAGAAAATGAAAGAAAGAAGGGGGAAAATGAAAGAAAGTAGAGAGAAAATGAAAGAAAGAAGGGGGAAAATGAAAGAAAGAAGAAAGAAAATGAAAGAAAGAAGGGGGAAAATGAAAGAAAGAAGAGAGAAAATGAAAGAAAGAAGGGGGAAAATGAAAGAAAGAAGAAAGAAAATGAAAGAAAGAAGGGGGAAAATGAAAGAAAGAAGAGAGAAAATGAAAGAAAGAAGGGGGAAAATGAAAGAAAGAAGAGAGAAAATGAAAGAAAGAAGGGGGAAAATGAAAGAAAGAAGAGAGAAAATGAAAGAAAGAAGGGGGAAAATGAAAGAAAGAAGAGAGAAAATGAAAGAAAGAAGGGGGAAAATGAAAGAAAGTAGAGAGAAAATGAAAGAAAGAAGGGGGAAAATGAAAGAAAGAAGAGAGAAAATGAAAGAAAGAAGGGGGAAAATGAAAGAAAGAAGAAAGAAAATGAAAGAAAGAAGGGGGAAAATGAAAGAAAGTAGAGAGAAAATGAAAGAAAGAAGGGGGAAAATGAAAGAAAGAAGAAAGAAAATGAAAGAAAGAAGGGGGAAAATGAAAGAAAGAAGAGAGAAAATGAAAGAAAGAAGGGGGAAAATGAAAGAAAGAAGAAAGAAAATGAAAGAAAGAAGGGGGAAAATGAAAGAAAGAAGAGAGAAAATGAAAGAAAGAAGGGGGAAAATGAAAGAAAGAAGAGAGAAAATGAAAGAAAGAAGGGGGAAAATGAAAGAAAGAAGAGAGAAAATGAAAGAAAGAAGGGGGAAAATGAAAGAAAGAAGAGAGAAAATGAAAGAAAGAAGGGGGAAAATGAAAGAAAGAAGAAAGAAAATGAAAGAAAGAAGGGGGAAAATGAAAGAAAGAAGAGAGAAAATGAAAGAAAGAAGGGGGAAAATGAAAGAAAGTAGAGAGAAAATGAAAGAAAGAAGGGGGAAAATGAAAGAAAGTAGAGAGAAAATGAAAGAAAGAAGGGGGAAAATGAAAGAAAGAAGAGAGAAAATGAAAGAAAGAAGGGGGAAAATGAAAGAAAGAAGAAAGAAAATGAAAGAAAGAAGGGGGAAAATGAAAGAAAGTAGAGAGAAAATGAAAGAAAGAAGGGGGAAAATGAAAGAAAGAAGAAAGAAAATGAAAGAAAGAAGGGGGAAAATGAAAGAAAGAAGAGAGAAAATGAAAGAAAGAAGGGGGAAAATGAAAGAAAGAAGAAAGAAAATGAAAGAAAGAAGGGGGAAAATGAAAGAAAGAAGAGAGAAAATGAAAGAAAGAAGGGGGAAAATGAAAGAAAGAAGAGAGAAAATGAAAGAAAGAAGGGGGAAAATGAAAGAAAGAAGAGAGAAAATGAAAGAAAGAAGGGGGAAAATGAAAGAAAGAAGAGAGAAAATGAAAGAAAGAAGGGGGAAAATGAAAGAAAGAAGAAAGAAAATGAAAGAAAGAAGGGGGAAAATGAAAGAAAGAAGAGAGAAAATGAAAGAAAGAAGGGGGAAAATGAAAGAAAGTAGAGAGAAAATGAAAGAAAGAAGGGGGAAAATGAAAGAAAGAAGAGAGAAAATGAAAGAAAGAAGGGGGAAAATGAAAGAAAGTAGAGAGAAAATGAAAGAAAGAAGGGGGAAAATGAAAGAAAGAAGAGAGAAAATGAAAGAAAGAAGGGGGAAAATGAAAGAAAGAAGAGAGAAAATGAAAGAAAGAAGGGGGAAAATGAAAGAAAGTAGAGAGAAAATGAAAGAAAGAAGGGGGAAAATGAAAGAAAGTAGAGAGAAAATGAAAGAAAGAAGGGGGAAAATGAAAGAAAGTAGAGAGAAAATGAAAGAAAGAAGGGGGAAAATGAAAGAAAGTAGAGAGAAAATGAAAGAAAGAAGGGGGAAAATGAAAGAAAGTAGAGAGAAAATGAAAGAAAGAAGGGGGAAAATGAAAGAAAGAAGAGAGAAAATGAAAGAAAGAAGGGGGAAAATGAAAGAAAGTAGAGAGAAAATGAAAGAAAGAAGGGGGAAAATGAAAGAAAGTAGAGAGAAAATGAAAGAAAGAAGGGGGAAAATGAAAGAAAGTAGAGAGAAAATGAAAGAAAGAAGGGGGAAAATGAAAGAAAGTAGAGAGAAAATGAAAGAAAGAAGGGGGAAAATGAAAGAAAGTAGAGAGAAAATGAAAGAAAGAAGGGGGAAAATGAAAGAAAGTAGAGAGAAAATGAAAGAAAGAAGGGGGAAAATGAAAGAAAGTAGAGAGAAAATGAAAGAAAGAAGGGGGAAAATGAAAGAAAGTAGAGAGAAAATGAAAGAAAGAAGGGGGAAAATGAAAGAAAGTAGAGAGAAAATGAAAGAAAGAAGGGGGAAAATGAAAGAAAGTAGAGAGAAAATGAAAGAAAGAAGGGGGAAAATGAAAGAAAGTAGAGAGAAAATGAAAGAAAGAAGGGGGAAAATGAAAGAAAGTAGAGAGAAAATGAAAGCATATAAAAGAAGATAAGGGGAAGAACTTAAGAAAAAGACTGCGTAAAGATTAAAGGGATTTAAAGAAATAAAAAATGAATTAGTAATTTGCAGGATGGATTCTAGAAAATTCTTGAAAACTGAATGAGTTTGTTGAAAGCCGCATCAAGTATGAGTAATGTGGTTTTTTTTCAATATATTGATAATAAAAAGCAAATGAGAAAAATGAGAAATAAAAACAAAATTGAAGTAACAGACAGAATAAGGATTCGTCTGGCAATTCTCAAAGAATCTTAGACAAAGAAAAGAAGATTTCCTGTCGCTTTGGGCCAAGAGGTTTTTTAATGTTTAATTTGTGTTTCACTTTTTATGCTTTTATGCTGGATTCGCCATTTTTTATTTTTGCATTATTTTGCAGCGTAGTCCTTCCTGGCTCACAAGAGCATTTGTCGCATTCCCTACATTTAACATCTGTTCACTTGTTGAAATCCACTGAAAGAGGGAGGAAGGGAGGGAGTGAGAAAGAGAGAGGGGGTGTAAAGAGAGAGAGGGAGATGAGAATGTAGGAAATACAGTCGAAGAGAGAGAGAGCGAGTGAGAAAAAGGGCAAAAAGCAGGGAAAAGAAAGAGAAAGGTATAAAGAGAGAGAGAAAGATCAGTAGAAAGGAAAAAAGAGTGTGGGAAATACAGTTAAAGAGAGAGCGAGTGTAAAAAAAAAGAAACGAGAAAGAGAGAGAAAAACAAAGATGAGAAGAAAGGAAGAATACGAAATAAGAGTGACGGAAATATAGTCGAAGAGGGAGCGAGTGAGAAAAAGGGAAAAAAGCAAGAAAAAGAAAGAGAGAGGTGTAAAGAGTGAGAAAAGTGGGTAGAAAGGACGCATCAGAAACAAGAGTGTGAGAAATACAGTTCAAGAAAGAAAGAGAGTGAGTGTGTGTGTGTGTGAGAGAGAGAGAGAGAGAGAGAGAAATATAGTAGAAGATAGAGCGAAGGAAGACGAGGAAGAAACGAGGGACGGAAAGAGAGAGTTGTAAAGAGAGAGAAAGAGAGAGTTGTAAAGAGAGATAAAGAGCGAAAAGACACTGCGGAACAGAGTCAAAGAGAGAGAGAGCGAATAAAAAACGGAAATAAATAAATAAAAAAAAAATAAACGAGGGAGAAAGGTGAGTAGAAAGCGAAAGGCAAAAAGAAAAGAGACCACCGAGAAAGAGAGTAAAAGACAGAGAGCAGGCGAAAAAATGAAAAGGAGAAGAAAAGAAATACAGAGGCATAAAGAGAGAGAAAGAGGAGTAAACGAGGAAAGTAAGAAATAAAACAACATTACTGAGTCGAAGAGAGCGAGTGAAAAAGCAGAGGGAAAGAAAACGAGGAGAGTTGAGAGAGAGAGAAAGAGAGAGAGATGAGTAGAAAGAACGAGTCAAAAAGAAGAGACGATGAGATAGAAAGCGAGAGGTATAAAGAGAGAGAATTATTAATAGAAAGGAAGAGTGAGAAAGAAGAGCCACTGAAAAACAAAGAGAAAGCGAGAAAAAAAAAAAGAAATAAATAAAAGGAAAGAAAAAGGGAGTTGTAAGGTGGGAGAAGGATGAGTAGAAAGAGAGAGAGAGAGGCGAAACGTAGAGACATTAGAGAGCATCGCCGAAGAGAGAAACAGTGAAAAGGAAGCGGATGGAAAGAAAGAGAAGAAAAAAAAAACAAAGTAGATTTGTTTATATGGGATGTGTTGAGAGACAGGAGCGCAAATATTGATGGAGAAATCTCAAACGACGGAAGCAGAAAGAAAGAGACAACGAAACCAGGTAAAAAGCATATGCGCGAGAGAAGACACAGAGAAGCAGACGATAAAAAAGAAAATTAGATAAAGGGAGAATTAGAGGAAACGAGAAAGAGAGAGAAGAGAGAGAGAGAGAAAGAGAGAGAGGGTGGAGATAGAGAAAGAAGAGAGGGCAAAAAGAAGGGGAAGAAAAATGAACACAACTGAGAGAAACAATACTGAAACAAGAGAAAAAAAAGAGCAGACGAGAAAGTAGTCAATGGATTTAATATGAGAGCAATCCAATGTGAAGGTCTGCTGACAGATCACAATTCTTCTATTCTTTTGGGTTTGTTAAGATATTTTAGTTTTTGTTCTTTTTTCTTTCTTTTCATGAAACGTGCTTAGAAAAAAAAACAATCATTTTGGTGCATGTTATAGAAATCAGAAGGAAGTTTTCCCCGAAGAACTAGGAAAGGAAATAAAAGACACCTGTACCATTCTTCTAGACCGGCACCTTCATATAAAACATATTGAAAAACATGAACAAGCAATTTATATCAATTGGATCTATTAAGGTTATTGTGCATCAGAGTGTAAAAGATAACTTTCAACTTTACGCAATAATTTTCAGGAAAAGAATTTTGATAAGGTCGTCAGTACAGGAATCCCTCGATTAATGCGCATTCAATTAATACACTTTCGATTAGTTGGCTAAACTTTTTATATACCAAAATTCGATTGGTCATACATAACACTCGTTTAGTGCGGTAAAACATTCTTCAGGTTAACCATGGTAATTGAAAATTAACTTTTTTAAAGTTACCGATTAATTAAAAATTTTCTAGAATTTAAAAATGGATAACTATTTTGTCAATTTTGTGTATAATCGATTAATGTGTTTTTGATTAGTGTGTATCTTTTAATGTACACATTGGCCACACTAATCGAGGGATTTCTGCATATGTAAATATATTCCCAATAATAATAATAATAATAATAAAGCAATACAAATGCACCCGGCCAGATACAGAAACGATTGCAAGATAAACCGCTCTATGGCCAATACTCGTACCAAACAAGCTGATGTAGACAAACCCCTTACCAATCAGTGGCTACGTAGTGCAGGTTTTAAAGCTACAACCGAAGGTTTTATCCTTGCTGCACAAAACTAATGCTTGTTAACTAGAAATTATCAAGTACACATACTAAAATATTGTGTTAGCCCAAAATGCAGATTATAATATAAATATATCCCCCCCGCAAAAAAAACTGACCATCTTGTATCAGGTTGCATGGTATTGACACCCGCTGAATATAAAAGCCGACATGACAGAGTGGGCCAATATCTGCACTGGAAAATCTACAATTTCTCCGGATAGTAAACTCTAAGAAATTGATATGAACACCACCCAGACCCGGTTATGGAGATAGGACCTGTAATAATTTTATGGGACTACACAATACACACAGACAGAACAATCAAAGCTAACCACCCAGACATTGTTATTAGAAACCGCAAATAAAAATTGCCTCCTTATTGATATGGCAGTCACTGCAGACTGCAATGTATCTATGAAGATTTTCAAAAAGCTATCAAAATACGAGGACCTTGAAATCGAAATCTCAAAAATGTGGCACATGGGAACATCAATAACACCAGTTGTTGTTGGAGCCCTCGGATTGATGGGAAAAGATTCCAATAGACTCATTGAAGGGATTCCTGGAAGTCCATACCTTAAAGAAATACAAAAGATTGTTCTCACGAGTAAAGCCCACACCTTACGAAGGGTTTTATCTATGTAAAATATGTGTGTGTTTGTGTGTTTTAAATTGCTCACTGGAAAATCCATTTCTTGAGTGAACGCATTCACCTTCTTTAGGATTCATATTTTGAATGTACTATGTTTCAGGAGAAATTTTAGCCCATAAAAGACAGTAGATATTTTTTTTCGTGTAGCTTTTACTAACCCACCTTATCACCGGGATATTTTTGCGTCGTGTCGTATAAAATACTCCTTTGACTTTCTTTTCGTTATCTCATACGTATTGTCTTCCTGGGTCAGTATCCAATTCATTGCTCGAGTAAGAAGACTCGGAACTAATAAGTAAACTATTCCAGAACAACAAGTTATTTCACAGCCTTCATCAGTCTCGATGAATTCGTCTTGTATAATTATCTAATTCCCTATCAGATTGATGAAACCGAGAATGAAGAAATTTATTACGTTATATATCGTCAGATGATCCAAATAGTGAAAGGGCTTTTTTCGATCTATTCAACTGCATTTGTATGTTGGACAATAAAGACATAATGGTTCTCTGAACACTTATTTTTTTATCTAGTATCTAAAAAAAGTGTTGACAGAAGGATAAACGCAAGAGGAACAATATCTGATTTAATATTAAGCATTTTCTTTTGGTCCTATCATTTTTTCTTTTCAATTCCTATCTCCCCTATTTTTTATTCTCTCATCCGAATGGATGGTTTTTCCGAGATATTTATTTTTCAAACATGCCCACTATAATTCCAGACACCAGTTGATTTTATTTTCAGTTTCCTTTTAAACTAGTTTATTAAAAACATGCCGTTTTTTCTAATCTTCATTTTCTCCTTTGTCCCGAAATCAAATTAATTTTGAATGAATTTTTCAACCTACCCTTATATTCCGGACATAATATTAGACATTCACTCCTCATTTCCGGACTTTATATTAGACATCCATCCCTCAACTCCGGACTTAATGTTAGACATCAACCCCTAAGTTTGCGAACTTAATATTAAACAACCATCCCTCAATTCTGGATTTAATATTAAATATCTAACCCTCAACACCGAATGTAATATCAAACATCCACCCCTGAACCTTCAATTCCGGTCCTAATATTGGATATCCACTCCTCAAATCCGGTCTTGATATTAGAAATCCAAACATTCAATTCCGGACTTAATATTAAACATCCACCCCTCAATACCGGATTAATATTAAATATCCACCCTTCAATTCCGGTCCTAATATTAGACATCAACCCCTAAATTCCGTCTTAAAATTTAGGTATCCACCCCTCAATTCCGGATTTAATATTAGATATCCACCCCTTATTTCCGGACTAGATATTAGACATCCACCCCTCAACTGAACTTTATATTAGACATCAACCCCCTCGATTTCGGACTTAATATTCGATATCCACACCTCAATTCAGGACTTGATATTAGATTCCACCCCACATCTCTGGACTTAATACGTGACATCCACCCCTCAATTCCAGACTTAATATTAAACAGCCATATCTTTAGTTACGTCACATTTTATAAAAAAAATATTTTCTTTTTCTAATTTTCAAATATTTCTTTGAATCAAAATTATTCTTTTTTTCTATTCTTTTATAATTGCAATATTAACTTTTACTCATATATATATATATATATATATATATATATATATATATATATATATATATATATATATATATATATATATGTATATATGCTGATTTTTATTAGATCATCGCTTTTCTGTGAAATATTTTATTTTTATGAAATAGACATTTTCTTTTTTTTTTTAAATCAATTTCTGGCGCGCATTTTTCCATTTCCTTTATTGCTTTCGGTTATTTAATGTTTTTGCTTTCGCGCGGGTAGTTTTGCTTCTTCTACCGAAAAAGTCTGTTTTCTTTGTTTATAGTAATTTTATTAAATTTCGGAGATATATCTTTTTAATAGGTTTACTTTTATCTACATTAATCCCGGTATCTTAATGTCCCCCGCTATAATAATACATTTTATTTTTTTGATATATTTTATTGCGATTGGCATAATCGTAGCTTTACGAAGTTTCATTTCGTATAATTACAGATTTGTATATCTTTATGCATGTAGTAAGGAATATACGTGTATATAATGCATACGTGCATAGACACACAGGCACATGTGTACGTGCATGTATGCGTGCCCCTTTGCTGGTTATGCATTTTGACTGAAGCAATTATTTTTCCGTCGAGTATATATATATATATATATATATATATATATATATATATATATATGATTTATTTTATTTGCGGGAAAAGATTGAGATGCTATTTTATCCCAAATGATTTACACCGACACCAACACAATGTCCATATGTACGAAGAGGAGCTCGGATCAATAAATCCGTGGCCTGATATCTGCTAATTTTGGATAAGAAATATTCACTATGTAATGCCCAGTCTATGTAATCGATAGAGGATTAAGTTGAAAATACAGATTTGTAATTTAAAATAAATAATTTTTTCATCGTTTAGCGGCAGACTTATTGATGTATTCTTTTGTTTGTGTGTGGCGGTATATCAACCTTTTTTTACTGTAAGGTTCACCCTATATAAGGCCTGGTGATCACTCGAGAGAGAGAGTTACGTTAACATGCAGTTTATACGGACATATGAGGGGAAAATAACTGTTAAACCGCGACTTGAACAGGTTAAGATTGCAATGATCGGGTAAACATCCTTTTGGGAATATCGGTTCCACACTACAGGGGTTGGCAGAGCAGTAGTTTGCGGGTGGAAGCTGTTCGAGTGGAACTTACTTCTCACCGATGGTGGGTCCTAGCCATGAAAGTTAGTCCTGACGGAACCAAGGAATCGAAAACGCCTGAGAACTTTCCATGGAAGTAGCGATAGAGCAGCGAGAGGCTTACCACATCCCTTCTGTGTGTGAGAGAGAGAGAGGCTGGAGTGTGGAAAATAAATCGTCACCCACAAGGACTCGGAGATGCTTTTGAACTATGTTGAGCCTGGAATGTGGGAACTAGGCCGCTCCCGCCCAAATATGACAACAGTACCCCATTTGGCTCTTGCAAAAGTAGAGAATAGCATGAGAAGTCAAGTACATACTGGAGGGGTACAGGGAGCCGATCATTTTAACTGCATCTTTAGCCATGGGTCGTATGTACGAATTCCATTTGAGGCCAGGAGTGAGTTTAAGACTTAACACATCTCTCAATGCATGGTGCTTCCCCGAGAAAAAATCCGTTCATCGTGTTGTGGTTCAGGGTCCTACTGGCGAAGATGAAATGCAACTAGGTCGGTTCATTGGGTTATTTAATCTAAATATTTTATACGCGATTTTATTTATTAATATTATGGTTTTAGTGATACAAGTCTTACTAATTAACCCATATCTGGGGGAGAAGGCGTGGACTTTTGCTTTCGTTTCATGAAACGTGCTTCGGAAAAACAAAGTTTAAATTCATTTTGGTGCATGTTATAGAAATCAGAAGGAAGTTTTCCCCGAAGAACTAGGAAAGGAAATAAAAGACACCTGTACCATTCTTCTAGACCGGCACCTTCATATAAAACAGATTGAAAAAATTGAATAGGCACTTTATATCAATTTAATCTATTAAGTTTATTGTGCGTCAGAGTGTAAAAGATAACTTTCAACTTTATCTAGTCATGTTTTACGCTATATTTTTCAAGAAAAGAATTTTTATACGGTCGTCAGTATATGTAAATATATTCGTAATAATAATTAAATAACTAAATAAAAATATTTTTTAAGCATTTTAACTCGAGAAAGGCGGAGGTGCCACTAGCGCGCAAGGGGTTACAGAGGGGGAGAGCAAGAGAAAAGAGGCGTGTTTGAGGAAAGGATAAAGACGGGGAACTAACTCAAAGTATCGGAAGATGTAGATTGACATTACATTTGAATATTTGAAGACTATAGCTATCAGGGAAGCTAGTAAGAGGAAGGGAGTTCCACTGTCGGGAAGAGCGAGAAAAAAGAAGCTGTTGGAGTACAAGAGACGGTTACATTTAATCTTTTCGACAGTGAAAGGGTGGTCTCGAGATGCCAACCTAGTAGCACGCTTAAATTCCTGCAGTTGTGGTACCAGCGAAAGTAGCTCGTCAGAGCAGTTGCCGTGAAAATACTTGTAGAAAAGACAGAGGGAAACAACGGCACGTCTGTGAGAAAGTGACTGTAGCCTAGATGCCAGATCAGGACCCATAACATTGCATATCCGTCTCTGGATTCTGTCGAGGACCGTCAGACGAATAGCGGGGACTCCAGACAATAAATGGTAGCAGTATTCCATGCAAGGACGAATGGTTAATAATAATAATAATAATAATAATAATAATAATAATAATAATAATGGTTTAGTGATACAAATGTTACTAATTAACCCATAGCTGGCGGGAAGACATGGGTCCATACCTTTCCCAAGGGTATTTGCGCGTAAGTGAATATAAAGAACACGACTGGATTTGGAACTCAGCTCTTCGATTAACAATTCCGAGCCATTATCCATTATTCAAGGTGCATATCCAAGCTTACAATTCCTGTTATTCCCTAGTGGTCACCCATCTAGATACCTGGTCAATTTTAAATTCGGCGATCGTACAGGAACCGCAGTTTGAACGTGATGTAGCCGTAAACTCATTGATGTATTCTTAGGTGCCTATTACAGAAGAAAGTCTTAACACTTTATTAAATTTTTAATAGTTTTTTTTTTCTTAATGTGCAGTAAACGTTGCTGGTGGTGGTGTTTCTAAATTTAATTTTTGAAATTTAGCGTATGGAAGTAACTGAGTACGTTTAAAATCTATTCCCGAGAAAAAAATAAATGTTCTTACACTTTACAGATTATAGTGTTTGAAAGTGCGAGTTGTGTGATGGCTAACGGCTCGGAGTGAGAAATCGGACAGTTGAATTCGAATTTCAGTCGAGTTCGTTCCATTCACTAACGCGCCAATATTCTTGGGAACGGTATGAATCCATATCTTCTCATCGATTCCTAGCTATTTTTTTTAATAGCAGGACAGACGGGATCCTTTAGCCTTAGATGGCGACTAGTCTATCGGAGAATGTGAAGGTATTCTACTGTGAGAATTCTTCTACCAAACCAGTCATGAATCGAAATGACCTTTAAAGAAATAAATGTTTTCATATTTAGGAAATTACACTGAATAGGGGAAGAAATTTTGTCCTGTGCAGTTTTTGTTAGCGTTATTCGAAGTTGACTGAGACAAAAAAGCAGACAAAATATAGCAAGATTTTTTGATAAATAACTATATTGGAGGCATGGTGGAGTAATGAGAGCGGCTCGGATTGATGAATCGGAGAGTCGAATTCCAATACATTCACTTACGTGCTCGGGAAAAGGTATAAATCCTCTCCCCCCCAGCTATTTTTTTTTAAGCGTATCACCCCAAGCAAGGCGGAAGGCCACTATCACGCAAGGGGTTATAGAAGGGTTGGAGGAAGAGCAGATAGGAGAGGATGTGGAGAAAGAGAAAGACAGTGGGTCGATCAAGGCAAGGGGGTTACAGAAGATTTGGAGCGAGAGCAGATAGGAATGAAAGGTGAAAGGATGTGGAGAAGGGAAGTGGATAGATCAAGGCAACTGGAGATGTCGATTGACGCTACAAGCAGGACAGGCCGGATTCTGTAGCCTTGGATGGCAACTGGTCTACCGCAGAAAGAAATGGCAACCTAGTACGGGAAAAAATATGCCTCGTCAGTCATGTGTCAAAATATACATGATCCTCTACGCATGTATCACGCATAGCACATAACTGACTGACTAGACTAGCAGTTAGGTCTCATCATTTTACAGTTGAAAAGACTAGATACATGGAGTTAGGACAAAGCGAAACCAGTACCGAAATCAGAGTGGATATAGCGCGCATAAAATGGCCGCTTGCGAGATTTCCTTGTGATATCTGCATGAATACATCTCGTGAAAATTTCGACAAAAGCATATTCACCAAAAATCGCCTTGTCTGTGCAAAAAAACCTTTCCCTTGTGCAAATTAACTGAAACAACCGCTTTAGTTTCATTTCCTTCACCATACTGTCAGTTGGAGTGACAGGGTGTAATCGATTTCTATATATTCCTTAGATTAGGTCATTTGCAGTGGCGTGCGGTAATATGAATCTATTTTCGGGGTATATGATGAAATTTGTTTGGCCTTGAAATATATTGCGTCATCCGTGATTGCATCAGATTTTTACAAACTGGCTATCCTTACAGAGAGATCGCGGACTATACGACGAAATAGAATGCCATTATAGGCATGTGGTACCGTGACGACAAAATCAATGAGGACTGCTCTAAATTAGTGGATTCCATGCCAAATCCCATCAAAGAGCTCCTAAAAATTAAAGGCGGACATACGAAGTAGTAACATGAGCACTGGGTCATGTTTCATTGGGAAAATACGAAAAAAGTAAATAATAACGGAATTATTCCTTTTGTTTCAATTAATTTGCACAAGGGTGTAATAGTTCAAAATCACCCAACAGAGACAAAAGCAACAACCAAAATTCAAGAACTGCTCAAGAATATCAGCAATCCAGTTGAATCGACATTAGAACCTACTTGTAAATCGATGATTTTTCTTTTACAATCCTGCTTAAACCAAGCAACGATATCCGATTGTTATTTTAGTTGACATCTAGGAAACACTTAGGTCGGCTTAAAGATAGCTGCCAAGCTGAAATTACAATTTACTTCTCTTCTCTTTTTCTCTTGTTTGTCATTCCAGTCCCGATCCCATACCTACATTTCCTGCCACCTGATACGAGTTGGACGTGTTGGGAGGCGACTTTGGGTGAAGATTATGCACTTAAAAGTTAGTTTCTTACAAGCTAAGAATGAAATAATCGAGGCGATACGGAAGGGAAAAAAACGCAAGAAAGTGAAGAAGAAATGATAAAGACATTGCATGTTTTCTGAAATAAAAGTTTTGTAAACTTTAAAAAAGAAATAAAAAATAGTAATATATAAGGGACAGTAAATGAACCCGTAGCCTGATAGGTAAGTTATTGGTTAAATTTTGATTTGAAATTTTCACTGTATAAGATTCAAAGTATATGGTTAATACGCCCACGCAGAGTATTAGGAAAACTGGTAAGAAAAATGATTGTTTTGAAAAATTATATATCTCCTGTATAAAATAAATACTCTTTTCATCATTACGCTATGGAGTTATATATATATATATATATATATATATATATATATATATATAGTCATCCACAGACAGACTGTTTAGTTGTATCACAGCTCATCAGTGAGGCTAGACATCCGATTACTTCAAGCTGGGATCGAAACCCGACAGATTTGGCATTAGTCAGAGATTCTACACCACGGCAGAGCGGAAGGGAAAATTTTGCATTTTTACTATGCGTCAGTATCTAGGAGAGTTCGATTCGAGTAGAAGAGCATTGCATTAGCAGAAGCAGCCACTGTTTATAAAATCCCCTCTTCATCTCCGAGAGCTGAATCGAGTTATTTCAAGCGCATAATTAATCATCGAGAGAGTGTTTAACTGTATCAAAGATCATGAGTGTGGCTAGACATCCGATTGATCAATCAGGGGCTCGAAACACGGCCGATATATATATATATATATATATATATATATATATATATATATATATATATATATATATATATATATATAGTGTCATACGTTATTTATTTAGATAAAAATATTTAAGTAAATGCTCTGTTTATAATAAACAGTATTAACAACAGTCGCCTGAATGTCCGAGAAATTTTATAGAAAATATGCCACCTCTGACAGGAATCCAACCTGTATCTTACACAGAACCGTCATATAGCATGACGTGCTATACCATTTAGCTAGGAAGGAAGCCTCGGGTTAGCTAGGTTGAATTACTGCTTTTAAACTACAAACTTCCCATGATTTCTCTCGAACGCTCATATCTGCTCGAAGCGTATCTTAAAGTAAACAAATGACGTCATATATTATGAAATGGAATAAGACCGACAATTATTTTAATATATTTTATTGTCATACGTTTTATATATATATATATATATATATATATATATTTCCGTGAAATTTCTCGGGAATTAAGGCCGATAAATCTTGTTATTACTGTTTATTATAAACAGAGTATTTACTTAAATATTTGTACCTATATAAATAACGTATAACAATAAAATATATTAAAATAATTGTCGGAATTAGTCCATTTCATAATATATATATATATTATATATATATATAAAGAGAGAGAGAGAATACAAATAAAAGGTTTGTCACTGAGCTGATTGATGTTATCTTCAGCATCGTGATTCTAGATATTCGTAGACAGGCTCATACGCCCACTCGTCATATATATATATATATATATATATATATATATATATATATATATATATATATATATATAATTTAATGCTTCTTTAATTATTAGTAGAATGTTCAATTGACTGATTTGCTTTTTTTCGGCTTATCAACCCTTTGTGGGTTATTTAAAGCCGACTCATATTTCCGGTTTCATGGAGGTAACTTATAGCAATAGCTATTTATTTATTAGTAGAAAAGTAATTAGTAGATATTAGTACATTTCTAAAAATGATTTCACTAATATTTAGTGCACAGTGCACAATCTCGAAGCCTGGATAACCAGAAGGAACAAAAAGGAAACGTTTATAAATTGAACATGTTTCGCTTTTATTTAAGCTTCATCAGAAATTGAATATGAAATAAAATTCTGTTATTTATTTTTGTGTTGTTTCTCATTTGTTTAGTAGACCTCACGCATATTTCATTTGTTAGGTAGCGTTCGTATGTATAATTCTTGTGCGGTTGTGTAGCATAATTCCATCGCATTCATACATGAGCATGAAGTAAACAAAACGGTATCTTTCCTCGACATCCTATTCATACGAAACAAGAGCAAATTAGATTTTAAACCTTACGAACAATCAAACATATAATCAGGACTGACCACAGGTTATATACAGTATTTATCGTTATGGACTGAGTGGACACATGGAACGATGTCCGTCCTGATTAGCATGATCTAAAATTGCTACCATGCAGTGTTGGTTTCTCTCTCTCTTTCTCTCTCTCTCTCTCTCTCTCTCTCTATATATATATATATATATATATATATATATGTATGTATGTATGTATCATAAAGAAACAATTTATGCAAAGAATTAAATACCAATGTTGATGCGATTAATGGCGAAATCACTTCGCTAACAAGACTTAGTGAGACATTAACTTACTATCAATTCCTTGATCCTTATATTCCAGCTGTTGTCAGATGGAAGACACATGTCAAGTACTTTCGACAATTTCAAATTGTCATCTTCTGGGCGCAATTTTTCCATACATAGGTAAACACAAAGACGAAATATGTGTAGACCGAAAGATGTTATTTTAAATTATGCTGTTTACTGATAGTTGAATACATGTTTTCGAGCGTGTGATACCGCGACGCTAAAATTCTTGTTCAAATAATGAAGATTTTGTTTGAATTTTGAAAAGATATAAATCCACAAAATTTTCTTGTTATATGTATTTAACTGTTAAAGTGAAATGGACTTAGTATAATGTAATTAGTAGAGTAAAGATTTCTTAGTAGTTTTCCACAAGATTAAAGATTCTGATTATTACTGCGCGGCGGATCGGATGTATATATATTAGAGTGTGCAGCTTCTATTTCATATCATAAAGAAATAATTTATGCAAAGAATTAAATAGCAATGTTAATGTAATTAACGGCGAAATTACTTCGCTAACAGAACTTAATGAGACATTAACTTACTTTCAGTTGCTTGAATTATATGATCCTTATATTCGAGTTTTTGTCAAATGGAAGACTGATTTCAAACTGTCATCTTCAGGGCGCAATTT
This sequence comes from Acanthosepion esculentum, assembly GCA_964036315.1. Taxonomy (NCBI): domain Eukaryota; kingdom Metazoa; phylum Mollusca; class Cephalopoda; order Sepiida; family Sepiidae; genus Acanthosepion; species Acanthosepion esculentum. The sequence continues at coordinate 33,510,585 of OZ038516.1, forward strand.
TCCCATACATTTCACTTTAACAGATTAATACATATATTAATAAAACTTCGTGAATTTATAACTTTTTAAAATTCAAACAAAATTCTCACTTGATCGATATGAACAAGAACTCTAGCGACGCTCCAAAGTATATATTCAACTGTCAATAAATAGCATAATTTAAAAAACATCTTTCGGTCTACACATATTTCGTCTTAGTGTTTGCCTATGTATACACACACACACACACACACACACACACACACACACACATATATATATTTATATCGACGTATTATGGTCAAGCAGCTCAGTTCCTAGGAACCGACAGCCCAGACACCAGCGCAGATAATTTGATTATAGCAGTGAAGGCTTTGTGCAGAACCAACCAAAGGACCGAATACACAGGCCTTGTGCACCACGACACTCCTAGACCAGTTGCTATCCAAGGCTATAGAACCCAGCTATTTAGAAGGAGAGGATTAATACCAAGGGTATTAGAACGTAAGTGAATGCAATGGATTTGACTGGAATTCGAAATCGCCTCAGTCTGAGCCGTTACTCTCTACTCCACCGTGCCTATATATATATATATATATATATATATATATATATTGTCATCCACAGACAGACTGTTTCGCTGTATCACAGCTCATCAGTGTGGCTAGACGTCCGGTTGCCCCTGGCAAGAATCGAAAACCGGCTGAATTCGCGCCGGTCGGAAATTTTACCCTGAAGCCGTTGGCGCACGGCAGAGAAGAAGGTGAATTTAAACGTATCTATTTTTAGATAAACACACACTGACTGAGAGAACTCGATTCGATTTACCGAAGAGTCTTGCATTATTATATATATATATATATACATACATATATATATATATATATATATATATTCACATACAGACACACATATATATGTATGTATATATATATATATATATATATATATGTGTGTGTGTGTGTGTGTGTGTGTGTGTGAGTGTGTGTGTGTATAAACTCTGTAAGAAATCCTCCGAATATTGCAAAAGGAAATGGGAACTAAACTTTAACGCGAAAGATGGGGTAGAATCGAAAAGCGCAAGTACACAAAAGAGGAAAAGTTGTTGAAAAATCAACGGTTTATTTAACCTGACTCCACCCGGTTTCCCAGCGTCTTAATATTGCAATTAGTTTAATGTTACCAGATTTTCGGTGTACTGCCCAGTCGAAAAATACTATCCCCAGCGGTTTAATGCGTGTTCGGGTTATTCGCTTGTATTTTGGCACAACCATCTGCCATTTACGGTGAGGATTCTCCAAAATAATAGCAGAGAAAGCCACATGGCTCTGGTCTTCACGCGGATTTCTTTTTTTTTTTAAATCTTGACTCATGTGGTTTTTAGTACCGAATAAAGAAGAAAGAAAGAAAAAAGTCGCTAAACAGATAAAGCAATTTAAACAACAACTGCGGGTGGTCCATCATATCGTTCGGTTATTAAGAAACACTGGTTGATGGGAAAAATGTGCCTGCAGAACACGCACGCATATAAACACAAATTATATATATATATATATATATATATATATATATATATATATATATATATATATATATATATATATATATATATATATATATATATATATAATGTCCTGAATAAGAAGTTGACCTCAGTGGGCACTTTTATATTTACATACGCTCTGTCACTGATATCGAACACTTTTACCCATAAATATAGCGTACGTAAAACCATATTGTTGTCATATATATATATATATATATATATATATATATATATATATATATATATATGCATGCATATAATTTCTAAAGGAAGGAATGGATTTTTTATTTATTAATCCGACAGATTTTTGTGCCTGCATATATATGTGTGTGTGTGTGTATGTGTGTGTGTGCATGTAAATATATGTGCGTGTGTATATATATATATGTATATATATATATATATATATATATATATATTTATAATCTTTTTATTAGGATTAGGTTTCTAGTTTATTCAAAAGTTTTTTTCATTTTCTTTCACCCCCTGTAGTCCCATGCGTCTTAGTGGTATTATCCCCTTGCTTGGGATTAATTGATTAATATATATATATATATATATATATATATATATATATTTATATATACGTGTGTGTGTGTGTAATTGGCCAGTTTCTGTTTTATACAAGTTTCATTAAAGACGACTAACATGGTGTTGCGTTTTATTTTTTTTATTTAATGTTTCTTTTGTTCCTATATGTGTTTTCTTTCCCGGACATAAAGTGTGTAAAAAATGACCAAATGTTTTACATGTTATAGCGCTTTCGGCTGTTCTTCTAGCCATTATTATGGCTGTCTTTATTTATTTTAAACTGAATATGCAGATTTTTTCTTTTTTAAATATATGTATCTAGAGTTATGTAAATGTTTTTGTCATTTTCCAAACACGATCAGCACATTGCGGCCGTATTCATAGTTGATGCTATTGAGGGTTGACTTTTTGTTTTTATTATCAGTGCTTCTATTACTTTTAGTACTATTTTTACATTTGGATGAAGCTGTTATAGTTTTATTTACTATAGGTATGTTGCGGAAGGTAATTTATAGCTTTCCGTGTGTGTTTAAATGAGTCCTAATTGAGCTATGGTCAGAGAGATGTAATGTGGGTCTTCTTGATAGTCATGTAGTGGTATGTCCAATATAATTATTTATGAATTTTGTTTGATCAGGAACGCAGTTACTTAAGGGACACGTGCACTCATAAATAATATATATATACTGATGTGGACCCGAAGTAGGGGCCACGGAAGGAAAACACGGAACACGGGTTAGAGGTAAGAAAGATATATTAAACAGAAAAGTTACAAAGAATAGTGTAAGCAGAGCTTACTATGCAGTGGTGTCCGATATTGGTATCGTACGCGGCTGCGGATTACTGGTGATACGATATTTAACGCCCCCCCCCACACACACACGGGTCGAATGTGGCACAAGGCCGGTTTAACGTGGGCTTACCGAGCCCGTAGGCTCGGCCAAAAATATGCCCATTTACAACCCGTATACACGAGTTTAGGGACTGTCTACCTGCCCGGACGAAACTTTGCCCTGCGGTAAAGCCTCGTCCGAGTCACTCTCTGCCAAACAGAGAGTTCGACAGTAGAGCACCATTACTGGTGCGACTCCCCTGATACTACCATTCACATAATAATATAGTACTGGGAGAGTCCATGATGTAGGAAAGTATCGGTCGCACAACATATATATATATATATATATATATATATATATATATATATATATATATATGTGTATGTGTGTGTGCGTGCGTGCGTGCGTGCGTGCGTGTATTTTGGCACAAATCCTTCTTTCATACAATTTTGACGACTGACAAGATTTTTATTCAAATTTTCTTGTGTTCGTATACGAGTTTGCTTTTCTGGACATAGTGTGTGTAACAAATGTCTGAATGTTCTATATATCTGATCGCGGTCGGCTATTCTATCAGCCATTAAAATCATGTTTTTGTTTGTTTGTTTTTCTGAATGTGTAGAATTTTTTTTTTTTTTAAATATAATTATGTAGAGTGATCGGAATGTTTTTTTTTATTTTTCAAGCACGGTCAGTACATTGTGGCCGTGTTCATAGATGATGTTGAGTGTTGTATTTGCTTTTTTTTATTATTAGTGTATCCATTATATATATATATATTTTTTTTTTTACATGTGGATGTCCAAATATAATAGCCTAATCACAAATGGCAGAACAGGGATTAGGAGAGATTGCTCAAAGAAAAAATGTTATTGAGAGCTACAAAGGACAGGAAATTCTGGAGAGCCATGATCGCCCACATTCTCACCAGATGCGACTCTGGTAAACTTCGGTGATCGAACGAAAATTAGTGCTTTTAACCTGATTTGAACATAACCATCGTCTCCTCACCAACAGATTCCTTCCCCTCCTGTCTCTCTCCCCCTCTCTCTCTATATATATTTTTGAATTGGAAGAAGTCCGTCAATTTATTTAAAGACATTTATGAAATGTTTAACGTTCTTTTTATAGATACAAGTATTTAAGCAAATGCTCTGTTTTATAATAAACAGTATTAAATAACATTTACCGGCCTGAATGTCCGAGAAATTTTCATAGAAAGTTTTCGTTCTCCGACAGGAATCGAACCTGTATCCTATGAAAATTTCTCGGACATTCAGGCCGGTAAATGTTATTTAATACTGTTTATTATAAAACAGAGCATTTGCTTAAATACTTGTATCTATAAAAAGAACGTTAAACATATCATAAATGTCTTTACATATATATATATATATATATATATATATATATATATATATATATATATATATATATATATATATATATAATATATATATATATATATATAAATATATATATATATATATATATATATATATATATATAAATATATATATATATATATATAAATATATATATATATATAGGGTCTCCAAAAACATACTCACTTATTGACTTCGTCGTCAGTTTGAATATTTATAAACATGCATTTAATTTCAATTAATATTTAAATTAAACAGTTAATCTTCTTTGTAAGTCAATAAACATTAAAGTTTCTTCCTTTTAACCATTAATCTTGTTTGCAAGTCAATAAACTCTGCATTTATTTTCATTTAAATAGCGAGTACATTTTTGGGGACAGCCTGTACATTATGCGCGCGCACACACACACAGACACACACACACGTATGCATACATAAGGAGAAACGTATGTTTCTGTGTATGCCTATATATACAATACCGACCAAATGTTTGGAATCATTTTGAGTTTTTCCTCTAGACTTAAAAAATGGATCAAATATCATGTCTTTAATGAAAGAAATTTTTTTCTACGTTTCAAGTATCAATCCTCCGCAATGGATATTAACCCTGGGCCCCTCCGTTGTTTTTCTCTTTCTTCGTGTCGCTGTAGACAATTATGCGCCCCATCTTTTTATATCTTTAATTTTCTAGCAATCTGACTTTCGGAATACCCTTCTATAGAAAGAATTTCCACTTGGGCTCTTATTTTCAATACTAATTTGGTTAGTTCTTGGCATTTTAAAGGTTTCTGAAAATTAATTTCAAACACACATTCATCTACATCAGCGTTTCTCAACCTTTTTACCCTTGCGTAATCCTTAAACTTAATTACATCTCTTAAGGAACTCCTGCGTAAATACAAAATTATATACCATATCTTTCTCATTTTGTTTTCATCGGAGTTCACGTGGTAAATATCTGTCGGAGTTATCTCCTCCTCATTCCCTTAATCCTTCAACAGGGTTCTCTCTCCCACGAGTATAAATAGTGGCTGACCTTTCGCCTCTTTCTCTTTTTCCGGCTTACGCACACGTGCGGCCATCTTTCTCGACTCAGGCCTCGGGCCGCAACCTCGCGCGTGAGGCGAGGTAAAAAAAAACTTTCTTTTTTTTACTTATTCCAATATGTGACCTCTCACACATACAGCGTTTCCCATATTCTGGGAACACGCTAAAAACAATATACGCGTTCGTACGGACACTCAACACGCTCAACATAACTTCTCCATACAACACTCTGTAACCCTTTATGTCATTGTAATTTGTTATTAATATATATTTGTTTGCATCCATGTATATCGGACTTGTTTGTTTTCTTTATTTTCTTTGGACTTGAATTATAGTCCAACGTTCCTATGTAGCTGGACCGGCCAGCAGGAAATCTTAGCCCAGAGATATCAGCCTCATTTTCATACCCCGGTCCTCTACATATCATAGTATATATTTTTGAATAATTGCTTTAAGGAAAAATTAATACTTCTTTTTCAAATGATTCGGTAATGCTAAATAAAATCCATACTGTTCGTTTATGATACTTCATCAGGGAGTTTTCATTCACACAAAAAATTCTAAACTCACACGTAAAAAATAATCATAAGTAACCAATATCAAATACCTATAATATAAATGTAAACAGAACGAAAACAGATAATTGCTGCATCAGTTTTTATTTTTTATCCTTTATTGGCAATGTTGAAAAGACATAAGGGAAATCAAGGCAAAATGTCATGTGAACCAATAAACGGGCTAAGAAAATGTTACTTTCAGAGCCATTTGATAAAGTGAAAAATGCTTCTCTAATGTGAAGCCTGTGCCTGTCTTTTCCTACACAAATATTTAATTTGAGGACGAACTTTAGATAAACACCCACGGATTCCATTCTCATTTGAGAGGAAACGATTTCTGTCTGTGCACTTGATACTTGTTAAATAAGGCTTGCTCACACATGCTGAAAATATTAATGAAATGAAATTAATTAAAAGGTCAAAAATGCATTAGCTTATCTCAACTGTCTGCGCGGAACCCTTGCGAACCTTTTGCGGAACCTTAAGATTCCGGGTAATCTCGGTTGAGAAAGGCTGATCTAGATGGAAGTGACCCTCTACCAAGGAATGGAGTTGAAATATTTATAAATTTCTGCTCTTCAGTTCAGAAAAGGTATCAGGTTGTAAATAAATTCCCAAAGCTTATGTAAATAAATTTATAAAGCTTGTAGAAAATTTTTTAAAAATTTTATATAAGGGTTTGCATATATACAGAAAATGTGAATTTATTTATTCAAATATGCAAAATTAGCCTTTTTTATGGAGTTAGAAAAACAATTCCTAGATTGGTCGCAAATTTTTGATCGGTAGTGTGTGTGTGTGCGTGTGTATGTATGTATGTATATATATATATATATATATATATATATATATATATATATGTGTGTGTATGTGTGTGTGTGTGTGTATGTATGTATGTATATATATATATGTGTGTATGTGTGTGTGTGTATGTGTGTGTGCGCATATATATATATATATACATATATATATATATATATATATTAGTTGGTTAAATACTATATATATATATTTTATCATATATATATATATATATATATATATATATATATATATATATATATATATATATACCCTGTATAATATATACACATTCGTGTATTTATACACACAAACGTTTGTACATTTATATAGATATACACAAACAAACACATGCATATATGTACACACACAAACAAGCACATACATATATGCATATATATGTATGTGCATGTGCGTACACGCACACATGTTTTGAGAATCTGGATAGAAAGAGTTTATGCTAGGGGCCGCTTGACAATTCCTGATCGCTTTTCTCGCCTTCCCATTAAAGTAGGCCGCTTGGAATAATACCCAAAGCCACAAACGTCACGTATCATTTGCAAGCGTCCAATCAGCGAGCAATGGACCTGGTTATGATCTGTGAAAACTTACCTTTAATATCCTTATCGAGGAAAAATACCTGTTACTTTTGTCAACAAGCATTTCGTCCAAAGCCAACACGTTTAATGTCTCCCACACTAAACCAAGCTGCAGTTGTGATAAAGGCAGCAATGGCGGAAGGCGTCATTTTCACGTGATTTACTTTTTGCACTTTTTGCAAGTTACCAAAATTAAACTTTCTTTTTTTTTTCGCCTGTATAGAAATAAAGCAGTTATTTCTTTTACAGAATAGTTTTTCTTTCACGTTTATCGTTCGGAGAAATGTTGAAGCTTAGAAAATGGCGACTGGAAAGCGGCTCTAGTTTCGTCATCATTATTATTATTATTGTTTGTAACATTACGAAAGAAATACAATGATGATTATTTTAACAGTGATGTTCTCTTGGTACAAGGCCCGGGAGCCACTCGAGGCAGACAGTACGAGGCACAGTTTATGCAGATAGTTGGGGAACATAACGGGTTAAACCTAGACTTGAGCAGGTTCAGATTGAAGTGATCGAGAAAACATCCTCTTGGGAGTCGGTTCCATACAGCAACGGTTCACGAAAAGGAGCTGCTCGAGTGGAACTCTTATTTCTCACCACTGGAATACGGAGGGAATGAGGGTTCGCTACAATGGGCGTGGCAGGGCGGTGAAGGTTAGAACGGGTGGAATTGAGGGATGTAGTTCGCCTGAGCACTATTCTTGGAAGTAGCGATAGAGTGATGCGTGTCTTGTGACGTTTCATCTGTGAGAGAGAGGTTGTAGAAAATAATTTGTCATCCAAAACGATGCAGAGACACTTTTGGAGACTGTCGAGACTGCAAAGTGAGTACTGTTGTCATGTTTTAGGCAGCTTCTGCCAAATATGACAGCAGTACCCCATTTTCGGCCTGATCTAGCTCTTTTAAAGTTAGCGAAATACAGGAGGAGTCAGTTACTTACTGTTGCGGTACAGAGAAGTGACCATTTTCCCAGGATCTTTAGCTATGGATCGGATGTACAAGTTGCGCTTGAGGTTCGGTTTGTGTTTAAGGCCCAATAATCGCTCAAGGCATGGATCCTAATTTTTTTGTTTTTTCGTGTTTGGCTTTTCCTTATTTAGTTATGAAATTTTCTAAACTGTCACTGATAAAAAAAATCATTACACACACACATACACACACACACATACACACATATACTATATATATATATAATATATGTGTGTGTGTGTCTATGTGTGTGTTTGTATGTATGAGTGTGTGTATGTGTATGTATACACGAGGTCGGATTAAAATGTATCGGCATTGGTAATATAAAATCTAAACTACTATAGATATCAACTCGGCATTTAATCATCTTCGAAGTAGTCCTCTTCTTCAGAACTATATAAATGAATTATTGCTATATATATATATATATATATATATATATATATATATATATATATATATATATGAAGAATGACCGGTGACTCGTTTTCTGAGCATACCTGTCTATAAAAGGCGACTACTCGATCCCTTCTACAGACGCCTGCCCCAGCACATTTGTGTTTGTTCAACACCCACGGAGACCACCTGTGGTTTATCCTATGCTGAGCTGAGTTTCGTAGAGCGCGCATGATCTCACATAATCAGCAATTTGTCTCATTGTCGATATGCTCTCCCTCCTCTACACACACACACTCACACACACACACACACACACACACACACACACACACACACTATATCTATCTCTGTCTGTCTCTCTCTCTCTCTCTCTCTCTATATATATATATATATATATATTTACCACATTTTTGTGGGGTAGACGTTCTGTTTATTTTAAAAAAATATAATTATTTTCGTTTATCGGTTTCAATATTCGAGAAATCTTATTAAAGAAAGACATGCGATCTCGGACAGGATTCGAACCTGCGTCCCCCTATTGCAGTCGTTAAATCCGAATCGGTCACGAAGTACTTATAAATACAACCCTTTTTCTCTCTCTCCCTCACACACACACACACACACACACACACACATATATATTTATATATAATTTACACACGCTCTATCCCTTATATTGAGCACTGTTACCCATAAATATAGCCTACTTTACAATTACACACAAACATATATATATATAAAATACACGCATATATATATATATATATATATATATATATATATATATGCGTGTATTTTAAAGGGAACATAGCGTGAATCCATCCAGCTCTTATCTCAAATGACAACTTAAAAGAGACTGTTTGACCAACACAAGGAATGTTAATAAACTCATGTTAAAAAGATAAAAAAACAAATAAAAAAACAAATGAAAACTACAGACAAAAGTTCATTTGCTCCATCAAGACATTCATTTCTGTAGTTTACTGCTACAGCAAGCAGAAACATTTTTTTCTCCCGATGATGGCCATGTTGGCCGAAACTAGTCGAGGAATCTAAATGAAATAATAATAATAAAAACATAAGAATATTAATCTACAACCCAGTTGGTCTGAAGATTTTAATTAATTTTTTTAATAATTTTTATCGTTCAAAATATATATATATATATATATATATATATATATATGCAGAAATATAGTCTTAAAGTGTGCTATATTTATGGGGTAAAGTGCTCAATATCAGAGATAGAGCGTGTGTAAATATAAAAGTGGACATGGAAGTCAGCACTTAGAGGCGACAGTCTGTTTCATGCTAGTGCAATCGTCAGGCGACTCTTCTTTGTTAAGTCCTTCTCGAAGTCATCTAATTCCTTTTGTTGCGGGGGACATTTTTTTGTTTTGAACCCGTATTTTTCCTTGAGTGTATTATTATTATTGTGAAGATCTTGGTTTAAAAAATGTGCTTTCCATCTCATTCTTTTTATGAAACTTTCGCCTGAAATCGAAATGTTGATTGCGGTTCGTGATTCCATTTCGTCGCGTTGTCAGCAAATGTCGGGATATTAACGGACGTCAATTTTAAAATATATCATGACAAAACATCTTAAGACCAGTAGATTATAGTTAGTTCAAGTTGATCTAATTATTTCGCTAGAAAGCTTCAGAATGTATATACATTTTAAAGACCCACTTCTCTGTCTCTCTCACTCACTCTGTCTCTGTCTGTCTGTCTCGATATATATATATATATATATATATAATATTAGTGTGGTTAGTATATATATATATATATATATATATATATATATATATATATATATATATATAAAGTGGACATGGAAGTCAGCACTTAGAGGCGACAGTCTGTTTCATGCTAGTGCAATCGTCGCCTGACGATTGCACTAGCATGAAACAGACTGTCGCATCTAAGTGCTGACTTCCATGTCCACTTTTATATATATATACACGCTCTATCTCTGATATTGAGCACTTTACCCCATAAATATAGCACACTTTAAGACTATATTTCTGCATATATATATATATATATATATATATATATATATATATATATATATATATATATGTATATATATAAATTCCCAAGAGTATAGAATCCAGGTAGAACTCAATGTCCAGGACACAGTAAGAATATAATATAAAAGGCTCAAACACTAATACTCCTTTGTAATAATTTATTACATTGGAATCGTAACCACGATCCAAACCATCAGACCTACAAATTAAAAAAAATTGAATTTTTAGGTCTCATGATTTGGATCGTGGTTACGATTCCAATATAATAAATTATAACCAAGGTGTATTAGTGTTTGAGCCTTTTACACACACACACACACACACACGCACACACACACACACATATATATATATATATATATATATATATATATATATATATATATACATATATGTATATATATATATATAACGTGAATCATTCATACGAATATATGTATATATATATATATATAACGTGAATCATTCATACGAAAAGCAGATAATATATATATATATATAACACACACACACACACACACACACACACACATATATATATATATATATATATATATATATATAGATATATATATGGCTGTTCTATTTGATATATAACTTCAAGTGTGAGACTAATCCACTATCTTACCCAAGAACAATAACATGAAAATACACAATTTACAGATATTAAAAGAAAAGGATGCTGTAGAAGGCCATAACCGTCTACATCCTGAAGGGACATATCACTGGAGGAAAAGGCGGAGAAGGGGCGATGAATATTCCTATTTTATCTCTTTAAACAGTGCAAGTGGACTTGAAGCAAATGTGGTTCTACATTAGGCTGCGTGAATGTTCTGGACCAAACATGTGAGCAACAAAGAAATTTTAGAGAAAATGAAATAAAAAAGGACACATACTTAATATCATAAAAAGACAGTTGATATTTCTTTGGCACATAATGAGGAAAGAGGGCTTGGAAAGATTTTATACTCGCAGTACAGATTGAAGGAAAGAGGTCAGAAGAAGATAATGCATAACATACCTAAGGAGCTTGTGTAAATGGTTGGCAGAATAAGGATTAGGCCGGATAGCAAATTGACAAGCCTTACTTAGAACTACGAAGAGCAAGACGTTTGTAATATTTGGGTTCATAGTTAGGAGGTTAGAAGGCCACCAGAACGGAACAGATACTACACCTGCAGCATCCATCCCGAAGGAAAAAAAAAACACTTCTACGTCTCTGCCAATCCTTTCAGAAGAATCCGGAAGGAAAGCCCCTGGAGGAAAAAAAAAGAAGCCCCAAATGATTTTCTAAGCGTAGCTTAGATGTGGCACACGGCCGAAAATATGGCGCACCCAGTGAGGATCGAACTCACTATTCAGTCATAATTGACTTAGGTAGACACGCTTACTATTACACCACGTCAAGGTGCCGTGACTCTACTGAAAAAAAAAACACTGGTGTTATATAAATATCTACCAGGGGCACCTCGAGGCGGTGTAATAGTTAGCAAGCTTGTCTCGCTAAAACAATTACGAGTGAGTCGTGAGTTCGATCCTCACTGGGTGCCCACCATTTTCGACATTGTGCCACATCTAAGCTACGCTTGGAAAATCACTATATACCTCTCCCAGACCTACACTGACGATAGGCTAATACCTGCCCAGTAACGTCCATATGCAAATAGGCAGCGCCACCTACTCGTTTTCTTTCAACATCCCGTTGTGGAAGGGGACGCAACTACTGATACTTAAAGCACCACAATACAACCAAGTCTTTCATCGAGCTGACCCGATTCTCTATTACACTCAGTACATTGGAATGAACTGTAAATCTGTAATCAAGGGACTGTTATTCAATTTGAATTGAAAGATATAATTTATCTGACATCGCCCAACTGATTAATATTTTGAATACTAAACAAACAGTGTTTAGAATCTAAGCTTCAAGCTCAATGCTAATCCACGCCTTCGAACACCGGTCGAAATGCCAAAGTTTCTCTTGCTTTAATATAATTGACTGTTTTTGTGCACTTGAAGATAAGTAATTAAAAAAAAATGTCCGTGTGTATCTTATTGACAGGCAGCTATTTAATGATAAAATATTGAATTGTACTAGGGTGACCTCTCGTATAAGGTTTATTGTGTTCGCCCAATGTTCTGCTTGTGATAATTTTTGTGAATTAAATAAAATGGGGAGAAGGGGAGGAACAATCAAACTACTACTCCTTCGTCTATGTGCCGTGTCCCTTCAGGACTTTGGCTCTCCATAATCTCGTAACCTTTGTAGCTCCTAATAAATTTTGTCGTTTTGTTATCTCACTTAAACATTGTTCCGCCATCTATTTGTTTAAGCCCGCTAGATAGCTTCTCCGTTGTTTTCGTCTACTCCTCGTGTTTTTCGTTCTGGGTATGACGATAAACTACGTCCAGCAGCAAGGTCTCTGATCAAGAGGTTTTGTGGAGCGTGGGCCACCTTTTAATTGCTGGTGTTCCCAGGTCCACCCTGACCTGGGTGGTAGCACCTGTTAGGGTCCTAGCTATGGGCAAATAGTTAACCCCGAAACTGAGGTGAAAAGCATTATGAAAGTATAAAAATAGGTTTTAATACCAGAAATACTTTGTAAAAAATTATTACCACAAATAAATTTTTGAAGAAAAAAACTATTACAACAATACGTTTTTGAAAAAAAAATTACCAGCTATACATTTTTGAGGAAAAAATATTACCAGAAATAGATTTTTGACAAAACAAAATATTACCAGGAAGAAAAAAGTTGTCGGCATTAAATAACCCATTGAGGTTCATATGCCGTCAAACAAAACAAACCAAACCAAACTCCTCGTGTTTTCAATCTGTCCTGTGAGTATAAGATTTTCCAAGTCCTCTTCCCTCATTATGTGGCCTAGAAATGTCTTCCTGATGTTAACTATAAGTCTTCTTGTCTCGTCGTTGCTCACATGTTCGGACCATGATATTCTCAGCATCCTCCTGTAGAACCACACTTCGATTGCTTAAAGTTTCTTCTTCATCTTTGAGGAGATTGTCCAGTATTCACTGCCGGTTTTAATTTTGGCCAATACTGTTTTCTTTCACGTGGTTCTTGGTTTATTTGGTATTGCATGAGGCATTCATCACAAAAAGTTCAAGACAAAACGAACATCAAGCAGTTTAATCTGTTCATTTGTCAACTTTCCCGTGTCTTGCAGGACATCACATGAAAGCACTCCGGAAGAAAATGAAGAACCTCACTTTGGATTCGACATGGAAATACGTTGCGTGGAATTTTGAATAGTACCTCGTTCAGTCATTCATTCATATAAGAAAAATCCAGAGGCAATAGAAATGTGGTTCTACAGAAGGATGCTGAGGATACCATGTAAGCCACGACGAAGTTTTATGGAAAATGGAAATAAAAAGGACATTTATTCTTAGAATCATAGAGAGACAATAGAAATATCTAGGGTACATGATAAAGAAAGAAGGCATAGAAAATTTGACACTCTTTTCATTTTATGTGCCGTGTCCTTTCAGGACGTAGGCGATCATGGCTCTCCACTTCCCCATGTTCCTTGTAGTTCTCAATAAGTTTCGTCCCTCTACCACCTCCCCCAGATAAAGATCTGTCATCCACTTGCCCGTTAGGTATATCTTGCGTTGCTTTCCCTAGTCTCGATGTCCCTCTGTTCGACCTGTGAGTATCCGTTTCTCCAGGCCCTCCTTTCTCATTACGTATCCCAGAAAT
>OZ038516.1:33532501-33550001 GCA_964036315.1 Acanthosepion esculentum
CACATATTTACGAAGATTAGAAGTTGAGAGAGAATGAAAAAATACAGGGAAAGAGTAAAAAAAGAACAGAGACATTGTTTAATAGATAATCTCACTTGTCAACACGCTTGGAATTTCCATAGGCTCGGCTGGTTAATATTATTCAAAAGTAATTTCGGTTGGTTGCATTGACTGAACTCGATCAAATCGTAATCACAATGTTTGCCACTTTGATCGCTTTATACCACAGGGTTTCATTGTGATATATTTTTGGTTTTCTCTATGATTTCTAATTGAATTTGCAAAGCTTTGTTCGCCTTGTATTTCAAAGAGCATATTGACAGGGCCCCGGTCAGAATGCAATGAGCGAAAGAGGAAAAAAAACAAAAAAAAACGGCTTGAGATGGGTAGGAGAAGAAATTCAAATTTCATTTTCGATTTTTCTAATCTGGAAGCAATCAAGAGCAGAGATAAACGAATTAATGAGGAAACTGATCGATAAACAAACACAGAACAGAAAGAAATCCAGTAATCAAAAGAAGAGGTCAGAGATAAATCAATCCTTGAAAGAAAATAAGTAGAATATGGAAAATATAAGGAAGGGAAGACATAAAAAAGCAATGATTATTTTATTCTTTGGTGTAAAATTCGGTTTTAATAATTTTAACTTGCTTTTTCTTTCCTGCACTTGTTTGTCCGTCAGTCAGTTATGTGCCATGCGTGATACACGCTTAGGCGATCATGTATCTTTCGATACATGACTGACGCGGCAGATTTTTTCCCCGTGGTAGGTTGCTATTTCTTTCTGCGCTAGACCAGTTGCCATCCAAGGATATAGAACCCGCTCTGTCCTGCTATTTTACCCATAGCTGGGGGGAGAGAAGAAGAGGATTCATACCTTTCCCAAGGGTATTAACACGTAAACGAATGGATATTTATTGTATAAAAATACAATTATGGCACAAGGCCGAAAAAGGGCAGGGGTTGAGGCTGGTCTTCACTAACTATCTTATACCTAGCTAATCCGATTCACGGCCCATTCACTCATTACAATTTGCCCATTCACCACAAAAACTTGTCCGTCATCAATCAATCCTTCATACACCATAATACCACATCCACTCAAGGGGGACCTAAAAAACGCGCCACATGCCATAAAAATTTAATGGTAATAAACTATATATACAATTCTAAAGATGAAAAATGAGAGGGAAGGGAGATGAAACCAATAACAAACTAAACATGAACACAAAGTGAACTAAACATAACTGATGTTAGTAGGGCCCGTCCAACCCTCAAGAAGGAGAGAGGCCGCTGTATTCTGCACAGTGGACAAAATCCCGAAGCTCTCTTACTAAAGAAGTGGCAAATGGAGAAAATATATACGGACATGGAGAATAAAAAGCTGACCCAGTCGAGATAAAAAGAGGGCCAAAAACAAACTGGAGAGGTTGGGAATCTCGACTTGGATCATAACCAAAGAGGCAGCCGGGAACAGGCCAGGAACAACACTTACTCACATTAACTAGGTACACAAAGGCTTGTCTAACCTAACCAGGGGGTGGGCTCCACAGGAAACCACCCCGATGTGACGTAGGTTGACCTAAAAGAGAAAATCAAGGCTAGCCCCGTTCAAACGAACCAAGCTCGCCCCAGTCACCCACCTTTCGCTGAAGACTGTCGAATGCAAGCGTTTTCTATCAGTTCTAATCTTCATCTTGAGCTGATGCTAAAAGAATCGGATTAGATCCTGATGAGAAAGATGGATGTCTCGCAAGACTTCCTCCATTCGCGTCGTTCAAATCATCATTCGGGCCGTGGCCAGCATCGTGAGAAACACCATCCGTTTCACCCCGGAAAACGGGGGCGACACATTGTCACACGCGTATGCGCGATCAATGAGCACGAGCTGTTCGGGAGCGAGACGAGCCGTCAACTTGCCGACATGGTCCCATAAGGGGCGGACGCGGGGACAATGGTAGAAGGCGTGCGAAGACGTTTCCTCTAAACCAAGGTCACACCGTTCACAGTCAGGTAAATCCGCCAAGCCACATGTCATTGAGAGGCAGACGATTCCGAGCCAATCGCCAGGTAAGCGAAAACTCAGGGTTACTGAGATAATCCGCCGCTGGCACCCAAGACCAGATAGAGCGAAACTCTTCCTACGACAAGTCGAGCCGTTCACGCAGAGGATCCTTTGCGACCCCCTCCACTAAATAACGATAGAAGACCTCCCTAGGCCGTGAAAGGTAACTGGACCAAGGAACAGTCAACAAGGCAGACCGACACTCGCGAAAGAAATCCGATTAAACCCGGGGTTTACGATGGCGCTCTACCCACGAGCTGGGGGGGGGGGGACCAAATAGTAAGGAAAGGGAGCGTCCCTAACAATACCCGCCATAATCGAATCTCCTGTCAATGCGCGGCGTAGGAAAGTCAACATATAGGCGAGTATTTGCTCGCACTTCAGACCAATTTTTCTCCAACTGGAGGTCGGGTCCAAACCACACTCCAAGAATGCGGACAGGACCGTCCGTCCAACCGAAGGGACCCGGAAGATCAACCCCCTTCCAGGGACCTAGCCGCAAGCCGAAAGACTTGTCGCGGTTAATCTTGAACCCTGTCACCTTATCGTACCGATCAAGCGCCTTCAGTACCGCCTCAATGTTGCTGCAGGACGACACGAAAGCAGATACGTCATTGATGTACGCGGAAACCCTGGCTCGAGCCCCTCCAGGAACGGCGATACCACAGAGGGCCGGACTACATGCCCTGTCCCTCAGCCGACGAAAGCCAACGCCAAAGCATAAAGTAGGGGCGACAGTGAACAACCCTGACGGACCGACCTAGACAGCACAAAAGCGCCCGACAGCTTCCCGTTCACCTGTACCAGAACACTGGGGGAGCGATACAGGAGACTAATCCAGCGGCAGAAGTCGCGTTCGAATCCGGCGGCCTGCAGGACAGTAGCAAGGTAGCGATGGTCAACGCTATCAAATGCCTTGGACTGATGTAAATTGATCAGCGCGGCCTCATCGTCGTCTTTTACGCCCTCTATGATCGTGCGGATCAGATGTAGGTTGCTCTGAATTGTTCGTCCTCTCACAGAACAAGTCCCAACAGAGACTCGGCAACTGACTGCAAACGATCCTGCATGATCTTGGCCAAAATCTTTAACTCTGTGTTTAGCAGAGTTATGGGCCTATAATCATCTAATTTCCCCTCAACACTCTTGCCCTTTTTCAACAGCGTGATCACACCCCTGGAGAACCGGTCGGGGAGGGACCCCTGCCGGATCCAGTTGTTGAACACGACAGTCAAAATCGGGACAAAGATGTGCAACAGCCTCAAGTACAATTCATAGGGCAAACCATCCAGACCGGGCGACTTTCCTCTGCCGACCTTCTTCAATGCCGCGTAGATTTCGCCCTCAGTGATCTCTTCCTCGCAGTCGGCGAAAGCAGAGGAAAGGCAGCCAAATAGCTGCGAAATTCGTCCTCACGAAGACCAGGCTCCTTGGTAAACCGGCTCAGCTTTCTGATTCCTCAATCCGAGCCGCTATCCATTATTCCACCGTGCCTCCACGTGGAGGAGTAATGGATAGCCTCCACATGGAGGTACTTGGTTGTACTTTTACTAAAAAACATTAATTCTCATCAGTATCATCATAAACATATCCATTATTATTATTATTAATATTATATGTTAGTGTCGGACATTGACACAATGAATGGACATTCTGTTCTTGAAGTATTGTACCAACAAGACTCCTTACAACGCAAGATTTTTTTGGAAAACCCTCGCAGAGTAAAAGATGGTAATTTTCTGGAGGTCTGCAGTCTTGGTCTCAATTCTAATTCTTCCTAAGCGCTCTTTCATGCTACTAGGTGTCGTTCCAAGCCTCCACTCCATTGCTACAGGAATAACTTCAACAATCATGTTTCATAGTTTTTTTTTCAACTCCCTAGCCAGATCCGGGTAATTATTTTTCAGTTTTTTCATTTACTTTCGATTTCACTCTTGTATCGTATGGAAGGCCAAGTAATGTCTTTTACCCACTCTTTTCACGCGATCAAAACACAGAATAGACCATTATTTATGAGGTACTGAGAGGAAGTAACGGTCGTGCGAAATAACAATATGGTGGAAAAGTGCAATAATAATAATAATAATAATAATAATAATAATATAGCGATAGTATTAATTATGGTGGCGAGTAGAAGGAGAAAAGAGGAGAGCTGGATACTAAATATATTTGGGCATGCCGTACACGACAAAAGGTAGGTGGGTGTTATAAATGCAGGTATCCACTAAAAATAACGTATGACGTAATAACCCCCCTCCCACGCGCGCGCGCGCGCGCACACACACACATATTTAATGGCATCCAAAATTTCCAGGAACCACTTTTATAAAGCCATGCAATTTCTACGAACCTATTCTGCTTGTTTTCTGGATGACTAGCCCTGTTTTGACATTAAATGACCCATAAGGTGTCGACATGCCGTTAAACAAATAAATCAATCAAAAAATCAATCAAGGCAGCGTCTCTCTATTTATCAAACCTCCCGCTTCCTGTTCCGCCATCCGTTCCCAGAAGCTCGTTAGGTAGGTTGACCGCTGCCTTTCCATATCTCTCTTGCTCTCGATATGCCAACTTGGGAATACCAGCTGCTGTAAGTTTGGATGTGCGGGTGGTGCAACGGATAAAGGCTCAAAATTTTTTATCGGAGAGCCGAGTTCCACTTTCCGTTGCATTCGTTATATTCCCTTACGCGCAAATACCCTCGGGAAAGGTATGAATCCTCATCTTCTCCCCCAGCTATGGGATAATTAGTAAGACTTGTATCATTGAATCATTATTATAAAAAAATCTTGAAATCTAAAAACTTTTTCTAACATTTTAATGTGAGAGTTACGTTTTCGAAGCCCTCCTTTGTTATTATGTATTCAAGGAATTTCGGTTGTTTTGTTCCCATTGTAAGTATATATTTACCCTGATCTCCTCACAAGGCCTGGTTTAATGCGGGGAAGCTGAGCGCGTACACACGGGTCAAGAACAAAAATTGCTCGAGCCCCCGCAACCGTCGGTTGTACTGGCCTCGATGCGTACACCGACCCCTCTCTTTAGTCCATCGACGCCCGGCAGAGAGAAATTCTTGCGTATTTATTTTTTCATAAACATAGTGACTCAGAGAACTCAATCCTCGCTAGGAGATTCTTGCATTATCAGCAGTAATAGTAACTGTTTAAAGATTGGTTCTTTCTGAACTGATTCGCTAAAAATTTAGCATATTGTGATGAAGAAATGCTCAAAACTTAATAAACAAATAAGATTTAGCGTCAAAATATTGATGTTATTATTAAGAGGAAACTTTAATGATTTTATTGATTATTAAATTATATTTTTTGTCCCTTTCAGAACGTTCCAAATTTTGTCTAAAAATCTTCTTTTTTTTTTTTGTTTTTTTCGTCAGCGGGAGAACAAACATTAGTATAGGAAATTTTAGCTTTTTTGTATTTTTTGACGGTGAATTGATTTGGTTGGAAATTCTTGAAAAAATCAAATAATTGTCGAATTTCAATTAAACTTTCAGAATAAATTCGCAAAATAAAGAAATTATTCCAAAAAGTTTTTTTTAGAAAATCTTGATATTTTTTTTTGTCACATCTGTCATTTATTTAATTTTATGAAATTTCGAGAAATTACATTTTGAGCCACTAAATTTTTATATTAGTTATGAACAGAGCCCCTTGGAGAATTTAAATCATCAATTTCTTTTTGTAAAACAGGAGCACCACTTACCAAAAATCTGCTCTGAATTTTGAAATAAAAATGCAATAAAACTAAGATATTATTTAATTAGAAACGTTTTCAATTGTTTTTTGTATATATATAAAAGTGCCGATTTTTGTAAATACGGACGTCCATACACGACATTATCAGAAAATTAAGACGGTAACTATAGTGCATTTAAAGCCGAAATGCCTAACATTCAATAAAACATTAGATTCCAGAGGATATTTTCCTTACTTTTTAAGATTATTTGGTCGTTAAAAATTATATAAAAATGGTGCTCAGGTTATATTCCTCAACTAAATTTTATAGATATATTCACCGTAGAAAAAATTAGATGACTTCTAAAATAAACAGCTACTGCCTTGTTAAAAAATGCATTTCTGTGATATTTATGCTTAAACGATGTAATATTCTTTAAAATCAGATTAATTAAATTTTGAATCATCTAATATTCATCAAATAAGGTTGCAGAAAAGTATATTTCATTTTTGAAATATTTTTCAATAAAAATGTTTTCATTGCGATGAAGGAGGGCAAAAAATGGCTCTAAAATCAGAAATGTTATTGACTTCTAAACAAAAACTCCTTTCAATCAACTTAAATTTGTTTTGAATTACATTAAAGTAATTTGCTTATTCTAAATATTAAATTTAATCTCTCAGCTTGAAATTAAAACTAAAATAAAAGCTTCAAGAACGATTTTTCATTTTTAAAATTTCATTAAAACCCTGAGGTATCGCGAATCTGTGGAGGTATATATATATATATATATATATATATATATATATAGCTTGCAGTGTTCCATTGAATTTCTTCTTTCCTCCTTATTGCAGCATTTAGCTTTGTTTCGTTTTCATCGTTCCCAATTCATTCTCACCTTTGTAGAAAATCGAGTACAAACTCTTTCGTCACAGCCATAATTATCAGATAAATCGGTGAATTGTCATCCGATCAACTTGGAAATCGTGCCTGTAAATCGTCCCTTGTTGCACGGAACCGTTACCCATGATGCAACTTTTCTCCTTCGTCCTCAGTTTCGCCTCTTGGATGGCAGATGATCAATAGTAAATTACAAACTATAAACTCCTTGCCTTGAACTCTCAATGTTTGTTTATATAATTTGGAGTGTGTGTGGGGGAATTATTTTTGAATGTTCAGCACACCCTGAACTCTTTTTCGTTTATTTCATAGTCTTGATTTTATCCAGTCATTATGTTGATTTATAAGATGGCCTTGAAATCGTGAGAATCGTTCATAAAACGAATTATATTATTATTATTATTATTATTGTTGTTGTTGTTGTTGTTGGTAGTAGTAGTAGCAGCTGCAGTCGTTGTATTTTTACGAATCCTCATATAATACAGTCATATTTATTATTTTCTTATTAATTAATTTGATGGCATTACCATCTTCCCTTTTAAAATGGGTAAGTCGTTGATTTGGGATGCGACCTGTGTGGATACATTTTCGGCCGGTAATTTGTTCAGGTCCGCGGTTGAGCCGGGGTTCGTCGCCCGAGACGCAGAGATAAAAAAAAAATATCTAAATATTCTTCTCTTGCTGATAGATTTTTTTTTTTTACTCCTGTGGCAGTGGAGACTTCAGGAGTTATTGGCCCTCGTTCGATGGCGTTCCTTCGGAGGATTGGCGCGATTGCGTCTCGGTTAAGGAACGAGCCTCGCGAAACGGAGTGGCTCTTGCAGCGTGTCTCACTGGCGACGGTTCGGGGTAATGCTTTCTCCATCATAGCGGCTGGCAGAGGATAGAAAAAAATTGTTTATAGTTACGTTGTTCTGGAATTGTCATCAATGGTCGACTGAACTTGCTTTGTTTCAATGACTTTTGTTTTGTTATTATTAGTTACTTTGTTCAATAAATACGTTTAATTCATAAGTGTTCCTAGTTTCTTTGCATTGTTTTACTCATATTAAAGGAGTGACCAACACTAGCAACAACTTGTCGAAATATTTCCATAAAATAAATCATTCGTTGAAACTACAAGCTTTTCTTTTAATTATGCAACTACCAAGGGAGACAAGCATCTTAACTTTCACACTTACTTTCGTTTGCCGACCTTAATACCGTTTTGCGGATAATAATTGATACATATTATTATATGATTCTCTTGGTTATTGGAAATGCCGATTAAATCTGATGTTTATGTTCTCGCGACAACTTTGTATTGGTACATTTTAAAATTGCAATAGTAATAAAAAAACAACAAAACACTAATATGAGGCGTTTAACACGAGCTGTTAAAAGTGACTGTCTAATCTTCTCTACACTATTATTGAAAAATGAACTCTCCAGCCGCTATGAGTTGAACATCTACTTTTCGAAAAGTGGGCCAAAAATGGGTCGCAAAGGCTTGCCAGATCCCCCCGCACCCCAGTCGGGAGTACTACGCACGAGTCCTGTCTCTGTCTGTCTGTCTGTCTGTCTGTCTGTCTGTCTGTCTGTCTGTCTCTCTCTCTCTCTCTCTATATATATATATATGGAAAAAGCAACTAAAAAGTTGCAAATTAAAAAAATGAATGTTTTTTTGTGTGAAAGTATTTATTTATATTTTTTAATTATATATATATATGATATTTCAGATCGACCTCGATCTTTCTTCAGAAATAACTGTTTTTAGAGGTTTGTTTACAAGTAGCGTTCGTCGCGAGATGCGGACGTCACGTGATATGGAATGCAACTGTATTCGAATATTTTTAACGTAAATCTAACTGTAATAATATTTTTGATGTTGTTTAAAAAATTTTTGTAACTATATCTAAAAAAAATTTTTGTTTAACTATTGAAATATTTATAAAGATTTAAAATACCCAAGTCTTTATTTAACCCTAGTTTATATGTATGTAATTTTAAAATCCAGTATTTTTCTTTTTTTTCTGCGTGTGTATGTGGAACTGAAATCAGAATCTATCAATACACATTTACAGTTTTCTAATGAGTGTCCTGATTGATTAAAGTGTTCAGCTGGGGGGGGGGGGAAGGATAAGGATTGTTTTGACGTATTGTTAGTTTACGATTGTTGAAGCGAAATCTAAAATTATTTCCAGATTCCCAAATATATCCACTATTAGGACATATTGTGCAGAATAAATAGTAGATTATGTTATGGCTATCACAGGTGAGGCGAGGTGGGTGTATCTTGATATATATATATATATATATATATATATATATATATATATATATATATATAAAGAGATATCGCACATAGAGTGCTAATGTTAATAAAATAGTGAAAAACAAACAAAGAATAAAAAAAGCAACTCACGTTTATGTTCAATATAAAATATAAATCCTATCTTTTTTAAATAAAATTCTTTTTTTTTGTATTTGGTATATTTTAAGAAATATTTATAAAAATAACATTATTACCCATTTTAAATTTAAATTTAAAAAAAAATTGATCCACGTTCATTTTAAATATAGAATATAAATTCCGTCGATTTTAAATACAGTATACTTTTTAAAAAATTAAAAAAAAACATAATCCCCGTTTAACAAATGAACTGTGCCCAGCAACGTGCCAACCAAATATTATTTTTTAAAATTAAAATTATGCAACGGTAAGTCTCAACTAAACACCTGAAGATTAAGTTGTGCATGAAACTCTGAGTTTTGTTACCGGTCAGGAACATATATATATATATATATATATATATATATATATATATATATATATATATATATATATATATATATATATATATATAGTTAAATTCCCAGATCAATTCTAGGGACAAGACAGATTGGTATAAAATGACAATTGGAAGAATCTTAGATATGATATTCTATTAATTCTGGTTTTCATTATTTTCAACAGAACATTAAAAAGCTGCACGACTCTTAATTACGAAGTCCTTTGACATCTTAAGTCCTGTCACGCCAGTGCCGGATTTACCTATAGGCTTAACAGGCTGAAGCCTAGGGCTTCAAAATCTAGGGGTCCTTCAGTTCAGGTGTATAATATTTTTGCCAATGTCATAGTCCTTTCTTACACTGTAGACTCTAAACAACGCTTCAGTAATTTTAAACACCCGTCATCTTCCTCGACCTTACTGAAATTGCTTAGTTTAACACTCCTCCATTTTCTTCTACTCATGAAAGTGGAGGGGCGTCACAATTGGAGTAGCCTAGGGTTCTCCCCACTAAGTCCGGCCCTGTGTCACTCGCTTTAGCTTCATAATTCACAGTTGCTATAAAACGACAACAATAAAAATATTCGTGCCTACATGGATTATTCTGCAAAATAGGACAAGAATATTTGTTGCGTTTTCTCTTTTTTCTTAACTTCTTTTATTCATTATCCCTTTTTTTTCTTCATTTACTCTTGTTTCTCTTCTTCCCCCGCTCTTATTTTCAACCTTTCCTTCCATCTCCGTCCTTTCCGGTTATCACCTTGTCTCTTTTCCTCTCCTCTTGTTTTGCTTTCGTTCGTTCTTTTTCGCTTTCATTCGTTCTTTCTCCGATTCTTTCCCTTCCTGTTTAGTCTATATCCTATTGATGTCAATTGTCGTAAATATTTAATTACTTTCAAACGCTAAAACTGACGTTTCTTCAGTGTCATAAAAGACGGTCGTGCCCCTGCAGGTGTTGATCGAAACGTCAACCACAATTTTCCCAGCCTTCAAATTCTCCTAACCTGAAAACTGATGTCATTCTACACCAATTCTGACACTGTCATCAAATATTATTAGCGCTTCTGTCAATCCTCTTGGGAATATATATATATATATATATATATATATATATATATATATATATATATATATATATTTGAGGAGAGTTGAGTGTTCCGCTGCAGCAGATTGAACTTGGCTCACTTTGGGAAAAGAATGATAAGAGAAGGCCGTTGATAATAATTCGAGGTGGACCCACCGTTTCCATCCATTCATTAGCTGTAGCACAAAACCTCGCGTCATCATTAACACGAAATCAAAACGAGTGCATTTTCGTTCGCTTTATAGCATCGATATCTTAATTAGCATCTGCACACTTGACGATGTGATAAGCACAAATGGATGCTTATTCATTTGTCTTTATATATATATATATATATATATATATATATATATATATATATATATATATATATATATATATATGATGAAAATGTGGAAAAGACAAAGCAAAATCCGAATATGTGAGTTTACTGTTTTTTTTTAATTTTGTTTTTTGTTTTTTCTGTCAACGTCAGACGTTTCGGTCTAATAGACCATCTTCAGGACATGGTTAATGGAGACATATTTATATTAAATTTAAGTTAAATGAAGAGACGATATATACAGGACTAGTCAGAAACAGAAAAACTGAAATTCTAAAGTCAGAGTTGTCTGACTAGTCCTGTATATATCGTCTCTTCATTTAACTTAAATTTAATATAAATATGTCTCCATTAACCATGTCCTGAAGATGGTCTATTAGACCGAAACGTCTGACGTTGACAGAAAAAAACAAAAAACAAAAACAAAAACAAAATAAAAAAACAGTAAACTCACATATTCGGATTTTGCTTTGTCTTTTTCCACATTTTCATTATACCGTCGGATCTACATCCACATATTTGCTTACATATATATATATATATATATATATATATATATATATAGACTACAGTACAAAAGTCTGAAGCACCCTAGCCCCGCCAGCATTAGCATTGAATGAACTTGACAGAAGAGTGAAAAATAATAAAAAAGAGCTCTTAGGGACACTGAAAAAAGAACGGAATCAATTATCAAGCTTATGCTTTGAGAAACTTTTGCAACGAATGCCAAAAATCTGTGCTGCAGTAATCAAGGCTAAAGGAGGATATTTTGACGAGAGTAAAATTTAATTGTAAAATGCTTTTTTTTTCTTTTTGTCATAATAAAATATCTAATAAAAATCATTTCTCAGTCATTTTAAACATGTATAGTAATTTTCTCTTATTTAAAGTACAACTCAACTACTTTTGGGACCAATTTAAAAATTAGCAGGGGTCGCCTCAATCTATTGAACTATAGTGTATATATTTATTTACGTGTTGAGAAGGAGACATGAACACACACACACACACATTCACACACACACATATATACATACATACACGTGCGTGCGTGCGTATAACAAAAGTAAGTAAACACTTTTAGTTTAAATACAGGGCATCTGAATAATTAAGGAATATTTGGAAATTAAAAATTGGGGTAATTGACATTAGCAGAATTTTTAAATATGGTGAAAGCAACGGGAAACACTTCCAAGAATAAAGAAAAGGACGCTGAGGAGAGCCATGATAGCCTAAATCCTGAAGTGACATGATAGTGAATACCGTGGTGAAGGCAACGGGAAACACTGCACAATGTCTTCCAAGAATGCACGGCAATTCCCAGTTAATAAAGAAAAGGACGTTGAGGAGAGCCATGATCGCCTAAATCTTGAAGTAACATGACAGTGAATACCGTGGTGAAGGCAACGGGAAACACTGCACAATGTCTTCCAAGAATGCATGGCAATTCCCAGTTAATAAAGAAAAGAACGCTGAGGAGGGCCATGATCACCTACGTCCAGACGGGACATGACATTAAACATTTGCAAATAAATATTATTATATTAATTGCAGAAGGCAAGAGTTTCCGTCATTCGCAGTTTCCTGGCTCAACCGTGAAAAACATAAAATTTAATTGTCCTTCATAATAGTCCATTTACATCGTGAATTAAATTTTAAAAAATGCAGAATTATTTTCAAATGTATTCGATATCGTTTTAATCATTTCACCGCCAAGCCAGGAAATAAAGCGATCAAGACTCATTAGGTTACTAAGTGTGAAAGAATATGGGGAAAAGAAAACATTATTAGGGAGTGAGAACAACAAATGAACAGAAATTAGAGAGAGAAGATGACGGTTGACACTGCATTTAAATTTTTGAAGATCAAATTTGACTGGGAAACAAGAAGGCAGAAGAGAGTTCCACAAGTGAGAAGTGCGATAGAAGAAATTGTCAGCATAGCAGTCATAGTTACACCTAGCAATTTCATCTGTAAAATGATGAGACCTAACTGCCAATATAGTACTGCAATTAAATTCATAAAGTCAACAAGGAATGGTTAACGGTCCGAGTAGAAAGACATACTCAAATATGAGTGGCCAACCACAGATAACAGAAATCCTGAAATACTTGCAGATTTGAATAATTGAATCCAAGAAAATGCAGGTCATATCACATCTGAAATATTTCAAAATTGGTGGCCTGGATAAGTGGAACCATTGACTTGGACAGCAAGATTTCCTGATATTATAAATTTAGATTATTTTTTCAATAATATACTAATCACAGTTTATAACAGGTAACCTGAATATTTTTTCAATAATATACTAATCACAGTTTATAACAGGTAACCTCAAATACTTCAGACGTTAAAACTCTATTTGATGCTTTTTTAAAAAATGATTTTCCCCCAAGATAGGCAACAGAATCACTAATATGAAAAGGGGTTATTGAGTGTGAAAGAAAAAACAACATTACTAAGGAGAGAGAACAATAAAAAACAGAATTTAAGAGGATTTTATTTAAATTTTTGAAGATCAAATTTGACTGGGAAACAAGAAGGCAGAAGAGAGTTCCACAAGTGAGAAGTGCGATAGAAGAAACTGGTAGCATAGAACTTAGGCTTACATCTGGCCATTTCAAGTGTAAAATGGTGAGATCTTATCAAAGATTGCAAATTTGCATTG
This sequence comes from Acanthosepion esculentum, assembly GCA_964036315.1. Lineage (NCBI taxonomy): Eukaryota > Metazoa > Mollusca > Cephalopoda > Sepiida > Sepiidae > Acanthosepion > Acanthosepion esculentum. Next base: position 33,546,005 of record OZ038516.1, read on the forward strand.
GCATTGTTGGCTCATCTCTTGAGAACTACTAAATTTTACTTATTGTCTTATTTATGAAGAAAAAATTGTTATTAAAATGTCATTTTTTTGTTCTTTCTATTTGTCTTGCCAAACTGATGCACTGGATGTAAATTAAGTAACAGCCACATTTTAAATTAAAAAAAAATGCAATGATAGCAAAATTATATTAAAAGAAAATTAACAAATCTTATTAACACAGTAGGTAATAAGAAAATGTTTGGAGACATTTATCTATCCAAAGAAACATTTAGTAGATAATAATAATAATAATAATAATAATAATAATAATAATAATAATAATAATAATAATAATAACAACAACAACAAAACATCATCATCAACAACAGCAACTTTATCAACATCATCAACCTCAACAACATCATCAGGATGCTGGCGATCACGGTTCTCCACAATTACCTTTCCTTTGTAGAACCTTAGGTTGAACCTTACTGTAAAAAAAATAAGAAAAAAAAATTCTGCATTCTTTGAGTGTGAAAGAATATAAGAAAAACATAATTAAGGGGGTAGGAACAATAAAAGAACAGAAGTTAAGAAGATAAATGATAACGATTGGCATTGCATTTAAACTTTTGAAGATCAAACTTGACTGGCAAGCAAGAAAGCAGAAGGAGAGACGTGCGGGGGAAGAAACTGTCAGCATAGAAATTACGGTTATATTTAGCCCTTTTCAATGTAAAATGATGAGACCTTGCCGCCAATCTAGTACTGCGCTTATATTCATCAAGTCTAGGTACGATGGTAGAAAGATCATCTGAACAATTACTGTGGAAATATTTATAGAACGGAAGCTACATTACGGCGGTAGGAAAGTTACTCAAGCTGGAATGCCAGGTCAGGACCAATAACATTGCAAATTCTTTGCATTTTATCTAAACTCTGTAAATACATTGTAGAATCACCAGAGCAGATGTAACAGCAATATTCAATGCACGGACGAATGGTAGACTTATAAACCTGGAAGATAGATTCTGGCGTGAAAACTTGTTTCGCACAACACAGTGAAACAACTTTCCTAGCAGCAGACCTAGCAATTAATCTTTTCACTTTCACTTTAAACCGTAACGTTAACCCAGTGTTTCTCAACCTCTTTAAGCAACGGCACACCTAGGAGCAAGTGAAAATTTCACGGTACACTTAACAACATTTTAAAGGGTAAACATTTAAATGTTATGAAATAAAACCATAGATTTAAAAATTTAAAAAAATACATACACAAATATGAACTTAATTTCAAAGTTACTATTCAATTATTTGTGCTGTTTATTTAGTGTGAAACGTGATTCTGGTGTTTTTCGCGATTTCTTCAATTTTTTTAGTTGAATGTGCGATAAACAGAAACCTCATTTGTTCAGTTGAGCGTAGTCTTCCTGGCTTCTTATTATGTTATTTAGGATTGAGAAGCCTAATTCCCATAGATAAGTAGAAAATTGCAATAAAACTGATGAATCCTTTTAGCTAATGTGGGATATTCCTTTTGTTTTAAAATCCAAAATGTATCAATGGGTGATAAGCAGACCCCCATTTCTTCTTCATTTAAGCGTATTCTTTCTTGCTTTTTATTTTTTATGTTATTTAGGGTTGAGAAGCCTAATTCACATAGATAAGAAGTAGAAAATTGCAATAAAACTGATGAATCCTTTTAGCTAATGTGGGATATTCCTTTTGTTTTGAAATCCAAAATATATCAATGGGTGATAAGCAGACCTCCATTTCTTCTTCATTTGAGCGTAGTCTTTCTTGCTTCTTATTTTTGATGTTGTTTAGGGTCGAGAAGCCTAATTCACATAAACAAGAAGTAAAAAAAATTACAATAAAACTGATACAGCCTTTTTAGCTAATATATTTTGTTGTGAAATTGAAAAGAATTATTGAAAATAATTATTTGAAAAAAAAAGGTTAATACTTACTCATTTATTCAAATACTATCTCTGTAAGATTACCACTTCCACACACACATATATATATGTATGCCGTGACAATATTTCGCAGCACAGTTAAGAGGATCGCGCGGCGCACCAGTGTGCCGCCTAACAGCGATTAAGAATCATTGCGTTAACCTGAGAAGGTGCAATGAGTCAACTTCTCTGGAGGATAGCATCAGCAATGTTGATATTTTCAGAAATGGCACAGCATTGGCATACACAGGCGTATTTACAGAGAATCAAGTAAGGAATAAAACCGCTAAAAGATAATGTTTATAAAATCAATTTAACATCTGCGAATTCTCCAGGGCATTCTTAATATTGCGTATGAATATCGCAGGAAGTCTAATCGTTTACCCTCAGGACGAAAAATTTAATATTTAATCTAAATGAATATAATATGACCAAAGACATCGCTGCCATCTTCCCATGGCTATTCTTGTGAAAATGGTTAAGGAACTAAAGTACTTCTAAAGTGAAATGTTATATCGTACTTAAAATTACAATGGCTATCATTTAACCGTGGTTTCACGTTTCGCGTCTTTAATTAACTCAGTTTCAGTTACCCGCGGCTAACCTCGGAAATGAACAATTTACCTGTTTAACGTAATAATGCCCTCAATGCAATGATGTCGGCAATCTGGGCATGCCAGAGAGATGTCATAAAGTATTGCTAAAATTCTCGACTTGATAAGGAAGGAAAAATATCGTATGTTGATATTACTGAAATCTCCGAAAAAAAAACAAACGAATTTTCTGTACATGATAACTAGTTAAAGGGTGTTGTTTTAGTTATTCTAATTTATTATTAAATATTGTTAATAAATTCTTCTATGTGCCATGTTCCTTCACGACGTTGATGATCATGGTTCTCCACAATTTCGACTCTTGTAGAGCTCCTAATAAATTTTGTCATTTTCTTATCTCTCCTAAACCCTTTTCCGCCACACATTTACTCAAGTTCTTTAGGTAGGTTATGTGTTGTTTTTCCCTGTTCCTCTTGTCGCCAAGTATTACATTTTCCAAATCCTATCTCCTCCTTATATGCCTTGGGAAATTCTATTGTCGGTCGATGATTTTAAATTAAATTTCTACTTTCTCTTTATGATCTTAAGTGAAATTTCTAATTTCTATTTATGATCAAAAGTGAAATTTCTACTTTCTCTTTATGATCAAAAATGAAATTTCTACTTTCTCTTTATGATCAAAAGTGAAATTTCTACTTTCACTTTATGATCTTAAGTGAAATTTCTAATTTCTCCTTATGATCAAAAGTGAAATTTCTATTGTCTCTTTATGATCAAAAGTGAAATTTCTACTTTCTCTTTATGATCTTAAGTGAAATTTCTATTTATGATCTTAAGTGAAATTTATAATTTATCTTTATGATCAAAAGTGAAATTTCTAATTCCTTTTTATGATCTTAAGTGAAATTTCTAATTTCTCTTTATGATCAAAAGTGAAATTTATAATTTTCTCTTTATGATCAAAAGTGAAATTTCTATTGTCTCTTTATGATCAAAAGTGAAATTTCTACTTTCTCTTTATGATCTTAAGTGAAATTTCTAATTTCTATTTATGATCAAAAATGAAATTTCTACTTTCTCTTTATGATCAAAAGTGAAATGTCTGCTTTCACTTTATGATCTTAAGTGAAATTTCTAATTTCTCCTTATGATCAAAAGTGAAATTTCTATTGTCTCTTTATGATCTTAAGTGAAATTTATAATTTCTCTTTATGATCAAAAGTGAAATTTCTACTTTCTCTTTATGATCTTAAGTGAAATGTCTACTTTCTCTTTATGATCTTAAGTGAAATTTCTAATTCCTCTTTAAGATCAAAAGGGAAATTTCTAATTTCTCCTTATGATCAAAAGGGAAATTTCTATTGATTCTTTATGATCTTAAGTGAAATTTCTACTTTCTCTTTATGATCTTAAGTGAAATTTCTAATTTCTCTTTAAGATCTTAAGTGAAATTTCTAATTTCTCTTTATGATCAAAAGTGAAATTTCTATTGTCTCTTTATGATCT
>OZ038516.1:33555001-33595001 GCA_964036315.1 Acanthosepion esculentum
ATTTCTGAGATGAGGTATTATGTACAGTATTTACATTAGTCGGACTATTGTCCTCATCTTTGTCGCCATATTTGTCACAACGTTTCGGCCGTTGTACGCTCCGACCTTCTTCAGGTGGTTGGAATTTCGAACTGAACCCTTTATTTCGATCACTGGGGTAGACTGTTCTAGTTCCACGTGCCATCAAGGACACATGGCACAGTGGATAAAGGCGTTGGTTAGATCCAGTGTCAGACCCAAAGAGTGTGAGTTCAATACCCGGTTAAGGCAGTGGAGAACTTTCAGAGGGAAAATTAGCAGGAGATAATTGATAACTGACATCCATCAAACATGGCACGTGGAGATGACGTCAAGGACCATGACGGAGGAGGGAAACTTCGTATGCTTCACGACGGGAACCTCCTTGATGTCATTGCAGATCCACCTGTTGCTCGTCTGGTCCTGGATGAAATTCTTTTCATCAGAGAAGAGCCTCAGCATCACGGCGGATCCGTGCTTGAGCTCGTTCAGCAAAGCCGCCGCCTTGACCTTCCTCGAGTGCTTGGAGGCATTCGTGATGAGCATGCGGTGAGACTTGCGGTAGGAGGAGTAACCAATGTCCTTCTTGATCGTTCGGCAGATCGTCGACTTGTGATAGCCCATGTCAGCGGCGACCTTGGCGTAGCTCTGGCTTCCACCATTGCCGACTGTTGTAAGCTTTTCGTTTGGCAGTAAACCTCTCCTTGTTCTCACACACCTTCCACTTCCTCCAAATGTCCATGACCATGGTCCTCTTGAACCCAATCCAAGCCATCACTTTCGCAGGCTTCTCGACGCGAAAAGAAGCTACTACCGCTGCTCTGCGCTCATATTCCATCCTGGTTAAGTGTAGAGAGAAAAACGTTAGTTTGTTGTCAAACTGCATATACAACTTTTGTTTTTATTGCCAATTTCGTTTTCTTTTCGTCAAGTGTCGGATTTTGCTGCAACCCCCTGAACACCTCAGTTTTTTCCTTCTCTCAAGATAGTAATAAAATGGAATATAATTAAGTGGCCATCTATGGATAGCGATGTACTGTTTAAAACTGAACGGATACTAAATATGAAGCAACAGAAGTAAATAAAAGCAAAGAGTTTCTAGTGATGTATGTGTTTGACCACATTTTCTCATACAGTTAAAATTTCGGACACAGTAAAACGTTATTACACATTAACACCTGTTTTATTAAAAAATATTTATTAACATTGTAAGACCAGTAAAAGGCATATAAAATCTGAACGCTTATATACAATTTCTTCCTGTTGTGAAAAAACAATAAACAAATCGGTTTCATCTTTTTTCTTAGAATTTTTTAACAAAATCGACCGTTATGTTTGACATCCTTTTCGTGTAGAATCTAAAAACCGTTTGAAATTAATCTTTTCCGTTACTTTTTTTTTTGCTTCCATAACAAAACTGCGTTTATGGCGAACGTTTGTTTCTTGTGCCGTGCCTAGGAGGTTGCACTCTTTCAGAAATGCTGATGCACATAATTTCACTAGAAATGAGAGTTTGGTAAGCATTCTTTGGCGGGCAACTTATTATTGATAGGGTCTTATATTTATTTATTCCTTTCTGTTAAGTTTCAAGGTTTTGACTTGTGAAAAATGCTTCACGGGAAGATTCATAATTCTAATAAACCACATACAACAATAGCAGCGAAATGATTATTTTTGACCTTGCCACTTAATAAGTCTATTTTCTTCGTTGAATGTCCTATTAAACTGAGTTAAAGTAGCTTCTGTCCTTGCTTATTGCTTTATTAAGTAAATTGTTATGTTTGGTATATCTCTCTATATGTGTGGTAGCAGTTATAGCACAGTTCTCCACATTACGTTTAGCAAACGGGTTTGCTAAGCAATGCCCTTATGTTCACCAATTGTTTTCTATTTATACCTGTCTATCTCATTTGCATACGATACTACACCTCCCTGAATCAAAGAGGTCGTAAACCCTTGTTTTTTTTTCTTTTAATATTCCTGATTATTCTGGTACTGTGATGTCCTTCCTCTTGACTTGTTTTCTCTTTAATGCTGATCTCGGTCACTCTTTCTTTTCTTCTTCACTCTCGTCCGTCTTTTCATTCTCACTTTCTTCCATTTCCTGCTCCGTTCCACTTTTGTGACTTTCTGTCTCTTCTCGTTTTTGATCTTCCATTTCTACGTCATCCAGTTCTTTTCTGCTTCTGAACTGATCTGCATGTGGCAGTATATTTTGTCCTTTTTTTTCTCAAGTATAGCCGTGTTGTGCCGGCTCCATTATTATTCTAATTTTTTTGAATTTTTTATGTTTGACATCCTTTTCGTGTGGAATCTAAAAACCGTTCGCAATTAACCTTTTCCGTTACATTCTTTTGCTTCCATAACAGAACTGCATTTCTGGCGAACTTCTGTTTCTTGTGCAGTGCTAAGGAGGTTGCACACTTTCAGAAATGCCGATGCACATAATGTCACTAGAAATGACGGTTTGGTAAGCATTCTTTGGCGGGCAACTTATTATTGATAGGGTTTTATATTTATTTATTAATATCAGTCTAGCTGGAAGGTTTGACGAGGGACCAATGGTTCACGGAAAGACTCATGACTCAAATGCTTCGGTCGACCACATACCACAATATGGACAATCTCAAATGCTGAAGTAGACACCATAACACCGATTTTAGAGAGTAATTTCCCTTGCTTGATTTTTCCAGTCTCTAAATAGTAATAAAATGAAATGTAATTAAGCGGACATCTAACGGACAGCGACACACTACTCGGAGCTGTTTAGAATTGAAAGGATACTAAATATAGTGAACTATAAAAGAAGCACGTAGAAAGAGAGTTTTATGAATCCATCTCGGCGGAGAAGGTTAAGATATAAGTGAACACTTCAAAATAAATCATCTTTTTCCGCGTGCTTTCTTCTCCATCAAAGATAAATATTTATGAGGAGAATGTAAATTATGGGATGCGTTAATAAGTATAAAGCAAGCGAATTTTATTTGCTTACATTTATTACTCGGCTCTATTTTTAGTCGGCTTTTTGGTGTATTTTAATAGTATGGCTGACATTGACCAATTGGCGGAAAGCAGCAGCGTAAATACCCCTAGGTCCATTTGCACGAGTTAACACTATGTATCTGTTTCAACATGAGATGGTATATTAAAGTGTGTGTGAAAAAAAACAAAAACAAAAAAAACAAACCAAAACAAAAAAAAAATCACATATAGATATTAAATACATGCTTTTCCGTTTAATCGTTCTACAGGGTGTTCTTAAAGTCTGGACACCCTCGGCAAAACTGCATATTTTCAAGAAATGAATTTTTCAACTACATATTATTGAATTGGAATATCCACAAATAACATCTTCAATATGTTCACGCGAACTCGATGCAATAATTCCACAGTGCCGTCAATTTTTAGCATATTCACGCTTTATGGGTTCAATCAAGTGTGTTGCATCTATGATTTTCATTTCACTTCTCCTGTAGTATACCCCAGAAAAAGAACAAAGACAGGACCCAAAGAGTGTGAGTTCAATACCCGGTTAAGGCAGTGGAGAACTTGGAGAGGGGAATTAACAGCGGATAACTGATAATTGACATCCATTAAACATGGCACGTAGAACTAGGACAGTCTACCCCAGTGAGCGAAATAAAGTGTTCAGTTCGACATTCCAACCGCCTGAAGAAGGTCGGAGCGTACAACGGCCGAAACGTCGTAAAAAATATGGCGACAAAGATGAGGACAATAGTCCAAATAATGTCAATAGTGCCCAGAAAAAGAAGTTCTTTCTTTCGACAAAATCATATTTAATTTGTGGAGGTGAAAATATACTTAAGGAGATTTCCTGTTTCCAGACTGTAGGGAAACCCTGAAAATATATATATATATATATATATATATATATATATATATATATATATATATATATATATATATATATATATTATTCAGCCCCAAAATGTATACCCACTTTAGGAAAGGAAAAACGTGTATCGATATTAGATCGTGTAATACTAAATTTATTCAGACATCACGAGGTTAATACAAGATACCTTGTCCAATCACAAGAGATGCTCATAATTGTGGGGTATTAATAATCTTACATTTCTCAAAAGACATATTGTAGATGTCACTTGATGATGCAAAAGCCACAAGGTTAATGCCATCTGTCGAGAAATTACTGTACTACAATAAACAGTTTAATAAAACTAGGAAATACAAGTTTTTTTTTCTTTCCTAAAGTGTGTATACATTTATTTTGGCGGGCATGATAAATAAATACTTATTCAGCGAGCTCACTGCAGGGAAGATGTAAGGTCCAACATAAAACAATACTGAAAGCCTCTGGAATCATTTGAAACAAAAGCCAGGGACCTTACCGCCTGTTTAAATACAGGTTCGATTCCTGTCGGAGGACAGATATTTTCTATGAAATTTCTCGGACATTCAGGCTGGCAAATGTTGTTACTACTGTTTATTATAAGCAAAGCATTTACTTAAGTATTTGTATCTATAAAAATAACGTATAAAAATAAATATCTTAAAATAATTGTCGGACTTAGTCCATTTCATAATATATATATATATATATATATATATATATATATGTGTGTGTGTGTGTGTGTGTGTGCGTGCGCATGTATATTTACAATACTGTCCGTATAGCGAGCAATTTTATTAATAATAATTCAAAATAATGCTGAAGACGATGTTATTACATTTATATGACTAATTTTCTAAAGTTTGTAATAATAATAATAATAATAATAATAACAATAATAATAATGATGATGATGATAATAATAATAATAATAATAATAATAATAATTAATCCGGTAAAACCTTATATTTTCCACTTTAAATAATTTTGTACTGTTTTATGAAAATCTAATTAAACAAATCATTTAGAATACCTCAAATTATTTTGAATTATTTTAGATTATTCCGTAATTTATTGTCGGGTTCACTCGACTAATTTGTAATAATGTGAAATGACAGACGACAACAATATACTATCATAATTACCGTAGCTCGGCAGAAAATTATAGAATTGTTCGAAAAATTTTAATGTCCGCTCAATGATAAAATAAAATAAATAATTTTCTTGAAAAAACTGTTATTTTTATAAGCCAAAATTACGTTTATTTTGAATTTTCTTTAAATGTAAACACTGATTTATTTTGACAAATCTTTCTGGACAAATGAGGAGGAAAAAAGTTATTAACAGAAACATTGCTTATATAAGGCGACTTTTTAAAATTTGTAATTTTTTAATCGGTATCACCCCAAGCAAGGCAGTAAAGCCACTAAGACATAAGGAGTTATAGGGTGTGGAAGAATTAGGAACAGAAACATATTTATGAGCAGGACGAGAAAGGAGGAATCAGGAAGACAGCAGATAGCGATTGATATTGTATTTAAATTTTTGAAGCTTAAAATTGGCTGGAAGGCATGGAACCTGAAGGGGTTCCCGAGCGAGAAGTACTAGAAAATATACTGTTAACATAGAACCTACGGCTACCTTTGTCAGCTCAACTGTAAATTGACGAGATCTTGCCGCCAGTCTAGGACTGTCCTTAAATTTAAGAAGTCTTGGTATAATAGCGAAGAGCTCATTTGAACAATTACCATGAAAGTATTTATAGAAAAGGCACAGGGAGGCAACCTTACAGCGGTGGATAAGTGACTGAAGCCGAACCGCAAGATCAGGACCTATACTATTGCTGATTCTTCTTTGGATTTTATCAAGAAGCTCAGGGGCTCCGGATCATATGTGGCAGCAATATTCTAAGCATGGACGAATTGTAGTCTTATAAATATGCAAGCTGGATTCTGGAGAGAAAAATTGCCTCGTGCGACACAGTGGACACTTATTATTAAAAATAAATTATAAATTAAAAATTAAATATTTATTAATATCTGATTTTAAAATTATAACGCAAATTAAATTTTACCGCTTAGTTGTAAACCCAATTTATTATATATATATATATATATATATATATATATATATATATATATATAGAGAGAGAGAGAGAGAGAGAGAGAGAGAGAGTGAGGGAGAGGGGGAAGGGGGAGAGGGGGGGGATGACTTCTTCATGGTTTTAAATACAGTGTAGTCTTTCTGGATTGAACAATCTAAACTGCTACAAAAATCAAAATATATTCTGTTGTCAATGTTGAAGCAAAATGTCTTCTTTAATATCTTTAAGAAAAAGTCTTCAATACGTTATTAAGCAGTAATTTGGGTGTGCTCGTAATGTGGAGGTTATATTCAAACATGTATCATTGAATAATACAGACATATTTTGCCTACTTATTTTTATACTGATCCTTTCCAGTTGTCTAATTAGATTCTTGATGTTCAGATGAAATTCACTAAGGAAGGTGCCGTAGTTTTTTTTTTAACTCTAGTACTTTCGATATTTTCCAAGATCATCTTCAAGGGTAAATTTCAAACACAAACTTATGGTCACTGCTATAAAATCTGAATTCCGTTGTGATGCTGATTGCGCGAACACGCTCTAATTATTTTAATTTTTTTAATTTATCTGTTGTAGCTTTGGAATTTTTTGCAATACAAGCGTTTCAATCTAACGGAGATGACTGGGAATTGGTATAAATGTAAAATGGCATTAATGTTATATGCACTTTAATATGTTGCTGCGATATTCGTAATAAATTTTGTTGAGTGTTGGTTGGTTGCTTTTTGATATAGCGGACCTCGTGTATTTGAAGTTTTTGTTTATTATTTTCGTGGTGTATTATATTGTTTTTCAACAAGTATTGTCCTGTATTGTGGAGGTGGACAGGAATTTGTCTGTAAATTTTGTGCGATAGAACTTGTATCCAACATATGGAGGTAAGACGTCTTGATAATGTGGTCGTCAAGCCAATATTACAAAAATATAAAAGTGGACATTAAAGCCCAGCGACGACAGTATGTATATTTCATGTTTAAATGCATTCTTCAGACCATGTGTACTGTGTTTCGGCACGACTGTTTATATATGCTGGTCGACGGTGCATTATGGGTAAAAGGTTTATTGTATTATTCTAATGGTTATTGATTGGGTAATAACAGTTATATTTTAAATTATTCTACAGGTTATTTCATAGACATAATTGTGGTTCCGAAAGTGGTTATTTGTATCTATTTTATTTTGTATCTATTTTATAGTGTCGTTTTTTTTAAATTTTTACTCATTTTTTATTACTTTATTATTTGTTGTTGATTATAATTATTACATTTTTTTGTAAATTTGCTTAATATTTACTTGTTTATTTATTTAGATTTTTGAGGGGGTTGCTTATCTTATTTGTTTAGTTTAAAGTATTGACTTTGAAGTATGTTTCATTATCTACATTGTATATAGCGCATATCTTTGCATATATTTGCATTTTTCATGGTAGTTTTTTTACAAGGTATTCATTTTTAGTTTTAGATTTGTAAGTCACATAGCTGCCTCTTTTTGATTCTAAGTATAAGGGTCCATTTGTTTCTATTTTCTCTAAAACTTTCTCCTTGCTCACATGTTCAGTCTATGCTATTCTTAGCATCTTTCTATAGAATCACATGTCTGTGGCTTCAAGTCTCTTCTTATCTGTGAAGAAATTGTTTACCATTTACTGCCATATAGAAAGACCGATATTGCATAACAGTTTAGTAGACTTTTCTTTGTTCTTAACAAAATTTTCCTGTTACTTAATACTTTGCTTAGCTTTTGGAAGGCACTTTTGCTATCCCAATTTACCTTCAGATTTTGGTATCACACTTTCCATGCTGATAAGACATTGATAGATCAGCCAATGAATGTTGAGCAGATTTAAATACTCTCTTATTTGCTAGTAGTGACATGTATCAAAGGTCATGTGACATGTATCAAGTTAATATCAAAGAGAAAAATGACCGAGACAGGGGTTACGAATTGGATATATAAGCATCAAGCAGGCACAGAAATTTAAATATCTTGTAAGCGTTTTAAGAGAGGACGAAAAATGCGACATCTGAACACGAATTAGACTAGCGGAAGAATTCCAAAAGCTAAGCAAGGTGCTGAGAAACGAAGAAAATTCGTTAGAAACAGTGCTGGATTGCTATGGGATATCCATCCTCTTATATGACAGTGAATGTTGGACAATTTCCTTAAGGGTGAGGAAAAAGTTGGAAGCAGCAGAAATGTAGCATTACAGAAGGATCCTGAGAATTCCATAGACGGCCTGAGGAATCAAGAAGGGAGCCTTAAAGAAAATGGCAACAAAAAGAACACTTCTATTCAGAATCAGGAAAAGCCAGCTGAAATTCCATGGACATATTGAAAAAGGAGGGTTTGGAAAACCTAACCCTCACGGGACGTATTGAGAGGAAAGGAGACAGGGGAAAGCAGCGAGCCACTTAACTTACATGACGAGGTTGGGTGGGTGAATGAATGAATGACGAAACGTGGGCTGGGAGCATTAACAGAGAAAAACTACTAAGTGTTGCACGAGATAGGAAGTTGTGGGGAGCCATGATCGTGTCCTGAAGAGATGCAGCACAAGGAAGAAGAAAAAGATAAGTTGGTTAATACTAATTTCATTGTAAAAACTATCATGAGAGTATAATTAGTTATATACATAAATTGGCAGATAAGGAACGTCCAGATGGAGGCATATCTCGTAATACGCAAAGATAGAAGGATAGATAGACCGATAATTTAATATGTCAATAAATGTATAAATAGGGTTACAGAGTATAAATCCTTAAAATGACTTGGCAGTCACACTCAGAGATAGCTACAACGAGAATCTCTCAAGAGAGAGAGAGAGAGAGAGAGATGGGGAGGGAGAGAAAATGTTTTAAAGCTCATCTTTGATCGTAGCATTATTATAAATCCTTAGAAGCCATTATTATATTATTATTATTAGTAGTAGTATGTTTTATGACTTCAGTGACTCTTTTCTGGCAATTTTGGGTTTGCCTCCGTGGTGTACTGAGTACAAAACCCATCAGGGCAGACACTTGCCTTTTATGTAGAGAGAAAGCAATAAAATAAAACTTACAAAGAGATGATCAACGCTGGGTGGATGGCGAGTAAGGAAAGCGCGGCACGTTTAACAATGACGCGAGTAACGGGCGATCAATAGGTTTTGGATAAGTAATAGAAGATAAAATGAAGAGGAAAAAGAAAGATCTATTTCGAATATCTTAGCCACGGTTAAAGCAACTTGAGATTATTGTTTTTGGAAAAGCGCGCGTTGAGATTTAACATCAGCAATACTGGGTAGAGGAAAAAGTTTCTGCCCTGTTTAAAGTCAAAGTTTGAATATATATATATATATATATATATATATATATATATATATATATATATATATATATATATATAATCATTTATTTGAATATTACAACATAAATATGTTATAAAATCACTACAAAAATAGCCATTTTGTTTCAACACTTCTGGTGTCTTATCATGATAAGACACCAGAAGTGTTGAAACAAAATGGCTATTTTTGTAGTGATTTTATAACATATTTATGTTGTAATATTCAAATAAATGATTATATGTGCTCTACTCTGTATTGAGCACTCTTTAAAGAATAATAATTGTTGGTTATTGGAATTTACTCCGTATATACCAATCCCAAACTTGTATATATATATATATATATATATATATATATATATATATATAATGTGTATATATATATATATAAATATAATATATATATATATATATATATAATGTGTATATATATATATATATAAATATATATATATATATATATATATATGTGTGTGTATAAATATATATATATATGCAATTTACCCAGCATATATAATACATAGATATGTATTATATATGCTGGGTACTTACTGGAAAGCTCTCAATATCAGCGATAGAGCTAACATATTTAGTTGCGATGATGTGAGTTCGTGACCCTGGGTTTCACGCTGAAACCCAGGGTCACAAACTCACATCAACGCAACCAGTATATATATATATATATATATATATATATATATATATATATATATATATATATATATATATATATATATATGTATATATATATATATATATATATATATATGTATATGTATATATATATATATATATATATATATATATATATGTATATATACATACATACATACATACATACATATATATATATATATATATATATATATGTATATATACAGACATATATATATATATATATATGTATGTATGTATATATACATATATATATATATATATATATATATATATATATATATATATATATATATATATATATATATATATATATATACATATATATATATATATTAAGATGGAACTATTTAGAAAGTGTTTTAATCGTTAGTTCATCCACGGTAAATTTGTGTCCAGGTTCTTACAACGTTTAACTATTTTGGCAGAATTTGTATTTTTACAATGTGGGATATTTACTGACAAAAGTGATGGCACCACAAAGAAACAGAAAAAGAATCTAAATGAAATTGGCTAGATTATAGAATCAAAACACAATTAAAAAAAATCATCTTTAAAATTAAAATCATAGCGTCGCTCATACGTGCGCATCAATAGTCGCAATGTGAGGATGAACGTAGTCCTGATGAAGTCCTAATGGACGAAGCACGTCACACGAAAACATTTTTCCATTTTCTCATATCTCGTTTCCCTAAAATCATTTTTGATGTTTCAAAATTTATATATTTTTTGTGCTTTCTGCATTCTGTTGAGGATTCTTCAAGACTTGGTGAATTACTATAATGATTATTCTAATCCCCCAAAATGTAAATTAACTTTATAAAATAACAAGAAATAGTACAGCGTTAACTGTTTTGACTTTTGACGGATGAGAAATAACTGATTAGTCATTAAAATTACACGCGCGCGCAAACACATACTGAAACATATATACATATATATATATATAATACACTAGCAGCATGGCTCGGCGTTGCCCGTGCTTGATTCAAAAACCGTACGACTCATACAGCAATCGCTATCACTTGACTTAAAATATTTGTGCCCTTCCTTGCCTTTAAAGGAGTGCCCTTTGCCGTGCTGATGTTGCTACATGTCTTACTTCTTGCCTATCTCACACTGCGAATTTTTTCTAAGCTCTATACTAAACATTAAATCTGTTACGAAAAAAGAAGTAAACAAAATGAACACAAAACGATCAGCTTTAAAAAAGGACTCGTAACTGAAAAAACCGAATGAAAGAATGTTAAAAACAAATAACTTTTCACACCCAACTCAGTTCTGCGCAATCAGAATCAACGTTGAGTTTAAGCAAGCGAATGAGCCAATTGGAGTAAAGTGCCATGCAGATTTAAATTTTTCCCACTTGTGACGAATGCAGCTATCGATTTTTTTGCATGCTAGCATGCTAGTTAACATTCATGTCAGTCAGCTGTTGGCTCTCACGCTGGCCAATAGAATCTTCCTGCCTATTCGTGGCAGCCAGCTATAGGCTCTCACTCTGGCCAGTAGAAAATGGCCGCAAACTACATGAAAACTACTGTAGAAGCATGAAAAAATCGATTATT
Organism: Acanthosepion esculentum; assembly: GCA_964036315.1. NCBI lineage: Eukaryota > Metazoa > Mollusca > Cephalopoda > Sepiida > Sepiidae > Acanthosepion > Acanthosepion esculentum. The sequence goes on from OZ038516.1 coordinate 33,566,562, forward strand.
TCCACTATCGATGGGAGTTGGGAAATGCAAAGTCGGTCTTGGCCTTCTACTAACTTGGAGCATGTGCCTCTAAATTTTGGTGTAAATCCGTCAAAAATTGCGGCCGTGCATTCGTCACACACACACACACACACACACACACACACACACACACACACACACACACACACACACACACACACACACACATCCTGCCTTTTATAGATAGAGATATATAATATATATATAATACATATAGGCAGCATATCATCAATCAAACATGTTTCAGTGAATAATATAGACTTAATATGTCTATTTATTTTATACTGGTCCTTTCCAGTTCTCTAATGAGTTTCTTGATGCTAAAATGAAATTCATCAAGGAAAGCGCGGCAATTTTTTCTACCCTAAGTACTTACACACACACACACACACACACACACAAATACACACACATATATATATATATAATTCTTGACTTACTTTCGTATATATATATATATATATATATATATATATATATATATATATATATATATATATATATATACGATAGGACAGCGAACAAATAGGAAACGTTTATATGTTTAACATGTTTCGCTTTTATTTAAGCTTCATTAGAAATGTATTGCTGGTATTTTTACTATAAAATATTTTTTTATACTTTTGATTTTTATTTGGATGTCCACTATTTGCCGACTGCAGGGACCCTAACAGGTCTTACAACTCCGGGTTATGGCGGAGGAGGGAAGCGCAGCAAGAGTAACAATGAGAAGTTGAAACACTAATTAAGTATGAGTTAGCAATAAAAGTCATAACATTGGTGTATATATCATTTGGCAACTAAACTCCCAAATTTTACTCTTTGATGGATGACGAGTCACCTTTTTAATAAAGATTCACTATAGCCCAAATGTTTCCGTTAACTTTCTGGATTTAATAGGTCGCAAATTTCATACCTTCTATTTTACCCATTAGTGCATTGTTGTAACCTAGGGAAGCTTACTGAATAGAATAATCACTCGAACGTTGGTAATGAACGATAATACTTAAGATAAGAACAACACATACAAGATTCGCCAGCAGCATGTAGTAGTAGTCAATTGCTAGAAGTGAGTCAAGTGAATTCAACATTGAATCTCCAACTGTAGTATATCTACCAATCGCCCCACGCGGTCAGATGTGGCACAAGGCCGAATTTATTGTGGGGTATCCGAGCCCGTAGGCTCGGCCAAAAATTCCTTGTAGACCCCGTATAAAATGGGGTCGAGTAGCTGTTTCCCGAGACAAGACTCTGCTCTTCGACATAGCCTCGTCTGGGGATCCTCTCTGCCTGGAGTCATAGAGTTTGACCAGCACTGCTGCAGACGAATCTCCGACTGAAGACCAACATACAGTATTTACTACTGTATTTATGTGAATGGGGCCATACCCATTATCATTCGTAGGTATGCTACAACATGCATGATATAAAAATAGTCTGTGAAGAGCCATATTTGCCTCCGTCCTGAAGAGACATGATATTAAAACATTCTATTCCAAATGCAAACATATATTCCCAAAAGAGCAAAGAAATCTTGGGATTACGTCCATATCATGTTGAAACACCGGTTTCCGTACGATCACCGAAGTTAAGTAACGTCGAACCTGGTTAGTACCTAGGTGACTGTTTGAGAATACCGGGTGCTGTAAGCTTGGATGTGCGGTTGTTGTAATAGATAATGGTTTGAAATTGTTAATCGGAGAGCCGAGTTCCAGTTCCAGCCGAGTTCGTTATATTTACTTACGCGCAAATCCACCTCTTATCCCACCACCTATGGATTCATTTGTAAGACTTGTATCACTAAACCATTATCATCTCACTCCACCCCAAATTCTTAAAAATATTTTCTGGCTTTAAATAACCGGCAAAGTGTTGATAAGCCGGGGAAAAAAATGAATCAATCAAAAAAATCAACCATAATGGCTTCCAATTATTTCCGAGATGGGTTACGTAAAACTTAAAATCCGCAAGTCCGAAGATCACCATTAGCCAACATGGTAGATTTGACAAAAAGAGATAAAATTTCAGAGAAACTTTATTTAGTAATAGGTTAATTTTGTTGTCATTATTGAATATGTAATAAAAAACCCTTCAAGGGGAGAAAGTCCCTTTGACTCGAAGCGAGCGAGTAACGTTTGAAAAGTTTTTAAGGTTTGAAAATGGCGCGTTACTTATTAATTTTAGGCTCGTGGTTGTTAACGTTTTTTTGAGAGACGGGCCCCTTTAGCTACGGATCCCGATAAAGAACTGGATCTTCATAGACAGATAGACAGAGAAGCAGATACTCACAGCCTGATTGTGCTTTCACGACGCTTGTACGCACATTTCTCCATATTGCACCCTCGTGCGCTCTGCCCAAGCATCACTTTTCAGCCAGCCACGCTTGAAAGAAATTGTGATCAATTCATCCTTATCAGTATATAAGAAGATAATGAGGCCGTGACAAAGAGAATTATCCGTTGCTCTGATGGAGTGACAAAAGATGGCTGTCGTGCAGAGAATGTTGACACATCTTTTAAATGGTAAAGATGGATCCAACAGAAAATCAAGAGATGACTAATGATCAGCACTGCAAGGACTGGAAGAGACTCGAGACGAGAGAGAAGGATAATAAAGATATCATGAAAAGTGCATGTGAGCAACGATGAGGTCTTAGAGAAGTTGCAAACAAGAAGAAGGCTTATACTTAACACCAGGAAAAGGCAGCTGAAGTTCCTGGGACACGTAATGCGGAATTAGGGTCTGGAGACTTTGATACTCACGGGTCGAATAGAAGGAAAGAGAGACAAGGGAAAACAACGCGGGACATACCTGCCGGACTGTGGATGACAGAACGTGGTCTGGGTGAGGAAGCAGAGGAAATGAACTTGTTGAGAGCTGCAAGGGATAGAGAGAGGTGGAGAGCCATGATCGCCTACGTCCCGAAAGGACACGGCACATAAAAAGAAAAGAGCGACAAGGTGCATTTCCTTTTATTTCTTTAAATAGGAAAACCATTGACTGGGACAAGCGCTGTATAGCAAATATGAACGCTGATTTTTATCTGATGCCCACAGTCTCCCACCACGAAACCAATCTACGGATCTCCTAGGGGTCCATGGATACCAGGTTAAGAAACCCGACTTTAGGAGATCCTTTTAGTTTCGCAAACTTTTAGCCGATAGTGTAGCTGCTAGAAACAAGCATGTCGAAGAATTTTCGAGAGTCCAAGCAAATATTTCACTCGCACCTAAGGTGGGTGTTTCGCGTTGTGTGTTTCAACTGACATGAGTGCTGAGTGGGGAATAAATAAATAAAAATAAGCGATCGATATTGAATCGATAAATAAATGAAGGTTTTCCTTCCGAGAGACACAGGTCTACTCGAGAAAAACGAAATTCAGGTTTATAAATTTGAAGAGCCAACGACAAGTCTGAATTATGAAACAACAAAACAGAGAGAAACTTCAATCGAAGCACTTGTTATGGCCTTTTAGATTAGATGATTTCAAATATATCAAAGAAACAGACACATCCTATGGAGCTGTCATTTTCTGCACTGTATCTATATCTAAATATTCTTCCGTTTGTGTATATGTCATGATATCCATGATTTTCTCTCGTACATTCATTTCTGCTCAATGCGTATCCACACATTATGAAATGAACAAAGTCCGACAATTATTTTAAAATATTTTTATGTTTATACATTCTTGTTATAGATACAAGTATTTAAGTAAATGCTCTGTTTATAATAAACAGTATTAACGACATTTACCAGCCTGAATGTCCGAGAAAATTGTCATAGAAAATATGCGTCCTCCGCATGTAACATCGAGTTTCAGTTCCAGCCGAGTTCGTTATATTTATTTCCGCCCAAATCCGCCTGTTTTCCCACCACCTATGGGTTAATTTGTAAGACTTGTTACATCGAATATATATATATATATATAGTTGTATATTTAGGCAGCAATCCTTCGTTTATGCATGTTTCATTAAAAACGACAGACAAGGTTACTACGATTGAGCTTTTTTATTTAATTTTTCTTGTGTTCGAACAAGAGCTTTCTTTACAGGACAAAGGGTGTGTAAGAACTGTCCATATGTTTTATGTTTCCGAGCGCTTTCGGCTATACCTTTTTCGGCATTATCAAGGATGATTCGATTTTTCAGCTTAATTGAGCGTGTGCATTATGTGTATATCTTAGTATGTAGTAGGGATGTTTTAATTTCCGAATACGGTTAGCACATTGTGGCCTTGTTCGTAGTTAATATTGTTATGAGTTGGCTTTTTCTTTTTTATTGTTAAAGCCTCGTTTATTTTTCTATCTTTCTTTGCAGATAGATGCAGTTAATACATTTGTGTTTTCTACTAGTATGTTTCTAATGGAGTCTGGTAAATATATATATATATATATATATATATATATGCGTCCAAAAATTATTCCAAAAATTTCGCTTGATGATGAAACAGAGCTTGATAGTTGAATTGAATTTAATTGTAATAATTATATTGTGGTTTTTGGTTCTTGTTTTTGAAACATGAGAACTCTTATGTAGCGAAGGAATTAATATTTTTTAAAAAATAATTATAATTTATGCTCAACTTTTGTATCGAGCACTGTTTTTTAAATTAAAAACAAAAGTACTTAAGAACTTTGGATTATTTACCCATAGAGTTCTTTCCTGTTTTCTATATATTTGCGCGCGCGCAAACACACACACACACACACACACACACACACACACACACACGCACACACATATATATATATAAATATATAAGTGAACATTGAAGTCAACACTTAGAGGCGTTTCATGGTAGACGCAATCGTCAGGCCTGACGATTGCGTCTAGCATGAATATATATATATATATATATATATATATATATATATATATATTCGATGTAACATAAGATTTATATAATTGTATAAGTTTATAAACTTGTCAGCTCTTGTGCTATTTTGTCGTATATTTATCTTTAATTTAATTTGGATAACTGAACTTACGTATTGATAATGTTACGGTAATCGACGACAAAAATGAAATCGGGGAGTCAAGTTCAAATTCCCGCTAAGACTGTTGCGCTCATTTTTGCACAAAAAAATCGGAATGACATGACCCCCACGTGCTGGTGGTCTCATGGATGGTCGCTGGGAAATTAGAAAATCGGGGGCCGTGTTCGAATTCCAGTCGAGTTCGTTAGATCCACTTACGCGCAATTACACTTAAGAAAGTTATGAATCCATCTGTTCTCCGCACCCCTCCCTTATCTAAATATCAGGGTAGACTGCGTTCTAATTTTCTTTGCTAAACAACCAAGGAGAAAGACAATTCTGAAATCAAAACCGGTTGGGCATAGGGTTAGAAACTTTATACCGTAAAAACCTACAGTATCTGTCTATATTTCTGAGATGAGATATTATGTACACTATTTACATTATTCGGCCGGAGCGTACAACGGCCGAAACGTTGTAATAAATATGGCGACACAGATGAGGACAATAGTCCGAATAATGCAAATAATGCACGTAAAAACCTAGTTGATACGAGAACCACAGCAGCAAGCCCTAGTATTGTTGAGAGATCAAGCTCCAAACCCCACAGTGTATTCCACGGGATTTGAATGAGTGAGTAATTGATTGAGAGAATGAGTGAGTGAATGAGTGTTGCAACCATCCCTTCCTCCTATCAAATATGGTTTAAATAGCAGACTGTGCTCTGTGGCCTTAATAGCCGGTTTAAGGAATATTCAGAAACCGTAGAGAAAGCAAGAGGAAAGTTTTCCTCTGTATTTTCAAAGAAGTCATGGTAATTTACAGAATATAAAGAAATAAGAACCTGGAGATTCATGATCGTCGATATCCTGAACAGACGTGATATTAAATAATCATATTCCAAATACAAACCTATATACCCAAAAGAGAATTCTTCAAAGAAAGCTTAGACTCACGGCCACAATACGTCGAAGCACCGGTTCCTGTAAGATTACTGAAGTTAAGCAACGTCGAACTTGTCCAGCACTGAGCTTGAATTTGTGGGAAGTGTAATGGATAATAGCTCGGAATTGTTAATCGGAGAACTGAGTACCAATTCCAGTTGGGTTCATTAAATTCCCATACGCGCAAATACCATTGGGAATTGTATGTACCCACTTCTATTCCCTCAACTATGGGTTAATTAGTAAGATTTTTATCAATAAACCATACACGCAGACGGCATATAATATTTTTTAAAGGTACTTACGTGTGATTGACTCCCTAATTTAACTCGAGTCATGTTCATAAATAACCTTGCCAGATCAAAACTGTCATATGGAAGTCATGCATTTAAATTTGTTTAAACTACCAGATGTATACAACCGTTTTTTAAGTTCAATATTTAAAAATTACTTTGAGCGAGTGAAGCCTGAGGAGTTTGGCAAATATCATCCCTATTTGAAACTTGTGGGCTGGCGCTACTGAATCACAAACAAAGAACTGTTCCAAATAACAGAAACCACATCCCTCGAGGACTTCCAACAGCAGTAACAACTAAAATGGACAGCCCAAATGAAAATCGTGACATAATCAAGGTGTTAACATTCAACACCACTTCAAATAAAAGGTTAGGAAGGAAACCTTCATCAATACAGGAAAAAAACGATAACAGCTACTGGATGTGTGAAAACGGTTTTCCCTGCCAAACTGACGGAAGAGGACAGAATAACCAAGGCGGACCTTGACAGACCAAGCATCTGACAGCCCTATGCTAGTAGTTTTGCCAGATTTTGACTGTCTCAATACCTTTAAGGCGCTTCTAGCCAAATATGTGGGCTTCTTGTCCACCAAAATCAAATTCACGCGAATGGCTTCGTCAAACTCTCTTTGATTCACAGCCATCTCCGGCACCGACACCGGGAGTGGAGAAAGGAAAGATGACGATCTCGATGACTGGATACGAGTGGGTGCTGACAACAATTCAGTTTGCAGACTGTAAAATCCAAGTAATTTGTTCACTTAATTTGTTTAGTTTATTTTGACTCATGTTGAAGAATGAGAAGATCACGATAAAAGTTTAGGATAAAGTTTTAGCATAAATGGTTCCGAAGGAAACCCCCATCAATATTGGAAATAGCGATAACACCTTCTCCGCTTGAGAAATCTGTTTTCTTAAGAAAATATTTTAAGAGAAAGGTTTTATAACTTAACTGAAAACAGTACTGGTTGCTCCGTCAATGAATGGCAGAAGTTTCCTTATAGGGAAACGGATAATATTACTGAAACCATTACGTGATAAAGTTTTAGATTGGTTGGAGATATATGACGTTGTAACGACTTTACTGTAACATTTGCAATCAACTATTTTCCTTATACTAATACTATTTTCCTGGTCCCTAATCTCGTCACAACGCTATGGTAACGTTGCGAAGTTCTGGAGGTGAAAACTACAGAGGAGAAATAACACCAGAATACTTTTTCTTCGCAATATGTATAGAAGATATGAGGTTTCTTTTCGTATTTTAAAAAAATGAGAATCGCTGATTTAAATGATGAATACCCGTTATAATATCTCGCTGAATTTAAAAACAAAACAAAATATTTTCTGATAATTTGATGTTAAAAGGCAACGTGTCTGCAATGTTACAAGTGAATATTGCAAGCAATTTGTAAATAGTCGATAAAATTTTTTTTTGCAGCGTCTATGTAATGTAGCAATGTTGTAGCAAATTGGAGTCAATTATAACTGAATGTGGCAGATTGTGAGGAGTCGACAGAAAACTATTTTACAACTTCTATGTAATGTTGTAACAATATTGTAGCAACGTTGTAGCAAATTGGAGTTCATTGCAACTGAATGTGGCAGATTGTGAGGAGTCGACAGAAAACGTACTTGCTACATTGATACCATATTGTAGAACATTGCAGCAACGTCATATTTTAGCTGAGATAGATATGAATTTGCGTTTTAAGCAGCTGAAGGCCCATTACACTCACAAACACACACACACACAAACACACACACATATATATATATATATATATATATATGAAAAGCACTTTGTATATACATAGGATGGAAAGTTAAATGCCATTTTTGTGTTTTCACGAGTTCTGAGTATTTATCGAAAATTACAAAGGAAAATTGGAGTCACTTAGAACTGAAATTGGTCTCATTTGCTTTTTTATTGACTGTAATAATATTTTAAATATTTCGTTTATTCTTTTATCCGTACACAAACGTCTTTCAATTTGTCAATACATTCTTCATATGTCTTACGCATTTATTAATGTGGTGTACTATCGCATGTCTGGTCACATCTATGTACTTCAAAGCATGGAATGAAATAAAAATACTTGTTTTTTTACACTATAATGATTTATTTTTCCTAATAGTTTTCTTTGTCAATGCACTTAATCCAGTGACGAATATTAAACACATAGATCGAAAATTTCAATTTTAACCTCCTCAAATCAAAGGGGTAGCGTTATCTGTCCTCCTGTGGGGAGATTGTCCTGTATTCACCGCCATATAATAGAATTGATATCCCGTAACAGTTCAGTGCTCTTTTCTTTGTTTCTAACGAAATTGTTCTGTCTCTTAATACTTTGCTTAGCTTTTGGAAGGCATCTTTCGCTATCACAATGCGCCTTCGGATTTCGGTGTCGCACATTGCGGCCTCTCTTTAAACACTTCTGTGGTATTTGAATTGATGTATTGTTTGATTTTGAAATCTCCAATTTGAAAGTTGCATAGAAAAGTAGCCTGCCTTAGTTCACTTCAAAGTGCTATCTTTGCGACTAAATTCAGTTTACCTTTTTATCTCTTCTACTTCTCAAAAAGCTGCAAAGTTGTCTTTCGAGATGACATCAGCTGCCTCATCTCGTTCTTCTTAATCTCGTCCCCGAGCGGAAATCGTAAAAATGTAGATGAATTGTTAATGAATTGGCGAAAATTCTACACGATACTTCGCTGAGAATTGTCAGCGCAGTAGTTACAATGTACACAAATTCACTGAATGACTGATTACTGAGTACCTCCCCTCCACGAATGTCGGCATGTTCATGTGGATGTGTGTGTGTGTGTGTGTGGCTACGCATGCGGAGTAGTTCTCCTATGGTTTGTCACCAAGTTACATCAAACCCGCTCAAATGGTTCTAGAGATTTTCAAAATAGCTGGGTCCATTTCGGACACACCTAAGATATTAGTATGTATTTATAGTTAAATACTTATTCCAAAACGAGCGAGAGAGAGAAAGAGAGAGAGAGTGAAAGAAAGTGAGAGAATGTGTGTGTGTGTGAGAGAGAGAGAGAGAGAGGACGAAAGTGAGAGAATGTGTGATAGAGAGAGAGAGCGGACGAAAGTGAGAGAATGTGTGTGAGAGAGAGAGAGTTGAGAGACATTGAAAATGGGAGATAGAGTGAGAGAGAAAAATGTGAGAGAAAGATAGTGAGAGAAAGTGAGAGAGATATAAAGTGAGATATAAAGTGAGAGATAGAAAGTGAGAGAGAGAATGCGAGAGAGAAAGTGAGAGAGAGAGAAATGAAAAATAGATTAAGAGAAAGTGAGAGAGAGAGAAAGAAAGAGGGGGAGAGAAAGTGAGAGAGAAAGGATATGAATTTGAACATACTGTTTAAAATAATGTCTCTCCATGTCAACAGAGAAAGAATCAGAGCGAGAGCGAGAGAGAAGAGAGAAGAGAGAAATTGATATTGTGTCAGTATGCTTGCGTGTGTATGTGAGAAATATCACACACCTTCCCCATCTTTTTAACAGGCGTAGAGATTTATCCTTTGTTTAGGTTTGGGTTTCCGGTTCCTTCTAAAATCTTTTCCAACCTTTTCCCTCCCAGTATCACGGTACGACTTAGTGGCATTATCGCCTTGCTTGGGGTGAAATGAGTAAAAAAAAAGAGAGTGAGAGTGAGAGTGAGAGAGAGAGGGTAGAAAGAATATGCGAAAATATATTAAACTAAACATAAATACATAAATAAATAATGGAAGAAAGATAAAGCCAGACATAAAGAGGGTGGGTGATGAGGATGTATGTATGTGTGTATGTGTGTGCGTGTGTGGAAAGAGGAGAGGGTTTGAAGCGAGAGGGAAAGAGTGTGAGAGAAGAAGCAGTACGCGTTTCTCATTGGCTGATCCGAGTACTTTATTGCCTCGTTTTGATTTCGAGTCCTTCTCTCTCAAATTAGGATACGAAAAAATATATTTACAACAAAACACTCTGCACAGATTTCAAATTAATATGTTTACGATGAAAAACACCGGAAAATGATGATTGTTTATGTTGGTTTGCTTTCATTTTTCGTCTTGTTTTTTTGTTTTTTTTTACTTTTACTTTTGCTTTTCGTCTTTCAACGGGGAAAATACTGACGATCTTCCCGGTGCCAATTTAAAACAAATTGTCAGGATGAATTTTTCTTAACGTTTATTTTGTTAAACAAAAGACATGAATATTAACATTTGAGTGGCAACACTATCGACTGTGGCGTCTTTCTGTCTGTCCACCATTTTGTCTTTTTGTTGTAAGTGTCTCTTCAATTAAAATTCGACGGAAAGGTAGCCACAGTTGTGGAAGTTCTTTAGGTGGGTGGATGGATGTTTGCTGGCAGGTGGTTGTAGAACAGAGGTCGACAACCTTTTGGAGAGATAGGACCAGACTGCTATGTAGTGTCTCGGAAGAGGGCTATGATATCGAGTGTACTAAAAATAAATTGTCTGTACGTCAGATCACTTCGTCCAGAAGGCTACCTTGGTCTGGAGGTTTACAGTAAAAACGAACTTAATGTTATATTATTTAAACAAGGTTCCTTATTTTACTGCAGGAATAACAGGATAACAATTAACACAATCAACAAAAAAAGCGAATTCCTTATTATAAAGAAATACAGTTAAAAATGGCAAATTATTTAATCAGGTACTTGTTTCTGCTTATTGTTCGATAACGTCTCCTGATGACAGGAGCAAAATATCATTCATATGGTTATCACCTAACCTTGTTTTTAAACGACTTTTAGGGGTTATCAGAGAAAATACAAAGGCTCTGCGATCCATATAACATCAGGACAACCTTCAAAAGCTGGACGACACTTCGCAGATATCTCTCCCGAGTAAGATCCCCATAGAGGAGAACATGACTAAAGATTGTGTGTACGCCATCCCGTGCAGCTACGGAAAGAAATATAAAGGGGAGACAGGCCGCCCCCTTAAGGTAAGGCTTCAAGAACACCGGAAAGCTGTAACACGAGGGGAAGTGGAACAATCAGGCGTGGCTGACCACATATGGAGAGAAAAGGGAGATCACCGCCCTCTGTGGGATTAGGTTCAGATCATAGACAAAGAACATAATTGGAAAATTCGTAAACTTAAGGAATCAGCACATATTCTAGGCCACAAAAATCCCCTGAGCCGACCAAGCATAGAAATGAATTCAATATGGGAACCAGTAATAAGGAGTGCCAGAGAAAAGCGATAATAACTACTAAAATTGCAATATGAGCTCTGGTAAAAACATATAGATAACAGCAAAAATTGCAATATGAGCACTGGAAAAAAAATGAGGCTGAAGACTTTAGGCTTATAATACCCAGAAATTCATATACGGACACATGGCACAGTGGATAAAGGCGTTGGTTAGATCCAGTGACAGGACCCAAAGAGTATGAGTTAAGGTGGTTTAGGCGCTGGAGAACTTGGAGAAGGGAATTAACAACAGATAACTGATATCTGACATCCATGAGACATGGCACGTGGAACTAGAACAGTCTACCCCAGTGAGCGAAATAAAGGGTTCAGTTCGACATTCCAACCACCTGAAGAAGGCCGGAGCGTGCAACGGCCGAAACGTTGTGATAAATATGGCGACAAAGATGAAGACAATAGTCCGACTAATGTAAATAGTGTACATAATACCTCACCTCATAAATATAGACAGACTTTTAGCATATATTCCATTTTCGACAAAAAGTTTTTCCCAAGCATATGTACTTCCCAAATAATGATACTTTTTTGCCCCTTTTCGCATTATTCAATAGGCTTTTATATTTTCCGCTTGCCTAAATATATTTCTTGTAGAAGTCAGCAGTGGTTTCGGAATGAAATTTGAATTTAAAAAATTGTCGTATTGTAAGTTAATTAACGCCAACTGATATTTTTCTACCACTTGCTCCACAAATTAATTAGATTATTAGTGTCCAGGTATTAAGCTGGCGTTCTGGACAAAAATCCTTCGCGGGTCGAATGTCGCAAGGGGGCCGTGGGTTACCGAACCCTATTGTAGAGTAATGGATCTGTCAGAAAGAATTAGGCCACAGCTTAGTCTTATCAGAATTTCGATTATTTGGGGTGATTTTCGACGTTTTAATGAGCGATTTCCTTAACAGATCGATTGGCTCGTTTCGTAAGAGGGACTGAAAATCGGAAAATAAGTTTTCACCAGTTTTTTTTTTTTTTTTTTTTTTTACGGAGTAACGCAACTGCTTTTTGTTATTCACAGAGTTTTGTTGCTGACGAAAAGGTTTCTAGCATGATGGCGTTTATAAAATGACGGACGTTTTAATGACCGTTTCAATTTTATACTCATCGGAAATGTTTCTGGTTTTAAGTACAACCTAGGCATGTGTTTGTAGATTGTGCAAGAATAGGGAGTTTTTTAATAGTCGCTGCCGATTATCACTCATTGTAAAGTAGGTATGTCCAATATTTCGCTAAAAAGTGGTATACCTTGACGACAAAAGGTCCCCAAATTGATAAAACAATTTTTAACGTTTAAATATTTATGTTGTTATTAAAGAGGAAAGACCAAAGAATTTTCTGAATATTTTTTCAGATTTTTTAATCCTTCCTATAAATGTTAAAAATTTTATTAAAAAATCTTGTTTTTTTTTTCGAGTCAAAAAAATTTCGTAAAATCGAACTTATCGACATTTCTGTCGGAAAGATCATAGTTTGTTAGTTAAAAAATCATGAAAAATCAATTACATCTTTTTTTTTTGTTATCTTAGGAAATTTAGAATGATTAAAGTATACTTAATGTAATTTGAAAGAAACATTACTTACATTTTTAGCAGAAAATCTTTTAAGAGAGATATTTCCAACCGAGGTGGTCTATTTTCGTGCCCGTTGATAGGCGTTAATTGATGTACGTCAATATATTGACAACTTACGGGAGGGGGGTTTATTGGACGGTAGCGCAGAAGTGATAACAACCTTTTGTCATATTGTGTATTTAAAATTGAAACAAAAAAAAAATTAATGTAAAAATTCATTTTTCATCAAAAAATTTTTTTTCTTTCAGATAATAATTACCTTCGTAGATATTATTCAGAAAAGCCATTAAAAACTTTCTTAATTAAATATTGTCTTAGTTTTATTGGGTTTTGTATTTTTACAATTGAGGTAAAAGTTTGGACAATTTTGGACATTTTTTTAACAAAAAAATCGATGATTTAGATTTTTCAGAGTTTTGTGCATTTAATTAAAAAAAAAAAAATTCAGGTTGCAAATAAAATTTTTTTGAGTTTTCATAAAATTAAGTTCGAGGGGTGTAACAGATATAAAAAAAATATTTATACCATGACTTTCAAAGAGACAAACATTTCTAAAATAAGTTCTGAAGATTTCATTAAATTCCAACAAGTACTTTATTTCTACAAGAATTTACAAATTAATATGTCTTTCAACTGAAAAAAAAAAACAACTAAAAAAAAACGCTAAAAAGGCCTAAATTGGACATACCTATTAAAGGTTTTACTTATTCTGTACAGAACATGTTTGTCATATGTGTATGATGAGATTAATATTCAGGCTTTTACAGATTGTGTAGACAGATATTTTTTGGTTTAAAAATGATGAGATTTTTAATGGTCATTACTGTTTTCGATTCATCTAAAAGTTTCCGGATTTTGCATATCAACAACTCATGGGTTACTTAATGCCGAAATTTAATTTTTTGCGGTGCTTTAGTAATTTTTTTTCAAAAAAGTATTACTGGTAATTTTTCTCTTCCTTTTTGCAATATTATATTGCTGGCAAATATTTCTTTTACTATGAAAATGTATTCTTGGTAGTCTTACTACAAAATGTATTTTTATACTTACATAATGTTTTTGACCTCAGCCTATTTGCCCATGGTTGTGACCATAACAGGTGCTACCATCCTGGGTCAGGGTGAAGCTGGAAACAACAGAATTTAAGAGGTGGTTCCACACTCCTCAAAACCTCCAGTCTCCCGATCAGAGGCCTTGCTTCCGGATGTAGTTTATCATCATACCCAGGACGGCTTTACATACGGTGTAAATTGATCCACAAAGGATGTTTAACCTTGCGTTAGTCCTCTTGGGATTCCGAAATGGATAGTCTCTTGGGTTCTTTACACACCTATAATGGAAAGAAGCTTATAGTTTTACAATTATGTAAAATATTGTTATACTGCAGCAATAACATAACAATATACATTAAATCAAAACATAACAATATACATTAAATACAATAACATAACAATATACATTAAATCAAAACTTGAAGTGAAGATATAATTATTCATTGAAATGAAAATTATATAATGAAAATTATTATATATTATTATTACATAAACATATACTGTAAATTGTAGATGGAAAACAGAAATACAATAACAGAATTAAAGTTTTATTCATGGAAAATAGACACAATTTATTCCCATGACTAGAAAGATATCACATTAGCTAAATTCATAATAACATGACTAAAATAGTGATATATATATATATACATAGCACCAGTTGATAATAGCAAAAAAATTAGATTAATTATTTATTATAAAAAATTTAAAACTTGTAACCTTATAGTTAAAAATAATAATTCACCTCCTAGAACAAAATTAAATAGAGCAAATATTATTTACGAATTCAAATGTCCATTAAGGAATTGTATTCCTCAAGAATCAACTTTCGTAAATAATTATATAGGCCACACTACAAATCGTTTAACACGCAGATTAACCCTACACCTTTCTGACAATAGCTCAATTAGATCTCATTTAAATATTCATGGAGACCTACCGGACACTATTCGGAATATACTTGTCGACAACACTAATATAATAGCATCATCCACTTGCAAAAAAAGGCTAAAAATAATGGAAGCCTTACTTATAAAATTAAACAAACCAACCCTTAATAATATTAACTTTGAACATGGACATAATACCTTGACCGTGTTTTGAAACAAAAAAATGAATCACTTTATAAAACACACACAAACTATTTCTAATTCTAACAGTTGAAATATAATCCTTGATAATGGCTAAATGTATAGCCGAAAGCGCTCGGAAAAGAACATTCGGACAATTTTTATATAATTTATCCTCTGAAAAGAAAAACTTTATTAGATCGCACGAGAAATTATATAAAAAACTAAATAAAAGCACCTTGTCAGTCGTTTTTAATGAAATGTGCTTGAAAGAAGGATTGCTGCCTAAATACACAAATATATATATATATATATATATATATATATATATATATATATATATATATATATGGATAAAATGTCCAAATTATGCAAAAATGAAAATAACACTCAAATCTCTTTTTAACAAATACATTTACCAAATTACACAAAAATATCTTGATAAATTAAAGAGTAAAAATATTCAATAAAATCGCCATTGGCTTCAACCACGGCCTCCAGTCGATTTCGGAATCTCCTGCATCTCTTCTGGACGGTCTCCTTGCTTAAGTTGGTGAATGCTGCCATAATCCTTGTCTTCAGTTCATCTTTGGTCTTACAAGGAGTTTTGTCAGTCTCTCGCTCAAATGCGCTCCACACATAATAATCATGGGGGGTTCGGTCTATAGGTGTCTAGATCTAAGGGGTGATGTGGTTGCAGAAATTGTCTGACAGCCATGACTGGGTTCTCCTGATTGTGTGGCACGGTACAGAGTCCTGTTGCCGGACAGTGTCTTCCCGCAGCCACACATTCGACCCAGAGCAACACTACCTCATCAGAGCACTTGATGTAGGCCCCTGAGAAGAGTCTGGGACTCTATGGGAAGATGCACGGTGGCACAAAGTCTCCATCACTAGTGATCACTCCAAACACTTTCGTAATCACCATTGAATCATCCAATTCTTTCCGAAACTTCTATAGTGTCATTAGATTGACATCCAAACACTCTGATATGTTCGTTTTGGACCTTCCCGCGCAAATGCCAAGCACTACCGCTTGCCGTTTCCAAATTTGTGGCGGAGTGAATTGCGTCATGGGGCTTTTTTTTTCTTAGTCGGTGCCCAACTGACCCTACTATACTGTGCAGTCGACAAAATCAATAACTAACAGAGCGCTTGCGCGAAAAAAATAAAATGGCCCAAATTTACCCATCTCATCCTATATATATATATATATATGTGTGTGTATAAAAGGAAAAATTCTTATCGATATTGTAATGCTAAATTTATTGAGACATCACGAGATCAATACAAGTTACATTTAGACTCTACAATCACAAGAGATACGAAAATTGGTCAGCTTCCAGACATTTATTAATGCGGCGAACTACTACTTGCGCAACGTTGGCCAAAGTGTCCAAAGGGATTGCTGGACATGAATTTTGAATTTCTTGTCTAAGTCAATGTAAGGTCATCTGTCGAGAAAATATCGTACTACAGTAAACAGTGTTATCAGAATTTGATAAAACTACGAAAAACAAGTTTTTCATTTCCTGAAGTGTGTATACATTTTGGGGGTGGACACTATATATATATATATATATATATATATATATATATATATATATATATATATATATATATATCGCATTGAAGAGCTGTGATACGGCGAAACAGTAATGTCTGCGAATATATATATATATATATATATATATATATATATATATATATATATATATATATTTATATTTAGTTTACGAAAAACTAGGTAATCCATATGGGTAGACCCAAGGAGGTTCTTTTCTTCTGTTCCATATTCTCTTTGGGGAAAATTGTTGCCTCATAAATCTGATGATCCGCTGTCCTTTAAAAGGGCTGTGGTGAAATAATTTATTATATGGAACCTTAAAGTGCTCTGTTTTTATTTAAATATACATATATATATATATATATATATATATATATATATATATATATATATATATATATATATATCGCATTGAAGAGCTGTGATACAGCGAAACAGTACTGTCTGCGAATATATATATTATTACTGATATATATATATATATATATATATATATATATATATATATATATATGTTTGGTATTTAGGCAGCAAATTTTCTTTTAGGCATGTCTGATTAAATAAATTACAAATATTACGTTTGCTTATTCATAGCATAATCCTTTTATATTGCAAATATTTTTTCTATGTATTACAATCAACTATTCAAATGTAATGTCAATCGACGTCTCCAGATGCCTTGATCTTTCTCTTCAACCTTTCCTCCTTCACTCCTCTTTGCTCTCATTCCAACTCTCTGTAACCCCTTACGTGCTAGTGGCTTCCCGCCTTGTTTGGGGTGAAACGCTTATATATATATATATATATATATATATATATATATATATATATATATATATATATATATATATTATGAAAACTTACCTTCGTTAGTCAGTTGGGGGGGACAGGACATCAAAGAAAACAAAGCGACGCCTGCCTCCCACGACAACAGAGCTACAACTACGCCACCCTGCGTTCTACACACTCTCATTGAATAAGGAGAGTAAGGAAAGGGAGCAAATGAAACAAGTTGGCAACTAGGAATTACAAGTACTTTAAAAATTAAAGTAACAAAATACCCCATGTGACTAACGCAGGGTTAAGAAAACGGGGTATTTAATGGTCGATGCTTTATAAAGGACCCGGATTTTTAAAGACGGCAATGACGTGGTAGCCATCATGTAATCTTGTGAGCGTTTTTTTTTCTATATCAGTGGGAACTGATTACATTTATTTTTAATGCCTTTAATTTCTGTATTTTTTTTTTATACTCTTGATTTTTATGGATTTTTAAAAATATTTCACCCCAAGCAAGGCGGTAAAAATCCACTAGGATGCAAGGGGTTAATGAAACCGAAAGAAACAGATAGAACATTTAAGGGATGTGATTCAACGACAATTGGTATCGCGTTTAAATTTTTGACGATTCTAGTTGACAAGAAAGCCGGAAGAGTGTTTCGCAAATGCTGGAGAAAAAAAAAAATATTAGCATGAAAATTTATTTTTTTTATCCCTATTTTATTCACTTTTTTGTTTATTTATTGTCATGACATCTAAAACCATTCAAGCATAAAACGATGGATTCAGTGTCGAATCTTCGCAAACTTATGGGCAAGAGATTAAATTTGTTCCAACGAGAGAAAGATATATATTTTAAAGAGAAAAGAGAAGCCGCAAATGTTTTTAGTTATAATGTTGATTTATTTGTTTGATTTAAAAAAAAAACAATATTATACTTTACTTTTCATATTTTTGCTACACGGGTTTCAGGTTTTGTGCCCATCATCAGGCGAAGAATGGTTATTTTCATATATTATTTAAAGGAATTAATTTTTTTTCCTTTTATGTTTTCCTATGTTTAACCAATATCTTTTGGGTGTGGTAGTAATCCAAATGCTTGGATTGGTGGAGAAAATGTTCCTCTGCTTAAAGGGTAATAAGACAATTATGATTAGTCAGAGAAAGATGGAAAGAAGAAGGTCTTTGTTTTTATTTTGTAATGACCTCTGTATCTTTTTAAACCTATCTACATTTTGGAGTATTGTGTGTGTGTACGCGCACGCGCGTGTGTGTCTGTATGATATTTAATTATCATCAACAGAATTTGTTTTACATATTGCTCTATTGTAACATTTACAGAATTTGTTTTACATATTACTCCACTGTAACATTTGGGATCCAGGATACACACACACACACACACACACACACACACACACATATATATATATATATATATATATATATATATATATATATATATCATGGATGTCAAATGTTTGATGCCTTCTTTTATCCTATGTATCTGAGACATTTAAAATCTTTCTGATAAAAGTGTCCATTTTATTTTAAACTTTCACTTTGCTCACATGTTCAGTCCATGGTATTTTCCGCACGTAGAACCACTTCTCTGATGCCTCAAAAGTCAAGTTCGATATTTTGGAAGCCTTATAATGTGTTCTGGATACATTTTGAGAAAGGGTATTTCGTCATTTCATTACACACTTTTTACATGGAATTTTTTTTACATGTTTCTGTACTCTAAGATCAACAGAACTTTTTTAATTGTAAAATCTTTGTAAAGATCTGGCCAAATATAAAACTCAGTGCGACCATATATTTATCGGTCAGGCTGCATGATCTTGTCTTTTTTTCCATATGCCTTGTCCATTCAGGACGTAGCTGCTCATCTCATTCACAATTTCTTGGTCTTTGTAGCGCTTAGTAAATTACGTCTTTCTTTTTGTTGCTATATCTGCCAACCATTTACCCAAGCTTGTTAGGTATGTAATGTACTGCTTTCTTTTGCCTTCAATCGGCCCTGTGAGTATCAAATTTTCTAAGCCCTCTTTCCTCAATATGTGCCCGGGAAATTTCAACTGTCTCTTTCTGATGTTACGCATAAGTGTCCGTTTTGTTTCCATTTTCTATAACACTCTGTCTACGGTATTCTCAGTATCCTTCAATAGAACCACATTACTATTACTTCTGTAGAACCATATTACTGCTACTTTCTTTTTCATCTGTGACGAGATTGCCCTGTGCTATATAGGAGGACCGATATTACATTCCAGCACTATTTTCTTTGTCTTTAATGAAAATTTCCTGTTTCTTAATACTTTGTTTAGCTTTTGGAAGGCACATATCGCTATTCTAATATTCTTCGGATTTCGGTGCCACATTTTACGTCCTCTGTTAATACATTTACCAGATATTTAAATTTTCGGACTTGCTTTATTTTCATGTTTCCGATTCGTAGTTTGAATCTTGGGCTGTTTCTTTTGCTAACAACCGTACATTCTGTCTTTCGACAATTGATGTTTAGTCCTTTCTTCTCGCTTTCCTTCACTATCTTTTGTAGCAGTTCTTGCAGTTTCCTTAGTGTGTCTGCCATCAATACTGTGTCGTCTGCGTATCTAATTTTGTTGAGATTGTATCCGCCAATAATGAAACCTGGTAGGAATTTTAATTCTCTCATAATCGCCTTTCCGTAAAACACACCTTTCTATTTTCGTATTCACTGAATTACTTTCCTATCCGCATGCAGGCGGTTCGCACCCAGTATAAGCCCTGGATTATTGTAATACACTTTCCAAATATATCAAGCTTATCTAGCAGTTCCAGCGGTAAAGTAATTAATTATGTTTTATATTTTGATATCTCTGGTATCCACCCGTGTTTTCCTGGTGGGTGGGATAATTCACAACGAATCATAAAATAACTGAAAATACTTCTCACCATTTAATTCATATAATTCAATAAAACACTCGTAACCATGAAATTCGTGTTCATTAGGCTATTCTTTTTAATTAAGAGTTATCTCCCTTGCGTTTGGCGCCCATATACCCTTGTTCCCACCACTCTGAGAAGTCTATTGAAATGAAGAAAAATGGCGTTTCGGATAACGCGCTGTCCGAAGCGATTAAATGACGGCAAAATATTGTAAAGAACGCAACGAAAAGGCAAACCATTTGCAAGGAATATGGCTGGTCTTATGATCTGCAAGCTTAATTTCAAATGTAACTGTCAGGCTTGATGAAGCCAACGCTTTATAATCATGGTCCTTACGCGGAAGTGAGGCTTTTTTGTTGCACATACTGGATTTACGGTCACCTCAGATGTGTTCGCTTTGATTATATTCACCTCCAAAGCATCAGAATAAATCCGGATAATGTGTATTTAATCTGAAATGTTAATATATCCAAGATAAGGAAAAATAGATCCTAGAGGTCATTTGAATAATTTCCCCCTCCCCAAGCAAGGCCATAAAGGCAGCAAGACGCAAGCGGTTACTGAAGATGAAATGCAATAGAGGGAAGGAAACTGAGAAATCGTATAATTTCCGGATTAAATCCAAAGAAGAATCTGCAATATTATCGATCACGATATGGCATCTCGGCTTCAGTCACGTACGCACTACGTAACGTAGCTTCGCTTTGCCTTTCCTATAAATATTTTCAGATGTTTTCTAGTGTCCCGATGAGCTTTGTAGCGGGTAGGTAACTCAAGCCGAGATGCCATATCGGGATCGATAATATTGCAGATTCTTCGTGAATTTAAAGGTAGTACCAAAATCTATTTACCAGAGATTGTATTTGCCATTTGCTACCGGAAATGACACAAGGTCGATGTTTAAAGTAGATTTAACGGTAATTCCCCAGAAAAAATTGCCCACGTTCCATCGGCGCTTCTCTTTTTGGGGACGCTTCAGGCTCTAGGAAATTAACCCTTCTCCTTCCCGAAGTATAGGTAACACCTGGCAGGTGGGGGGGCTTCCTGTAGCTTGGTCTAATATTATTAGTATCGTACGCATCCCTCCTGGGGGAGGGGAGGGGAACGATTGTACTTAATTGGCAGCTATAGCTCATCATTTTAGGATTTAAATTGCTATGTTTAACCGTAAGTTCACTTCTAATGGTTTTTTTCTCTTGAACTTCTCGTTGGTGAAAAAACTCTCTTCCGGCATTTGGCTTTCTCGTCAATCAACAAAAAAATATAAATTCAACGTCAATCTTTCATTGTGGCGTATGATTGTTCAACTCGGAGAACGGAATAGTCGAAGAAAGTTTGAATTTTATTTAAGGTCGCATATATTACTTTTATGCTAACGTTTCTTTTGGAAAGCAGGAATGAGACTTACCCTACGTTCATTTTCAGTAAACGTTTCCAATCATGTCTCGTTACGATTTCCAATCCTCTGTAGCGCATAGGAAATTTTGTCTAATTGATATCTCTCCTAAACCTTGTACTACCAACCATTATCCTCATATCGTTATAATATCCTTTTAGGTGGCTTATGCGCTGTTTGCCCCCGTCTCTCTTGCCTTCAGTATGTCCTGTGAGTGTCAACGTTTCCAAACCCACTTTCCTCATTATGTGTCCTAGAAATCCCAACTGTCTCTTTCTGAGTGTCCTAGACAAATAAACGGTTGGGTCTGGTTGGTTGATTTTAGATACCGACCCTTTTTGTGTCTAATTTCGAGTCTGGTGTGGGGTATGCAGTCATAATTGTGCTCTTTATTCCGTAGTGATGCTCGTTATATATTACTCCACACCGAGGCGCCCTGAAATTTTGCTTGGTTGCTCAGTTTCCTGTTTTTACAGCATTTCAACACTTTTTGGGTTATTTAATGTCGATTTTGATCAGGGCATACAGAAAGGATCGAACACTACTTACAGGGGGGCGACACTATTTTTGGGACACTTTGAAAAGTGTGCTTAAAGGTGTTTTTTGCTGCCGAAAGCTTTTGTGTTGATGAGTAGGTAGTTCAGCAGTAACTGTCCATTAATGGTATGAACATTGATTGATGGGTTTGTCTTTGGTTTCATGTTTTCTTTATTTAGGCGACACTATTTTTCGAACATGACACAAATTCCGGGTTTTTTAATGATTTAGTTGTCGAACGTCTACAATATGCAAATTTTCTGCAGGTAAATTGTACCCTGACCATTACGTTTGAGTATCTTTACCATTCACTGCGAAGATGTATTAAAATCCTGAAGAAGAATGCATTCAAAAGAAGTCATCAGTTTGTTCCAAAAGAAGAGAGAAGACGGGCTCAGCATCCGAAAGATCGCCGCTGAGATGAAGCTACCGAAGTCAACAGTTGAATACATGCTAAGTACAGACTATGAGCGGAAGAAGAAGAGAGAACGGAAAAAAAAACAATTTCCAAGAGAACAGAAAGAAGAATGAAGAGGAGTGTTACGAGGTTGTTATCATCTGGAGAAAAGGTGACAGCGAAGAAAGTAAAGGAGAAGTGTGAACTTGACGTCAGTGTTCGAACTGTACAAAGAAAGCTACACGAAATTGGACTTAAGTATGCTAAAATCAAGAAAAGAATTACACTAACGAGAAAACACAAGGAGGCAAGGCTGGAAAGCTCTAAATGATGAATAACAAACCATGTCGACTTCAAGAAAGTGATATTTACTGATGAAAAACGTTTTAAGTTCGATGGACCTGACGGGTGGTGTACATGGTTGAGAAAAGGTGAACCTGTTACTCTCAACAAGAGACAGATGGGAGAAGGAGGAGTCATGGTTTGGGGTATGGTATTTCCGAATGGAAACTTGTGGCTCGAGTGGTTAAAAGGACGCCAAAATAGCTTGAGCTACAGAGAACTTTTGGAAAAGAGAGCCCTACCACTCATAGAAAAAGAAATGGGGAGTAATTTTATTTTGCACCAAGATAACTGCAGCATCCATGTGGCCAAATCAGTGAAGAATTGGATGTGTGAAGCAAATATAACTACTCTGGAATGGCCTGCAAGAAGTCCAGACTTAAATGTAATTGAAAACATATGGGAAATGCTTGCAGAGCTTGTTTACGACGGGCCGGAAATAACCAGAGAGGCTGAACTGTGGCAGCGCATAAAAGATGCTAAAAACAGACTGCTAGAAACACGAAGAGACGTTATTATCAATATGTATGAACATTATGAAGATAGACTGATACACGCTTAGGTGATTATGGGAGACAGTTTGGTTTGGTTTGGTTTGGTTTATTTTGTTTTACGGCATATCAACCTCAATGGGTTATTTAATGCCAACAACATTTTTAGGATAGATTCGTATGAATAGAATATGTATTCTTTGGTTTAGATTGGTTTGGTTTATTTTGTTTTACGGTATATCAACCTCAATGGGTTATTCAATGCCAACAACATTTTTATTGCTGGTAATATTTTGTTTTAATATTTTCCTTCAAAATTGTATTGCTGATAATAATTTTTTTCAGAAAAAGTATTGCTGGTAATAGTTAACTATTTGCCCATAGCTGGGACCCTAACAGGTGCTACCATCCTGGGTCATGGTGGACCTGGGAACAACAGAAATTGAGAGGTGGTTCCACGCTCTCAAAACCTCCTGATCAGAGGCCTTGCTGCTGGATGTAATTTATCGTCTTACCCAGGACGCGGATGTAGTTTAACGTCTTACCCAGGACGAGAGACAGTTTGTATTGAGTCTTGGTGGGTGAAGCTTAGGAATTCGGTTTTAGAGGCATTGACATAGAGCCCGACATGGTTGCCAGAATTTTCTAGATGATTTAGGAGAAAGGTGGCATTGATAATGGTGGCTGCTGTGATAGCGCGGCCATTTACAGAGTCAATATCTATCAACCTTTTTGCAGGATATCGACTTGAGACTCTTGGTGATAAAGAAAAGCCTCAGACTCTCTTCTCCGTCTTAATTGTCAACCAAGCATTCTTCTCTATGATACCCTTAATTTTCTTTGGTTGACTTCATGACATATAAACACGTATTGGGTTATTTAATGTCGATTTTTGATGGTTCATTCAGTCGTCAATTTTAATGGTCAAACAGATTAACCACTTCAACCATAACCATAAACACACACTGATTAATTTAAATGCACCAAATTTGGCAAATATTACACATGTCCTCAGATTCAGTCACTCAGTTAATTTCCATACGCGATACACGCTTGGGCGATTGTCTCTTTCGATTCATGACTGACAAGGCAGAACATTCTCCCGCAGTAGGTTGCCATTTCTTTCTGCAATATACTGTTTGCCAACCAAGGCTCTAGTACCGAGTCCGTATTGATATTCTATCTTTTTATCCTGATCAGTCAGTTCATTGCAATACGCGATACACGCTTGGGGGATTATGTCGCACTCGATTCATGACTGACAAAGCAGAAGATTCTCCCGCAGTAGGTTGCGGTTTCTTTCTACGATAGTCTGGTTGTCAGCCAAGGCTATAGGACCCAATCTGTCCTGATATTCAATTCTTTTATCCAGATCAGTCAGTTAATTGCCATACAGTATACACCCTTGGGTGATTATATCTTTTTCGATTCATGGCTGACTAGATCAGTCAGTTCTTTGCCATATGCATTACACGGTCAAGAGATTATGTCTCTTTCGATTCATGAATGATTAGGCGGAAGATTTTCCCGTAATCGGTTGCCGTTTCTTTCTATGGTAGACCGGTTGCCAACCAAGGCTATAGGACCCAGTGTTGTCCTTAATATTCAATCCCTTTATCCAGATCAGTCAGTTAATTTCCATACGGGATACACGCTTGGATGATTATGTCTCTTTCGATTCATGACTGACTAGGCAGAAAATTTTCCCGCAGTCGGTCGCCATTTCTCTCTACGGTTTAGATCTAGTCTGCCTTGCTGTTTAACTCATAGCTGGTAGGAGAAGAGATGGATTCATACCTTTCCAAAAAGATATTTGCGCATAAATGGATGTAACGAACACAATTGGAATTCGAACTCAGCTCTATACCGATAAACATTACACCATAACATACATCAGCTTAGAGGCGAATTAATTTAATAAGAACCTATTCACAAAATCATAATCGATAAATCATTCTCTGAAAGCGTTTTCTCCTCAGTAAATACATTGTAAATTATTTTTCCTGTCAATCGCAAAATCATTCTTAAACGAGAAACTGTTATTTACCAGCATTATCGAAATTGATGAATGAATTTCATTCCTCAACGAATATTTGCTGACTGTCAGCAGTTTAAGCATTTCCGTTTATGACGAAAGGTAAAACTATAATTAGGTAAGTTTCTTGGTAATCCTTCACGTAAGCAGCGTAAAATAATCTGTCAAAGTTCTGCTTCACTGAAACGGCGTAAAATAAAGTGACATTTTATGTCTTCAAATGTTTTTTCATCGTAAATATCACCGTGGCCAGTGGCTTGCTGGCCAAATGGCGCCTTGGACATTGTGTATTCGGTGGTTTCGAGTGGGGATCGGGAAAGTGTGCCTCAGTTAAGTTATCTGGATCGACGAGCATAGACTCCGAAAGAGGTGAGTGTGCCTGGAAGCCATATTGTTTAAGATGGCTGTGCTTGATTTTACTGGAACCAATAAAAGCAACTTGGGTATATACTGTCACGACGTAGTTATTCATCAGCAACGTTTTGTGGATCCTATGGAACAAGAACAGTTCCGTGTGTTCAGCATTTATTTGCTACGTGCTCCACTATTACACGTTGTAATAATGCATAATAGTAATAAACCTATATACCTCGTTCTAATTTCAGCGAATCGAAGTATATTTTACGTCGCTTAACTGAAGGATTGTGCAGTATATTCAACCTGGAAGCCATATTGTTTAAGATGGCTTGGCTTGCTTTTACTGGAACCAAGGAAATCAACCACGGGATATAGTGTCACGACGTCGTTATTCATCAACAGCATTTTGTGGATCCTATGGAACAAGAACAATTCCTTATTTTTCAGCAGTTATTTGCTATGTAGTCCATTATTCCCCGTTGTAATAATGTTTAATTGTAATAAACATACATACCTGGATCTTATTGATTTTTGTCCATTCAGGGAATAGCAGTTTATTTTACGCCACTTAACTGAATGATTAACAGTTTCTTAATTTTCTGGTACTCGGTATGACGATAAAGTACATCTGGCAGACATACCTCTGATCGAGTTATTTGAGAGTTTGAGGACCTTAGATGTACCTCTTAATTGTTCCCAGGTCCTACTTGACCCGGTGTGGTAGCACTTGTTAGGGTTCCAACAGTGAACCCCCAAACAAATACAAAACACTATAAAAGTATTAAAATAGATTTTTGTAGTAAAAATACCAACAATTCATATTTATATTGAAATTTCCATATATATATATATATATATATATATATATATATATATATATATATATATATATATATATATATATATAGTAACGTTACCGAATTACTTCAAAGAACACAAAAAATAAATTTCGTCATTAAATTAGGTATAAGGAGTTGATATGCCGTTAAAGAAGCAGCTCAATCAATTGCTAATTTTATTTTTTTATCTCAAGTGCAGAGAAGCAATTCACATTAATACGAGTTACTTTCCACGTAGCACATATTTTTTTCAACATCATCATCCTCATCATCCTCATCCTCATCATCATGCACATCATCATCATCGTCATCATCATCCTCATCATACTCATCATCATCATCATCATCATCATCATCAAGCTCATCATCATCAAGCTCATCATCATCCTCCTCATCATCCTCATCATATTCCTCATCATCCTCATCATCGTCCTCCTCATCATCATCCTCATCATCCTCATCATCCTCCTCCTCCTCCTCCTCATCCTCCTCCTCCTCATCATCATCATCTTCCTCCTCCTCCTCACCCTCATCCTCCTCCTCCTCCTCCTCCTCATCATCATCATCTCATCATCCTCATCCTCATCATCATCCTCATCATCCTCACAATCATCATCATCTTCATCATCCTCATCATCATCCTCATCCTCATCCTCATCATCATCCTCATCATCATCATCATCCTCATCATCCTCATCCTCATCCTCATCATCATCAACCTCATCCTCATCATCATCCTCATCCTCATCCTCATCATCCTCATCATCCTCCTCCTCCTCATCATCATCATCATCGTCATCATCATCATCTGATCCGGTCTCTTCTTAGAGTCGCTGCGTTGCATATTAGCTAATCAGGTCCCTCCAGACATCCGTGTTTGAAAGCCGGAGAGGTATTCATCCATGCGTTGCGTGCCTTAGACAAGTTTACCAGTCAGAGTCAAACGACACCCGATGTCATCCAACATGAGGGCTCGCCTTGATCACGAAGGCGTGGTCGTTGATTCCGTATGAATCGACGTCCACGTGTTCGTGATCAAGTTATCTAACTATTGACTTCAATTTACCTAACCGTTGCCCTAACCATTGGCTTCATCCCAGCGACGCCGTACCATCGCCACAATGTCTGGCTCCGTAGCGATTGAGCCCAGTCGACCCCACTGTGGTAGATGGGCATTGTGGCAACAAGAATGTTCATTCACCCTTTGACAGATCTTGTTTTTAATCCTTCTGGGTTTTTTAGAAAAAATCCCTGATGACATGATAGCAGAAGCATATTTATTTCCTTTATAATTATCTATCTATCTATCTATCTATCTATCTATCTATCTATCTATCTATCTATCTATCTATCTATCTATCTCAGCCTGTTCATATCTATCTATCTATCTATCTATCTATCTATCTATCTATCTATCTATCTATCTATCTATCTATCTCAGCCTGTTCATATCTATCTATCTATCTATCTATCTATCTATCTATCTATCTATCTCAGCCTGTTCATATCTATCTATCTATCTATCTATCTATCTATCTATCTATCTATCTATCTATCTATCTCAGCCTGTTCATATCTATCTATCTATCTATCTATCTATCTAT
>OZ038516.1:33600001-33607501 GCA_964036315.1 Acanthosepion esculentum
ATATATATATATATATATGTGTGTGTGTGTGTGTGTGTGTGTGTGTGTGTGTGTATGTGTGTGCGTGCGTGCGTGTGCGTATATATGCATGTATGCGTGTCTATTGATTCTTTGCTTTCGCTTGTCATAAGAACATCATCCCTTCATTGATCATCGCACGACAATGTGCCCGTGTATGACTCTTCAGTCCAACCTCTGTCTTTTAGGTTCCTTTGAAGATATGGTTCTTGAACTAACCATCTTCCGAAGTCATCGGCTGAAATACATCTTTCTGTATTCTGGAATGCCAGGGTTTATTGAGAGTGATAGAAAAGGAAACGACCTTAGTGAGGAGGAAGAACAATAAGAAGAACAAGATTCAGAAAGAGAGAAAAAAATAATGTTCTTAGGAAGACAGTAGATGGTGAATGGCGTTGCATTTACATTTGTCTAGACTGTAGGTAACAGGGGAGTTAGAACTGGAAAGGAATTCCACAGGCGAGAGATGAGAAAAAAGAAACTGTTAAGATAGAACTCTATGGTTACATATTTGTCCATTTAATAGTACACTTAAATTCTTGGAGTCGAGGCATGGCGATATTGAGTTTTGGAAAGCCCTAAGCAAACGGCAAGAGCATTTACACAACAGTTCAAGATATATCACGCCTTGATCACAAAACACTTCTACGTGAAACGGTGTATTGGTCAATGGCTTCCTCATCATCTTACTGCTGTCTCAGCTTATACAAAGACATGTCCGCTGATCGTCATTGACGTGTAGGCTTGTATATCGAAACGTTTCATGATCGAGTGATTGATTTTTTACAGCTTATCAGCCTTTTGTAGGTTATTTAAAGTCAGAATATATCTTTAGATGGTAAGAAATCTTTTGGAGATAGTAATGATTTTACTGATTGTTGAGTCTTGACTCATTGTTGAATCTTGACTAATGCATGGAATAATAATGCAACACAAAATGTACTTAGAACAAGAATGTATTATAACAAGAAAGTGTACACAATAATTACATATAGTCTTTTGGATATTCTGGGAAGACCGTTCCTGGAGAATGTGTTGACTAAGTCGCAGTCGGGCAGAGTCTCTAGTTGGATCTCTTGATCCCCCCCTGTCTTCCGGTACCAACCATTATTTATATCGTCGGTAGTCACCTATGCAGATTAGGTGGATCCTACCACAACACTGATAAAAATTCTAATTAACCCTTTACTGGATGGTACGGAGAAGAGATTGAATCGGAACTTTTCGAAAAGTATTTTCGCGTAAGTGAATATAACGAACTCGACTTCCAATTCCAAGCCGTTATCCATTACACCATATGCACGGTCACCCAACTAGGTACTGACCAGTCTTGACGTTGCTTAACTTTGGTGAAAGTAAGCCGAGCCTTTTCTGGTTAGAATTATAATTTCTTGCGACTTACACGTTTATAAAATATCCGTGAAAATCCCGCCATTGTGTTTTGAATTGTTTAAAAGCTTTAGCAAAATATTGCAGTAACAATCTTAAGTATGTATGCAGGTTATTATTTAAAAGAGTAAGTGGGTACAAATGAAAAGATTAAAACCTGACAAGTGAATCGGATATTGAATGCACGAGAGCGTTATCTCCTCCTCTACGTTCTTTCGTTTTTCTTCTTGTGTATATTTTCTTTTTTTCTCACTAAAATCAAACACCGCCTCTGACGGCGGTTTTCCACGCGTAGCGTAGCTTCGATGTGGGCCAAGGTAGAAAGTATGGGCCACCCAGTCAGGATCGAACTCACTAGCTTGCTAACCATTACGTCACGTCGAAGTGCCCAAAATGATTTTCTATGCATAGCTTACATGTGGCACAAAGTCGAAAGCGTGGAGCAAGCATTGATCTCACTACTCAGTCGTGATTGATCTAGCGAGACAATCTTGTTGACCCTTACACAATATCGAAGTGCCTAAAAATGATTCCTACGTGTATCTTAGATGCTGTACAAGGCCGAAAATGATGACCGAACTCGCTACTCAGTCGTAATTGATCCAGCGTGGGGAGCTTGCTAACTATTACACCACATCGTAGTGCCCAAAATAATTTCCTACGCACAGCTTATATGCGGCACAAGGCAGAAAATATGAGGCACCCAGTGAGGATCGAACTCACTACTCAGTCATAATTGATCTAATTAGACATGCCTTTCTACGCGAAGCTTTGAACTCACTACTCAGTCGTAACTGATTTAGTGCCAAACACCGTCTCTGATGTATCAAATTCTTCCGTATTTCCTAGCAATGAAAGCGGAATGGTTTATTATTTATCTGAGGCAATGGCAAATGGTAACGTACGTCCTAACTTACTGACCAAGGGATGGACAAGCGAAATTGTAATATGATGAATATTAGAATATATTAGAAGATTTACTGTGAATAAACAGCCTGTATTCGGATAGAAAATAAAATGAGTTCTCAGACAAATTGAAAAGGGTGTAAGACAAGGGAGGGTTAACCGCTTAGGGGATTGGTAATGACACTTGTAGACACACGCACATATGCACGCTGCAAATTTCATTTGAAAATACAATTCAAATAGAATTCGATTATACCTGTTTTATTTAATCAAAAACATTATGATTTCTTGTTCATTCAATAATGAAATGAATTTGCCAGTGAAGTCAAGAAGCTGAATTCAAAGGTATAAATTATGAACAAAGATATTCTTCTACAGGAACTTTCGTAATTTGATTTAAATCAGAGGAAAACCAAATTAGTTCGACGATAATCGATTAAAGACCTTCTCTGTCACTATTCTCGTAGACAGGCAACTGGGCGGTCTTTGTGCAATCTGAGGACAGTATAATAAGAAAGGCTGACCTACCATTTCTTTGTCCTGATATAGAAGGTGTAATGTATCTATTGGCTTTGTTTTTATCGCCTTTCTTCTTGCCACTGTTGTTGTCGGCTTTTGTTTGCCATTAACACTTGATGCTTAGTGTAGTGAGAAACACGTTGCACAAATTCATTTGCATTCAAAATAAGAAAAACGGGCATAACAAACAAACCGTTTTACATACGATTCTGATGATGAGCAAAATTATAAAATTGTTTCATTTTATTAAAATTCCGCCATTAAAAAAAGACAAAAAAAAAACGACGGAATATATAATAAAGATATTTTGCTAAAACTTATGAAATATATATCTGCAAGTATTGGGCACCTCGACGTGGTGCAATGGTTAGAAATCTTGTCTTAGCTAGATCAATTACGACTGAGTAGTGAGTTCGATCGTCACCGGGTGCCCCATACTTTCGGCCTTGTGCCACATCTAAGTCGGGCTTAGAAAATCACTATATTTGCAAGTATAACTATTCTCTTCCGATGTGCTGTGTCCCTGGGCGATCATGACTCTTCACATCTTCCTATTCTTTGAAGGATAATGTTTACCTTTTTGCTATCCCTCTCTCTCTCTCTCTCTCTCCCTGTTCTGCTATCCATTTTTGAAAAGCACGTTAGGTAGGTTATGTGCTGTTTACTTGCCTCAGGGTGTCAAAAAAAAAAAATGAAAAAAAATAAAGTGCTTCTTTGGTCTTAAATGATGTCTATTATCAAGATATTTCCCCTCGTTACTGGTGACTTAATCGCATCTATTTGTGAAAATGCTGATCCATCGTGCGTAAAATTCTTCCAGTTTTAATACAAAGAAACGTTGAATATCACTTTGAGCCACTTCACAATGGATACGCTGTTTTCCGTCTATAAATGTCGCAAAAACATGAAAAAGAGGATAGTTACGAAGATCCTTGTGAGGAGAGTAAAGACGACGACAAGAAGAAACGTTTATATTTAGTGTCGCAATCCATTTTTTGGGGGTAACTTGGGCAATAGGTGCTCTCGTTTTAGAGTGTCAGATAAACATGTTTAACAAATGAACACTTCTAACGATTTTGGTGGAATGCTTCCGACTGTCAGCAATAATTCTTCATATTAAATGTTTCCTTTTGGTTTAACATTTCATGATAAACGAAACACTTCATATCTCACCAAAATTAGGGCATACTTTTTTTCGGGTGTATTCCTGGTTTTAGCGATTTTGTAACGTCAAACGAACCCTTTTGTTGCCACTTTTGTAATGCCAACGAATACTTGTCACTTTGTCTGCTCGTTGTAGTAGAGACCTTGTAATGGCAGATACAACTATAATATGCAGTTGAATAATACTGGTGTCAGACGCCTTCGAATAGTACTCGTACTAATTGTATAGTGAAATAGTATCGAAAATAGAGGTCCTTATAGTAATAGAGGATAGACTAGAAACAGCGGTCAGTATAGTAATAGAGGATAGACTAGAAAAGGCGAACATATATAAGATGTCACGCGACTTCCTTCTATATATGCGCTTCGTTTGTAGTCACTTGATCTACTTAGTTCAATAATGAGATCGCCTTTGTTCACTGGCGATCTATGTTCAAACACAAGTGTCGACAGAGACACTTTATACGTATATAACAAGGGATAGTCTTCTTTTTTCGGTGGATGCTAACCACTGTCGTCCTCACTGCAAAGAAACGGTCAATATCATAGTGTACTACTTCACAATTGATACGCTATTATGAATTGTCTGATACAATTCGTGTTCTTTGGCATTTATCTTCCTGGGCAGCATTACGAAGATGGTTGTGCTATGATCTTCTGGTATTTCGCCACTGTTGTATACTTTATTTTTTATCACCTTCGAAAAAGCAAGACAGAGTATTAAGAGACAGGAGGATTTCGTTGGTAACAAAAAAAAAAGAAGAGTACTGATCTGCTACGTGATATCTGTCCTCCTTTAAAGCAGCGAATGTTGGACGGTCTCCTCAAAGATGAAGAAAAAAAACTCGAGGCAACAGAAGTATGGTTCTACAGAAGGATGCTAAGGATATCATGGGCCGAGCGGGCAAGCAACGATGTGGTTTTGGAGAGGATGCAAACAAGGAGGAAGCTTATACTTAACATCAGGAAGAGGCAGCTGAAATTTCTGGGACACGTAATGAGAAAGGAGGGCTTGGAGAATCTGATACTGACAGGGCGAATAGAGGGAAAGAGGGACAAGGGAGAGCAACGCGTGACATACTTAACGGGCTTAAGCAAGTGGATGACAGAACAAGGTCTGGAAGAAGTAGCAAAAAGACAAAATCAATTAAGAGCTACAAGGGATAGAAGGAAGTGGAGAGCCATGATCGCCTACCCACTGAATGGACCCGGCATATAAAAGAAAGAAGAATTTTGTATATGCTGAAATCATTCCAATGTTCGATACCAACTCTACTCATATGCGTTTATATTTTAACATAATCTGATTCTTCTGTCTTATTCCTGTTCATTTTGGCCACTACTGATCTAAAAATTTCCGGACAATCCATATTTCTGTGCGATTTCCCTTTCCCGTCGTGATGGAATTCTCCAACATATCGGTTGTAGCATACCTACGGACGAAAATAGGTATGTCCCCATTCACATAAATATAGTAGTACATACTGTATGTTAGTCTGCAGTTGGAGATTCGTCTCCAGCTGTGCTGGTTAAACTCTCTGTCTCCGGGCAGAGAGGATCCCCATACGAGGCTATGTCGAAGTCTCGTCTCGGGAAACACCTACTCGATCCCGTTTTATACGGGGTGTACGGGGAATTTTTTGCCGAGCCAACGGTCTCGGATACCTCACATTAAATTCGGCCTCGTGCCACATCTGACCTCATGGGGCCGTTGGTAGATATCCTGCAATTGGAGATTCATTGTGGAATTCAATTGACTCACTTCTAGCAGTTGACTACTTCTTCTACGCGCGGCTAGGGAATCTTATATGTGTTGTTCTTGTCCTAAGTATTATCATTCATTACCAACCTTCATTTGATTATTCTATTTAGTAACTTTCCCTAGGTTACAACAATGTCTATTCTATCTTTGAAGTATTTTTATTTTTCTATTAATGCTCCCTCGTTTCATTTTATGTATCCTCTTCATGAGCATATCTCATTTTTTCGATCTTCCTTTATTCTTAAATGCATTCTTGCTTTATCCATGACGTCCAATCGTTCTATCTCTGCACACTTTTCATTGAGTCATACCTCTTTTGCTTGCCTGCATTTGTTTCTCATTTCCGTGTTTGAGTAAATTAACAATAAATAAACAAACAAATATGTTCCTTTTATTATTATACTTTTCTAGTTCACGATGCCAGTTTTTTCACCGTCCGGTGTATGACGATAAACTACATCCGCGTCCTGGGTAAGACGATAAACTACATCCAACAACAAGGCCTCTGATTAGGAGGTTTTGAGGAGCGTGGAACCACCTCTTAATTGCTGGTGTTCTCAGGTCCATCCTGACCCAGGGTGGTAGCACCTGTTAGGGTCCCATCTATGAGCAAATAGTTAACCCACAAACTGGGGTCAAAACACAACGAAAGTCTATAAATAGGTTTTAATACCAGAAATATTTGTAAAGAAATTATTACCAGCAATAAGTTTTTGAAGAAAATTATTACCAGAAATGTATTTTTGAAAAAAGATATTACCAGCTATACTTTAAAAACAAACAAAAAAAAAATTTACAAGCGATATATTTTTGAAGAAAAAATATTACCAGAAATAAATTTTTGTAAGAAAATTTTTTACCAGCAATACATTTGAGAAAAACAAAAAAATTACCAGCAATAAAAATCTTGTCGGCATTAAATAACCCATTGGGGTTGATATGCTGTAAAACAAAACAAACCAAACCAAACCAGTTTTTTCACTGACCGGCTTCGCAAAAATCTTTGAACAGTTCAGCGTTTTCGCAATACACAGCCAACTGGTGTCGCCAATACACGGTAGATAACTCTATAAAACAAATGGATACAAACAAAAATATGCGCGTGACGTAGTATATATATATATATATATATATATATATATATCTGCTAAAAGAACCAGAATAGGAATTTCTTTTATTAAATATTCACCCAGTACGAGACCCAAGAGCCACTCAAGGTAGAGGGTTACTGAATGAGTTTGTTGCGTGGACGTAGGAGGCAGAAGTAAGTGCAGATAATGAGGAATGTAAGAGAGGTTACGGGTTATCCGAGGCATGAAGATAAGAGTCTTCAAGGAAGCATCCTCTCGGGTTATTTTTGCAAGCAGAAGAAGCTGTATGAATACTATTGCCGTTGATATTATTTGTTTATCGGCATATCAACGCCTTATGGGTCATTTAATACCGAAATTTAATTTTCTTGGGAGCATTATTAATTTCTTTTATAAAAAAATATTGCTGGCAATTTTTTTCAAAAATGTATTGCTACCGAATAGACATCGGAATACTGAAAAAGGCTTTCAGAAAGCTATTTCAAAAGAAAAGATTTCGGAACTACTGTTTAATATCAATTCTCGTAGATATTCGTCAGTGTGGGACACTTTCTTCGCAGGTAAAATGGACTTGAGAGAACAGGTGGTTCTACAGAAGGATGCTGAGAATTTTATTGATGGAGCATGTGAGCAAAGAGAGAATCAGAAGAT
>OZ038516.1:33612501-33637501 GCA_964036315.1 Acanthosepion esculentum
CAATTCTAATTTGTTCGTATCAATTTCTGTATTGATCTGTCGATAGAGAGTTGGATTGTGTTGACTAGGCGATCAATAGATCGATACATAAATATACTTTTTCTCTTCACGTGATCTTTCTTTATTGCTTCCTACATTATACTCGGAAAAGTTGCCGCACCCACACTTAACAGTTCAGCCACAATCATAATCAGCACCAATTTGAACCAGGATTCAGCGCAAACCGCTTCTTTTCTCCATAATTGACAACCAACAATGCCAAAACAAACATAAGAATCAAACAAGTAAACTAACGTTAACCTCAGTGTCTTAAAATTATGAATGTATACTGATTAACAACATGGCCGAAAGCCAACCGAGAATCCAAACAAAAAAAAGACGCTCAAAAATCATATGTTTAGTGCAACAATGGAAAAACAAACAAAAAAAAAAGAAAAAAAAAGAATGAGTGGAAAACGATTCTTGAAAAAGAAAGATAAAAACCAAAGGAGTATATCTTGCCCTTCGAATTCGATGAATGAAAAAGAAAGATATGAAAGAATTTTAAGATTTTCTTTTTACGATAGAGAAAACGTGTGACTCAGAAAATGGGTTGATGATTTTCGTGTAGACTGCGATTATGATAGAGAGAAACTTGTTTTCATAATCACTCATCATTTCAAGTTTGTTTGCTTCCTTTCAAGAAGTATAAATACATCTGGATCGATATCTGAGAACATCTTCGTATGTTTAGGTGCTTTTCGGGCCTTCGTTGAAAATGTAAGTGTATGTATACTTATCGAATTACGTTCATCAAGTCACTGTAACTTGCTAGCAATCATTAACTATTCAATGAAACGCTCTATACAACTTGCCTTAGGTCATGCTTAGTTATGCATGCTAAATCTCTGAAAACAGTTTTATATATGCAAACACAACTTGATTCAATACCTACCTACATATCTCTATTTTATCTATCTATCTATCTATCTATCTATCTATCTATCTATCTATCTATCTATCTATCTATCTATCTATCTATCTCAAATGTCTCTTCTTGATGTTAAGCGTAAGTTTCCATTTTCTCTAAAACCTCGTCGTTGCTCACATCGGTCTATGGTATCCTCAGCATCCTTCTGTAGAAAATTTCAACTGTCTCTTCCTGATGTTAAGTATAAGTTTCCTTTTAGTGTCCCTGTTCTGCAAAGCCTCGACGTTGCTCACATGTTCGGTCCATGGTATCCTCAGCATCCTTCTGTAGAAATTACAACTCACTCTTCCTGATGTTAAGTATAAGTTTCCTTTTTGTTTCCATTTTCTCTAAAACCTCGTCGTTGCTCACATGTTCGATCCATGGTATCCTCAGCATCCTTCTGTAGAAATTTCAACTGTCTCTTCCTGATGTTAAGTATAAGTTTCCTTTCTGTTTCCATTTTCTCTAAAACCTCGTCGTTGCTCACATGTTCGGTCCATGGTATCCTCAGCATCCTTCTGTAGAAATTTCAACTGTCTCTTCCTGATGTTAAGTATAAGTTTCCTTTCTGTTTCCATTTTCTCTAAAACCTCGTCGTTGCTCACATGTTCGGTCCATGGTATCCTCAGCATCCTTCTGTAGAAATTTCAACTGTCTCTTCCTGATGTTAAGTATAAGTTTCCTTTTTGTTTTCATTTTCTCTAAAACTTCGTCGTTGCTCAAATGTTCGGTTCATGGTATCCTCAGCATCCTTCTGTAGAAATTTCAACTGTCTCTTCCTGATGTTAAGTATAAGTTTCCTTTCTGTTTCCATTTTCTCTAAAACCTCGTCGTTGCTCACATGTTCGGTCCATGGTATCCTCAGCATCCTTCTGTAGAAATTTCAACTGTCTCTTCCTGATGTTAAGTATAAGTTTCCTTTTTGTTTTCATTTTCTCTAAAACTTCGTCGTTGCTCAAATGTTCGGTCCATGGTATCCTCAGCATCCTTCTGTAGAAATTTCAACTGTCTCTTCCTGATGTTAAGTATAAGTTTCCTTTTTGTTTCCATTTTCTCTAAAACCTCGTCGTTGCTCACATGTTCGGTCCATGGTATCCTCAGCATCCTTCTGTAGAAATTTCAACTGTCTCTTCCTGATGTTAAGTATAAGTTTCCTTTCTGTTTCCATTTTCTCTAAAACCTCGTCGTTGCTCACATGTTCGGTCCATGGTATCCTCAGCATCCTACTGTAGAAATTTCCACTGTCTCTTCCTGATGTTAAGTATAAGTTTCCTTTCTGTTTCCATTTTCTCTAAAACCTCGTCGTTGCTCACATGTTCGGTCCATGGTATCCTCAGCATCCTTCTGTAGAAATTTCAACTGTCTCTTCCTGATGTTAAGTATAAGTTTCCTTTCTGTTTCCATTTTCTCTAAAACTTCGTCGTTGCTGAAATGTTCGGTCCATGGTATCCTCAGCATCCTTCGGTAGAAATTTCAACTGTCTCTTCCTGATGTTAAGTATAAGTTTCCTTTTTGTTTCCATTTTCTCTAAAACCTCGTCGTTGCTCACATGTTCGGTCCATGGTATCCTCAGCATCCTTCTGTAGAAATTTCAACTGTCTCTTCCTGATGTTAAGTATAAGTTTCCTTTTTGTTTTCATTTTCTCTAAAACCTCGTCGTTGCTCACATGTTCGGTCCATGGTATCCTCAGCATCCTTCTGTAGAAATTTCAACTGTCTCTTCCTGATGTTAAGTATAAGTTTCCTTTTTGTTTCCATTTTCTCTAAAACCTCGTCGTTGCTCACATGTTCGGTCCATGGTATCCTCAGCATCCTTCTGTAGAAATTTCAACTGTCTCTTCCTGATGTTAAGTATAAGTTTCCTTTCTGTTTCCATTTTCTCTAAAACCTCGTCGTTGCTCACATGTTCGGTCCATGGTATCCTCAGCATCCTACTGTAGAAATTTCAACTGTCTCTTCCTGATGTTAAGTATAAGTTTCCTTTCTGTTTCCATTTTCTCTAAAACCTCGTCGTTGCTCACATGTTCGGTCCATGGTATCCTCAGCATCCTTCTGTAGAAATTTCAACTGTCTCTTCCTGATGTTAAGTATAAGTTTCCTTTCTGTTTCCATTTTCTCTAAAACCTCGTCGTTGCTCACATGTTCGGTCCATGGTATCCTCAGCATCCTACTGTAGAAATTTCAACTGTCTCTTCCTGATGTTAAGTATAAGTTTGCTTTTTGTTTCCATTTTCTCTAAAACCTCGTCGTTGCTCACATGTTCGATCCATGGTATCCTCAGCATCCTTCTGTAGAAATTTCAACTGTCTCTTCCTGATGTTAAGTATAAGTTTCCTTTTTGTTTCCATTTTCTCTAAAACCTCGACGTTGCTCAAATGTTGGGTTCATGGCAAGAAAAAAGATACACGTTGAAACGCTTACGTTTGTTAGTTTTGTCAAGTTTATGTGCAATTCATCCTCTTTGAGTCTAGTTTTTTTTAAAGGTTTCTAGATCTTTAAGTGCAGTTGACTGAATGCTCAAGCAATATGGAACTTGAGAAACATCAAATACACTTTTGTACCATTGAGCAAACGACTTTAATCTCCATACCTTAAATTGTTCAGTGGTAGAACACTGACAAAAATAATTTGAAAATATTCGTCACGTCAGGGGTCTCGTAATTAACCCATTTGATTCATAGGCGCACCACAGGTGCACAGCAGTGGGTGTATCTAGGGCAAGATCGGTTGACAGATCCCGTTCCTCTTCAGGTACGTTAAGAATTTAGACTTTTCCTTCTCCTAGGTTGGCTGCCAACGACGGCAAGAGAGTTCAGTCTCCCCCTTTCCCACCAATTATTTCTGGAAAAACGTTTATCATACGAAATTTTTTATTTGTTTTTAGCACAGTATCTTGAAGTACGCGAGCGGTGGTTAACACCTCTACCAGACATATGAGTTGACAATTGGACTCGTTTCAAGCCCCGAGGAATCAAGATCGATGTATAAACACGTCTGTAGCTGGTTTTTGAACGTGATATTTTGCACGTGTTTATTCGTCCGTGGCTGAAAACGACCACTTTTGGTAAAAACGTATATACACGTCTACGCCAGGGAAGTGGATTCCCGCTTGTAGCGAAGGGCATCATTGCAAAGTGAACGGATGCGATTCCACAGGGATTTCATTTTCGGCGCCGATAACCGTTACATCATTCGTTCATTAAAAAGATTGCAGACCATCAAATTCTGAAATGCCTACCTATCGTTACAATTTCTGAAGGTGGCTTTTTTTCTGGCTGGTCTACCGTATTACCTTAATGTGGAAAACATGTTACGCGTCCTGTCTTTGTCTCTACCATACCCCATGCTTAACTACTTAACGAGTCTGGAGTAAACCGTTTTCTTTCCTATATATCCTCATAATACGTATTTTTTATCCTTATTCCTTAACCCTCTACCCGGAGTGGCTCTTCTGCCTTGTATTTGATGTAAAACAATATCGAATTCAAAACTGTGGTGACGGCAACGGAAATAGACGGGATCTATTTTTTTTTTAATCTCCTATTTCATTGCACCAACATTTTTCAGACAGTCAAGAAGGATAATGAAAACATCTCGCTTTCTTTTTAATCGAGTTCACGTGATGCAAGACAATAAAGCCACTAAAATACAGGGGGTGGGGGCTGCTAGGTGTGGTTGGGTCAGAAACAGGAACATTGCTAAGGGAATTCAGGAGGACAGTAGATAGCGATCGAGAGTCTATTTTTTTTTTTTTTTACAGATTAAAGTTGACTGGAAAGCATGGAGTCGGAAGGGAGTTCCACGAGCGAGGGGCGCGAGAAAAGAAACTATTAGCAGAGAATTTACGGCTACATCTAACCAGTTCAACTGTAAATTGGAGAGACCTCGTCGCCATTCTAGTACTATGTTTAAATTCAAAGAGTCTAGGCACCACAGCGAAGAGATCACCCGAAGAATTCCCATAAAAAAAAATATTTATAGAAAAGGCAAATGGAGGCAAACTTAAGGCGATACGATTTTAAACTTTTTGATTTTCAACTCTCATATTTCTCTTAAATTTCATAAGTGTAGAATTATGGCGTTAATTGTCTTGTTTTCGTATTTTCTTATTTTTTTATATTTATAGGATATTCGTGTTTGAACATACGTCTCTGTTTTCTTTTTGTTATTATGTTTTCTTTTTTCAAAATTGCCGAGATTTAGGAAAGCCGTAGTTAGAGAAAATATCAAAGAAACAGAAGACTAGGCAAAGGAGACAAAGGAGAAGCTTATTAAATACTCATACATGGAATGGAAAGACATGAGTAAATCAAATACTACTCAAATCCTACTCTAATATGGCTACTTGCCATATTTATAAGTCGGGTCAGTCCATTGTCGCAGTAGTATGGAAGAGCAGGAAGTACGTTGAGTCCTACACTACAACAGATAACTACCCTACCCAAATGATGATGGGTGAAAACGGTGTGTGCGAGAGTGTTTTTATTTATTTATCTGTGAGTAAGAGGTTGCACAGTTCCGGGCCCATTGTTACTACTTCCCTCCCAGCAACAGCGGTTTCAACTGATTTGAATTCAGATTTTACACTGGCCGCCATACAAATCTGAAGAGCCAATTTTAATCATTTCATCCCAAACAACAAAAGTGCTGTAATGTTGCTTTTGTTCAAAATAGCCAAGAATTAGGAAGGCTGTAGTTAGAGTATCGAAGGATCAGAAGATGAGGTAGAGGAAACAAAGGAGAAGCTTATTAAATACTCATACATGGAACGAAAAGACATGAGTAAATCAAATACTACTCAAATCCTACTCTAATATGGCTACTTGCCATATTTATAACTAGGAACAATCCATTGTCACAGTAGTAGGGAAGAGCAGGAAGTACGCTGAGTCCTGCTCTACAACAGAGGAATGTGGTTCTACAGAGGGTGCTGAGAATACCATCGGCTGAACATAAGTGTAACGACAAAGATTTAGAGAAAATGGGAACTAAAAGGCCAATTATAATTAATATCAGAAAAAAGACATTCGAAATAAAATGCAAATGATGAGAAAAGAGGGTATGGAAACCTTGACAGGACATATTGACACTTAAATCGGGAGGCACGTTCGGATAGTAAAAGTTGCCTTTCAAAAGCTGAGCAAAGTATTAAGAAACAGGAAAATCTCATTAGAAAAAGAAAATAATACTTAATTGTTATGTAATATCGGTCCTCCTATATGGCTGTTAAAGCCGACCAATTTTCTCACAGATGAGGGAGAGACTATTGTAATGTTGTCTTTGTCCAAAATAGCCGAGAATTGAGGAATCCATAGTTAGATTGAGTAACGAAAGAACAGATGACTAGGTAGAGGAAACAAAGAAGACGAGACTTATTAAATACTCACACATAGAACGGAAAGGCATGATTAAATCAATTACTACTCAAATCCTACACTAATGGGGCTACTTGGCATTTTTATAAGTAGGAGCAGTCTAATGTTACAGTAGTAGGCAAGAGCGGTAAGTACGTTGAATCCTACTCTGTAACACTTTAATTTAGACAGAATAATTTCGCCTTCTGATTCTACGTGTGTTTTTAATAATGGGAGCGTGCACAGTAGTGAGATTCATACCTGCGAACCCCACTCCATAGCGGTCCCTAGAGAAAAACTATCGTATAGCCCGGAATAATTTTAGATCAAGTAAACGACGCTGGTTCGATTATCCATATGAAGAAAAGTTCATCTCCCATCAACATCTTTCGAAGCCTGTATATATATATATATATATATATATATATATATATATATATATATATATATATATATAACACACACACACACACACACACACACATATATATATATATATATAAAACACAGGCGTCTGTTCAAAAAGGTGTAAGGTAATGTCTGTATTCGAGTATGCCTGTATTCCTAGGGCGGTTACCTAATCCCTGTCGTAGACGCTTGCTGAGGGACATGTGTGCTTGTTCAACACCCACAGAGACCAGTTGTGGTTTCTACTGCAACTATGTTGAGCGTACCTTAGTTACAGTTTCTGGGAGAGAGGGCATTATCTGGCGTGATCAACAGTCAGAACAAGGCCAATACACTAAAACCCTCGGTCACAATGACTTGCGACTTCATGCTAGCACAACCAAATAGTTTCGACTACCCATTGCTCTTCACAAGGCTTGGGTTAACCCGTGGTATGGTTTTCAGGCATTTCCCAAAGGTTCCGCACACTGGGATCGCCTCCCCATGTCGATAACATAAAGAAGTCACCTTCTTGACAAATCGACCAAGAAGAAATTCGAACTCGGGTCTCATAGTCGGAAAGTGAACATTCTAAACACTTCCCATTTTAAACACGCGTATTTACTAAATGTAAGGTATATAATAATAATAAATAATGTCGGTTTATGGATAAAAATCAATAAAAATCCATCAACGATATTTAACTCATAACTTGGGTAGAGAAGGGATGGATTCATACCTTTCTCAAGAGTATTTGCGAGTAACTGAATCTAATGAACTCAAGCGGAATTCGAACTCGGATCTCCGATTTCTCATTCCAGGTGCTCTCCATTACACCAACTGCGCATCCAAAATACCTTGTCAACAGTTGGATTCGAAACCTCACCCACTTTAGCGGACATGAATATTTTTGTCCAGGTCAAGGTACAAAAAGGACGACTTAGAGTGTTCGGCCATCATGACGGCTGCTTGTAAAACTTAGGCGAAGGGTTCACTTGCAGAACGCAACGTCATAAATTTAAATTTTCATTTATATTTCGCAATAATGTTTATGAAATACAGACTAAACAAAATATAGAATGTCAGAAAAGTCAGTTCGAATTGGGCAAAGACAAGATGCGGTTCTAGCAAGTTGAGGGATGCCATGTTGTAGTGTTGTATCTTCGTGTCAATAAACAGTAAATTCTTAAACTTCCAATGGACCCGTTAATTGGCAGTTTTATGATTACCTTTGACCGTCCGACATTTTCCCAGTTTTATGATCCTTGTACTGCGTAACATTTGAATTGACTAACAAAATTAAAAAAAAAAAAATGATCAGAATATATGTTGCCCCTAGCCAGGGTTCTGCTGTACCAAAGTCAATATCGGCATCCCCCCCCTGCTTCATGGTGTCGCAAAATCATTCAGCGTCACACACACACACACACACACACACACACACACACACACGCACGCACATCGAAATTGGTGTAATGGTTAGCAAGCTAGTTTCGCTAGATCAGTAGTATTGAGTACTGAGTTTAATTCTCACTGGTTGCTCCATATTTTCGACCTTGTGACACATCTATATCCCTAGGAGAACGGACCAGTATACCAATAGATAACCTGATGGAGATGTCGACAACTCGCGCTGGAATGGGATCAGGCATATATCGGCAGGATGAGGGCTTAGCAATGGGCTCACCATTATCACCAGCAATGTCAAACGTATGTATGGAATACTTTGAGGAAATCTGATTAGAATCTACATCACTGAAGCCAACTCTCTAGCTGATATACGTAGATGATATCTTCATACTTTCGACACACCAGGAATGTAAACTGAATAAGATCATCGATACAGTTGACAATAGAGAGAGAAAACAACAACAAACTCGCCTTCCTGGATGTACTAATATCTCGAACAGAGCATAGGTTCAAGATATCCGCATACCGCAAGCGTACATTCACCGGAAAATACCTCAACTTCAGCTCCCACCACCCATACAGTGTAAGAAAAGGGGGATCGTCCGCTGCTTAAAACATCGAGCAAAAGTCATAAATTGCGACCAAGAGACATATGAACAAGAAAGTATAAGCAGTACACTACAACTTAACAACTACCTCGGGTACATGACAGCAGCTCGGACAATCTGGGATGGAAAGGTACAAGACGATAACAGCACTCATAAGACAGCTTCAGTCTGTCTACCCCATGTGAAGAGATTATCGGAAAAAATGCTAAAAGATCTGTGGTCCATATAACATCAGAAAAACCTTCAAAAATGGCTCAACACGTCGCAGACACATCTTCCGAGTAAGACCCCTCCCAGACGAGAA
Organism: Acanthosepion esculentum; assembly: GCA_964036315.1. NCBI lineage: Eukaryota > Metazoa > Mollusca > Cephalopoda > Sepiida > Sepiidae > Acanthosepion > Acanthosepion esculentum. Next base: position 33,621,517 of record OZ038516.1, read on the forward strand.
CATGACTGAGGACTGCGTGTACGCTATCCCGTGCAGCCGTGGTAAGAAATATAAAGGAGAAACAGAATAATTGCAATATGAACAAAATGGTTGCTGAGACATTAGGTTTATAAGTCCCAGAATTTCATACACAGATGTCCTCAAGGAGACATGACCCAGTAGATAAATACGTTGGTTAGATTCCGTGACTAGACCCAAAGAGTTGTGAGTTTAATACTTGGAAAATTGAGTTAAAGAGAAATAACTGAAACACCCGGAAGAAGCATGGCACGTAGAACTAGAACACTCCAATCCAGTGGTCGAAATTCCAATCATTCGAAGAAGGCCGGAGTGTACAACGACCGAAACGTTGCGAATATGGCAATGAAGATGAGGATAACAGTCCGAATAATGTAAATAATCATAATGTCAATATCTCATCTCAGAGATATAGACAGATAAAGCGGAAAAAGTTTTCTTGTGACGCGTTTCGTCCTTTAGGGCTTCCGCAGACTAAATCTATGTTGTTAGATTATTTTGTGTACTTATGTACTAGTGAGCCAACCAAAATGACTTGACTCACTTTATAGTTCCCCAAAAAGAAGGCTAACCAATCAGGAGACGTAAAATATTCAATCCGTCGTCTATGAAGGCGGCCATTTTGATTACTCTCTCCGCATATCCAGTGCCAACCTGTCAGGCGAATGAACAGAAAGAAGAACAACTGAACTACGCTCTGCTACTTCATCGGGATATCCACAGCTAACCTGAACTACGCTTCCCTACTGTCTTCAAAATATTCCCCGCCAACCTCTGGATTCTATACTCAAAGACTACCGTCATCATGGACAACATATGTTGATGCTACTACACATGCTCACGGACGAGGGACGCTGGGAATTTGAAATTTTTGTTATTTTTTTTTAATCCAGCCGATTTTCTTTAGATCATTTTTATTTTTATTTTCCATCATGTTTGTTATTGGGCATCCCACACTGTGATAATAGAAGATTTGCCAGGAATGCTGAAATATAAGAGCCAGGGCGCAAATTTACTGTGGATCATATTGCGAAGTGAAGTCTTTTCCTTTCATCAGAGTAACATTTCTTATGTCAAAATTGTGGTCAGTCTCGTTACAATGGACAGACATCGCATTTGATGTATTGTTTTGTAAAATGTTCCTTTTGTGATCATGTAATATTTTATTTAGATTCCTTGAGGTTTCTCTTACGTATTTTGTGATTATATATATATATATATATATATATATATATATATATATATATATATATATATATATATATATGTATATATATATTATAAATTAACTGATTTAAAATATATTTTTCTCGCTACACAGTAATAACCATGTTTCAAAAATGGAAGCTAAAAGCTTCGAATTCAATTTTGTTATTAAATTAAAGACATTAGTTCCATTTCCTCGTCAAGCGAATTTTGCAGTCTCTGTAAATTTACATTGAGCACTATTGTGTAAAAATAAAAATTTCTATAAGAACACCGGATTTTATATCTTACTATTCTTTCTTTTTATTTATACACACACACACACACGCACACACACACACACACACACACACTATATATATATATATATATATATATATATATATATATATATATATATATATATATATACTGTGGTTCAAAGATTTAGGGCCACACTTTGGATTTAATATTTAGTAAAGTTCATACTTTCTTTGACTTAAACTAGGATGATTAAAATATATAACCCATTATGCATGATATCCAATTTCTATTAGAAAAGGGAATTATCTAAAATTTAAAATCCGCCAAATGCTGATAATATGATTAACCGGCATGATACATTAAGTAAAAAGAATCCAAATTCTGAGGAATATGTTAATTTCGTTAATTATTATTGTCATCTTCAGGGTACAATTTTCTTATATATAGGCAAATACTAATGTCAGACAAAAAACTTTCTCTGACGATCGCAAAGGGCGTGAAACCCATGGTCACAAACTCACTTCAAATAAACGCAAAGATATCCAGTGCTGTTCGATAAAAGTGACTGACCTGATTTTTTTTTTACTAAATGTTCTCTTCTCCGATGAAACGAAAGTTGAGCTAATTTCAAAGGATAAGCGATCTAAAATCCGAAGAAGAAGCTTTGAAAGCTCTTTGGATTTATCAGTAAGTACTGTCAAGCATCCGTTCAGTATAATGTTCTGGGGATGATTTTCTTTTCATGAAACTGGTTTCTTAAAACCTATTGAAAAAACCAGCAAGAGTGAGCAGTACAAGAGAATTTTAGAGTCTTGTCTGCTCCCTTCTGTGGAAAGGGTGCAAATCGACCCCACCAAGCTCATTTTTATGCAGGATAATGCTCCCTGTTACAAATAAAAATTGATGAAGGAATACTTTGATGAGAAGCAGGTGAGGGTTATGACATGGCCGCCCCAATCTCCTGACCTCAACCCCATAGAGAACTTATGAAGCATTATAAAGTACAGGCTCTCGAGAAAGAGGATTTGATTGTGAATTTCATATCCGAATGGAATTCAATGCTTGGAGATGAGATTTGCCAGAACCTAATCAAGTCAATGCCAAAAAGGGTTGAAAATGTTATTTAAAATAAAGGAGGACCCATAGATTATTAAATATTTCGAACTATATTACCTATTATAAATAAATTATACCTCTATTATTCTTTATTTAAAGCGGTTCGATTATGTTTCTATTAATTACTAGTTGCAGGAAATAAGTGAGTCACTTTTTTTGCACAGCGTTTTTCCATAAATCTCATTTATATCCAAAATTATAATTATCAATAGAATACCTTGGGGTGAGTAAGCTTTTTTACTAGGTGGTCGGGAAGGGGTCTTTATATTAGTAAGGTTAAAAATTAGTTTGACCCCCAAAAACAATAGGCGAAAACATTTTTAAGTAAAAAAAATCAGGTGAGTCACTTTTATCGAACAGCGCACTCTCTCTCTCTCTCTCTCTCTCTATATATATATATATATATATATATATATATATATATATATATATATATAACTAGAATATATTAGAATAGAATTAGAATAAATCCTAACGAGCCAGGAAAACCTACCTAGGTTTCACCTAAACGGATCTTCAGGGTAGACAGGCTAAAAGAGGAATTGGCGGAACAGTATTTATTGATAAAACCATTAAAAACATAAAACCACGTGATAAAAAAAATGATAAAAGAAAAAAAAAGAGAATGAAAAAAAAGCAAAGCACTATTCTAATAACCTGGCTCTCCTCTGCCTACACTTATTAAGTATCTCGGATCTTTTATTTAATAAATTCTTAGGTTTCTTATAGATGACAATTGCTAATTTTTCTTCTCTACATAACAAACAAAACTTGTCACCTGCCTTATATTTATGGCATTCTTTTTAACATTTCCCATTTCAAAATGGGGTCACTGTTATCTTCTTGCTTTATATCCCATATATAAGTGGACAATCTGGTACTATGTTTACAAGTTTCATGATTAAAACTACTTAGACTATTATAATAACGTCTTTTGAAGCTACCTTGGGTAGATCCTATGTAAATTTTGGGGTGCTTGTCAGTGTTATTCGATTTATTTCTATGTATCTCGACTTTGTAAACCACATCCTCCTGTTGGCACCTGCCCTCAAGTGGACAGAAGTCCTTATTTCTACAGTTACACTTAGAGGAGTTGGGGTGTGGTTTGTCTATGATTTTTCTCCTGTTGTACTTACTAATTAAATTAGTCTTAGTTTCTTTAATACTGTTAATATATATATATATATATATATATATATATATATATATATATATATATATATATATATATATATGTATATGTAGATACATAGAATTAATATAAGTAAATGTTTGCCACTTAACTGACTGATGTTAACTTCAGCATCCTTCCGTCCACTCTTCAGATACTGACAAGGTACTTTTGTTTAGTTATTTACTTTTATGTTTTTATACTTACAAGTGTCTTCTTTTCTCAGAATTCAAAAAATTGTCAATATGCATATTTCAAGAATTACTATTTTTTCAACTTCTTTCCAAATTACATAATAAAGAGCCAAATAAAACTGTTTCTTTCAAAACTAAAGCAATAATAACACTTTTCACAGAGACAATAGCAATGATATTAATATATTATATCGCAGCCAGCTACAAAAAATTTATAAATTACAAACAGGATGAATTTTCTGTAAGGAACATTAAGAAAATGTACCATTGCTTTTGAACAAACTAAAAATTTTAAATTCATTATCTACCAATGAAAAAATACATTTAACCTTATTATCAGAAATAACACCTCGCCGACGAAATCAAAACTATACCAGGCCAACATTATTTATGAATTTAGATGCCTAGCGTTCCTAACGTAAACAAACCCATAATTATATTGAACAAACCAGCACCTAGCTATCAAGACGACTGATGCTACATAATCTCCGACTAGAGTTCAATATGGACATATTAAAACCGGCATGGAATTCTGCCGACCTTAATATGCTACATAATCGTCCTGAACATGAATGTCATATGCATTTCTCACTGCGGAAAGCGTTTAAAAGTGATGGAGACACTTATAAAAAAGGAATGAACCCTTAATAATATTAATTATGAAGACGGTCATCATGTACTGGCCGTTTTTTTTTTAAATTAGGAATATGTCTACTTTCTCCAACTTCTATAGTAGGATAAAAAAAAGATAATCTTTGAAAATGGCTAACAGTTTAGGCGGAAGCGCTTGACACCAACAAACTTTTGGACGGGAAAGTATACACCTTTACGTATTCAATAAAAACATAATAAAAAATATAAATAAAAGTACCTTGTATATAAATGTTCTCAGATAGAGTTTATCTGTCGAAGAGACAAAATGAATGAAAAGACAAGAGGAAAACTAGACTTACTTCAGCCGATGCGTTTCGTCATTCGACCGACTTTATCAAGGCAAATGTAATGGTTTTATTTTGCAACAAGTATATATTTGACAGTTACTCAATTTTTCCAAATTTAAGAACGCTCATAAATATTCAGCAAGTTAACCGAAAAAAATTAGGCGTTAGATTTGATTTGTGTCCTTTGATTTTGCAACACATTTGTTATGTATGTTGGTTTGGGTAAGTCGTAATTCCTTCAGAAAAAGTGAGATTGGGGAAAAACCGGGGCATAAATTGATATTTTGATAATATTCAATGACAGCACTCTCGAGGATTTTCACTTCTGAGTAAATTACTATCTCTTTTGATGAGTGTGGCATTTTTCAGATCAAAATTGTGATCGAATTTATTTCTGTGCATGATTATTTATAAAGTCTCTTTCGTGTTCATTGACACATGATTTTTTTCCTTTCTATTTGTTTCCCCAATGTATTGTGAAGAACAGTTCTGGCAATTTATAAAGTTCATAGTTCAAACGTTTAAAAAAAGGATCGAATATAGGAAAAGCAACCATAAAACGACAAATATGTTTATGGTGGCCGGTGGATGCGTATCAGTGATACTGCTATATAACTAATTCGTATTAGTTATATGACTGATATTGATCGTATTACTTACATTACTAATATTGACCATATCAGTTATATGACTAATATTGACCATATCAGTTATATGACTAATATTGATAGTATTAGTTATATGACTAATATTGATAGTATAAGTTAAATGACTAATATTGATAGTATTAGTTAAATGACTAATATTGATAGTATTAGTTATAAGACTAGTATTAATCGTATTAGTTATATGACTAATATTGATAATATTAGTTATATGACTAATATTGATAGAGTTAGTTATATGACTAATATTGATAGTATTAGTTATAAGACTAATATTGATAGTATTAGTTATAAGACTAGTATTAATCGTATTAGTTATATGACTAATATTGATAGTATTAGTTATATGACTAATATTGATAGTATTAGTTATAAGACTAGTATTAATCGTATTAGTCATACGACTAACTGTTGTGGACAAGTAAATGGTTAAGTAATAACAAAAACCAGGTTTGCAGATATATCGTATATTAAACAGTAATTACACCAGAAGAGTATTACACGACTAGTGAGAGTGTATCGAATGAAGAAGTGCTCAATCTATTTACTGTTCACTGTTCCTTCACTTTTACTAAACCTATAGTAGGCGGAAGAATCTAATATAGACTCTTAATATGAATCGTATTAATATGACTAATATTAATCTTATTAGTTATATGACTAATATTAATCGTATCAGTTATACGATTAATATTAATCGTCCTAGTTATATGACTAAAATTGATTATATTAGGTATATGAATCATTTAAATGGAAACTGATCAGATTTCCGATTTTCGGATCAACTTTTGACTGTAAATTTCATGATTAATTTTCACGTGATCTGTGAAGTGATGTCGACTTTATCATCGACCTGTGCTGGACAATAGCGCTGGTGGGGATGATGTTTTAATAAAAACGAGATAACAATGAATGAAATGTCACCCTGTTACGTTTTTTTTTTATCCTTCCCGTTATGTATCTCTAAAATATTTAATACGCCAGAAACTGTTCAATTAATTTGGGATCCCTTTATTTTCTTTCCTTCTATGTACTGAGTGAAAAGTGAATGTTTTGAGCCTTGACCTTTTCCTCTTTGTAAATAAAATCAACCCAGGGAACATAACCTACGAGCCATTATAGATAAGTAAACAGCTAATGAGAATTGGTAGACATTATAAATTATCTCAATGAAACGCTGACATGCACTGAGTTGACTTACACCTGGGGACATGCATTGGGTGGGCATGCAGAATTAAGCATTGGGCGCGGCCATTTGATTTGAGATTTTAAACAATAGTTAAAGGTCGAACGATTCGGAGAACATGGAGTTGGAAGGCGAAACAGAAAGAGACGCGTGAAGTCGGAAGGAATGAAGTAAAGGGCCGAATTGAAATTCGCAGGAAAAGTGAAGGAAGTGGAGAGGCGAATTATTGAAATAGAAGAAATTCTAGAGAAGGGAGAGAGAAAGAGAGAGAGAGAGAGAGAGAGAGAGAGAGAGAGGGAGAGAGGGGGTGAAAAGAAATAGAACGAGTGGGTAAAAAGGAAGTGTATGAAGAAATGAGAGTAGAGAGAAAAGTAGAGAGGCGATTGCAAAAAAAAAAAAAGAAAAAAGAAAGGAAGGAAAGAATGAACGACAAAAAGGAAGAAAGAAAGAAAAGAAGAAAGAAAAAAGAAGAAAGAAGGAAAGAAAGGAAAGAAGAAAGAAAGAAAGAAGCATGGAAATAAAGAATGAAAAGAAATGAAGGTTAAGCGAAAAAGAAGAAAAGCAATAACGAAAGAAAGAAAGAAAGAAAAGAAAGAAAGATAAAAGAAGGTAATGACTTAAAAGGAAAAATGTAAATAAATGAAGGTTAAGCGAAAAAGAAGAAAAGCAATGAAGAAAGAAAGAAAGAAAGAAAAGAAAGAAAGATAAAAGAAGGTAATGACTTAAAAGGAAAAATGTAAATAAATGAAGGTTAAGCGAAAAAGAAGAAAAGCAATGAAGAAAGAAAGAAAGAAAGAAAGAAAAGAAAGAAAGATAAAAGAAGGTAATGACTTAAAAGGAAAAATGTAAATAAATGAAGGTTAAGCGAAAAAGAAGAAAAGCAATGAAGAAAGAAAGAAAGAAAGAAAGAAAAGAAAGAAAGATAAAAGAAGGTAATGACTTAAAAGGAAAAATGTAAATAAATGAAGGTTAAGCGAAAAAGAAGAAAAGCAATGAAGAAAGAAAGAAAGAAAGAAAGAAAAGAAAGAAAGATAAAAGAAGGTAATGACTTAAAAGGAAAAATGTAAATAAATGAAGGTTAAGCGAAAAAGAAGAAAAGCAATGAAGAAAGAAAGAAAGAAAAGAAAGAAAGATAAAAGAAGGTAATGACTTAAAAGGAAAAATGTAAATAAATGAAGGTTAAGCGAAAAAGAAGAAAAGCAATGAAGAAAGAAAGAAAGAAAGAAAGAAAAGAAAGAAAGATAAAAGTAGATAATGACTTAAAAGGAAAAATGTAAATAAATGAAGGTTAAGCGAAAAAGAAGAAAAGCAGTGAAGAAAGAAAGAAAGAAAGAAAGAAAAGAAAGAAAGATAAAAGAAGGTAATGACTTAAAAGGAAAAATGTAAATAAATGAAGGTTAAGCGAAAAAGAAGAAAAGCAATGAAGAAAGAAAGAAAGAAAGAAAGAAAAGAAAGAAAGATAAAAGAAGGTAATGACTTAAAAGGAAAAATGTAAATAAATGAAGGTTAAGCGAAAAAGAAGAAAAGCAGTGAAGAAAGAAAGAAAGAAAGAAAGAAAAGAAAGAAAGATAAAAGAAGGTAATGACTTAAAAGGAAAAATGTAAATAAATGAAGGTTAAGCGAAAAAGAAGAAAAGCAGTGAAGAAAGAAAGAAAGAAAGAAAGAAAAGAAAGAAAGATAAAAGAAGGTAATGACTTAAAAGGAAAAATGTAAATAAATGAAGGTTAAGCGAAAAAGAAGAAAAGCAATGAAGAAAGAAAAGAAAGAAAGATAAAAGAAGGTAATGACTTAAAAGGAAAAATGTAAATAAATGAAGGTTAAGCGAAAAAGAAGAAAAGCAATGAAGAAAGAAAGAAAGAAAAGAAAGAAAGATAAAAGAAGGTAATGACTTAAAAGGAAAAATGTAAATAAATGAAGGTTAAGCGAAAAAGAAGAAAAGCAGTGAAGAAAGAAAGAAAGAAAGAAAGAAAAGAAAGAAAGATAAAAGAAGGTAATGACTTAAAAGGAAAAATGTAAATAAATGAAGGTTAAGCGAAAAAGAAGAAAAGCAATGAAGAAAGAAAGAAAGAAAGAAAGAAAAGAAAGAAAGATAAAAGAAGGTAATGACTTAAAAGGAAAAATGTAAATAAATGAAGGTTAAGCGAAAAAGAAGAAAAGCAATGAAGAAAGAAAGAAAGAAAAGAAAGAAAGATAAAAGAAGGTAATGACTTAAAAGGAAAAATGTAAATAAATGAAGGTTAAGCGAAAAAGAAGAAAAGCAGTGAAGAAAGAAAGAAAGAAAGAAAGAAAAGAAAGAAAGATAAAAGAAGGTAATGACTTAAAAGGAAAAATGTAAATAAATGAAGGTTAAGCGAAAAAGAAGAAAAGCAGTGAAGAAAGAAAGAAAGAAAGAAAGAAAAGAAAGAAAGATAAAAGAAGGTAATGACTTAAAAGGAAAAATGTAAATAAATGAAGGCTAAGCGAAAAAGAAGAAAAGCAATGAAGAAAGAAAAGAAAGAAAGATAAAAGAAGGTAATGACTTAAAAGGAAAAATGTAAATAAATGAAGGTTAAGCGAAAAAGAAGAAAAGCAGTGAAGAAAGAAAGAAAGAAAGAAAGAAAAGAAAGAAAGATAAAAGAAGGTAATGACTTAAAAGGAAAAATGTAAATAAATGAAGGTTAAGCGAAAAAGAAGAAAAGCAGTGAAGAAAGAAAGAAAGAAAGAAAGAAAGAAAGAAAGAAAAGAAAGATAAAAGAAGGTAATGACTTAAAAGGAAAAATGTAAATAATTGAAGGTTAAGCGAAAAAGAAGAAAAGCAGTGAAGAAAGAAAGAAAGAAAGAAAGAAAAGAAAGAAAGATAAAAGAAGGTAATGACTTAAAAGGAAAAATGTAAATAAATGAAGGTTAAGCGAAAAAGAAGAAAAGCAATGAAGAAAGAAAGAAAGAAAGAAAGAAAAGAAAGAAAGATAAAAGAAGGTAATGACTTAAAAGGAAAAATGTAAATAAATGAAGGTTAAGCGAAAAAGAAGAAAAGCAATGAAGAAAGAAAGAAAGAAAGAAAGAAAAGAAAGAAAGATAAAAGAAGGTAATGACTTAAAAGGAAAAATGTAAATAAATGAATGTTAAGCGAAAAAGAAGAAAAGCAATGAAGAAAGAAATAAAGAAAGAAAGAAAAGAAAGAAAGATAAAAGAAGGTAATGACTTAAAAGGAAAAATGTAAATAAATGAAGGTTAAGCGAAAAAGAAGAAAAGCAGTGAAGAAAGAAAGAAAGAAAGAAAGAAAAGAAAGAAAGATAAAAGAAGGTAATGACTTAAAAGGAAAAATGTAAATAAATGAAGGTTAAGCGAAAAAGAAGAAAAGCAATGAAGAAAGAAAGAAAGAAAGAAAGAAAAGAAAGAAAGATAAAAGAAGGTAATGACTTAAAAGGAAAAATGTAAATAAATGAAGGTTAAGCGAAAAAGAAGAAAAGCAATGAAGAAAGAAAGAAAGAAAAGAAAGAAAGATAAAAGAAGGTAATGACTTAAAAGGAAAAATGTAAATAAATGAAGGTTAAGCGAAAAAGAAGAAAAGCAGTGAAGAAAGAAAGAAAGAAAGAAAGAAAAGAAAGAAAGATAAAAGAAGGTAATGACTTAAAAGGAAAAATGTAAATAAATGAAGGTTAAGCGAAAAAGAAGAAAAGCAGTGAAGAAAGAAAGAAAGAAAGAAAGAAAAGAAAGAAAGATAAAAGAAGGTAATGACTTAAAAGGAAAAATGTAAATAAATGAAGGCTAAGCGAAAAAGAAGAAAAGCAATGAAGAAAGAAAAGAAAGAAAGATAAAAGAAGGTAATGACTTAAAAGGAAAAATGTAAATAAATGAAGATTAAGCGAAAAAGAAGAAAAGCAATGAAGAAAGAAAGAAAGAAAGAAAGAAAAGAAAGAAAGATAAAAGAAGGTAATGACTTAAAAGGAAAAATGTAAATAAATGAAGGTTAAGCGAAAAAGAAGAAAAGCAGTGAAGAAAGAAAGAAAGAAAGAAAGAAAAGAAAGATAAAAGAAGGTAATGACTTAAAAGGAAAAATGTAAATAATTGAAGGTTAAGCGAAAAAGAAGAAAAGCAGTGAAGAAAGAAAGAAAGAAAGAAAGAAAAGAAAGAAAGATAAAAGAAGGTAATGACTTAAAAGGAAAAATGTAAATAAATGAAGGTTAAGCGAAAAAGAAGAAAAGCAATGAAGAAAGAAAGAAAGAAAAGAAAGAAAGATAAAAGAAGGTAATGACTTAAAAGGAAAAATGTAAATAAATGAAGGTTAAGCGAAAAAGAAGAAAAGCAATGAAGAAAGAAAGAAAGAAAGAAAGAAAAGAAAGAAAGATAAAAGAAGGTAATGACTTAAAAGGAAAAATGTAAATAAATGAAGGTTAAGCGAAAAAGAAGAAAAGCAATGAAGAAAGAAAGAAAGAAAGAAAGAAAAGAAAGAAAGATAAAAGAAGGTAATGACTTAAAAGGAAAAATGTAAATAAATGAAGGTTAAGCGAAAAAGAAGAAAAGCAACGAAGAAAGAAAGAAAGAAAGAACGAATAGAAAAGAAAAGAAAAAGATCAAAAGAATGAATGCAAAGAAATGGGGAAAAGATAAAAGTAGAAAAAGCGATTGCAAAAGAAAGAAAGAAAAATGTAAAGTGAAAATTAAAAGAAAAGAAGAAAAGCAACAATGAAAGACATAGAAGGGAAGATAATAAGTAAAAAGAAAGAATGTAAAGAAATGAAGGTTAAGGGTCAAGAATACTGAAAGAAAAAACAATGAAGGAAGGAAGGAAGGAAGAAAGAAAGAAAGAAAGAAAAGAGAAATAAAAGAAATAAAAGATAAAAATAAAGAATTGAAAGAAACGAAGATTAAAAGTAAAATGAAAATAGTAACGAATAAAGAAAGTAAGAAAAATGAAAGAAAGAGAAAAATAAAAATAATGAGCAATGAATAAGATACAAGTCGAAATAAATGATGTAAAGGAATGAAGGGTAAGCGAAAAAGAAGGAAATCAATGACGAAAGAAAGAAAAAATGAAATAAATAAAAAGAAAATAAGACGTAATCTAATATGAAAGAATGTAGATTAAAGTAAAAAGGAAAAAAGAAAGTAATAAGAAAGAAAGAACATGAAATAGAGAAACAAGATACGAAAGAAAAAAAAAGAATATAAGAAAAAAGATTTTTAAAAAAATAAGAAAGTAAACAATTCAGAGAAGAAAACGATCAGAGGAAAATAAAAGAGTTTAGTTAATATGGATGACACGAAGGGAAAAAATGTCGGGATGGAGAAAGTAAAGAAAGTTGAAAAGGAAGAAAAACGTTAAAAAAATGAACAAGGCGCCGAAGAATGAAGGGAATAGGGGAAAAATAAGAAAAAAAACATGAGGAAGGAAAGAAAAAAAAAGACAAAACGGAAATAGAAATAAAGAGAAAAAGAAAAAAAAAATATCAGTTAACTCCCTTTAGTAATTCAACTCTCTAAGTTCCCTCTGCTGTGGCCAGGTAGTGAACTCAAAACACTTTGGGTCAAGTCCCTTTTTGGATTACTTAACCATCAATTTTATCCACTGGGTCATGTGCCCTTGGAGAGTTAAGTGACTAAAGGGAATTAACTGATAACGAGATGCCGAAAAACGGCACGTGGAATTAGAACACTCTACTCCTGTGTACTAAATAAAGCGTTCGGTTCGAAATTCCAACGTATTTCACCTGAAGAAGACTGGAGCGTACAACTGCCAAAACTTCGTTCATATGGTAATGAAGATAAGGGCAACAGTATGAACGATGTACGTAGTGTAAATTGTGTCATTTTTGTTTACAATACCTGAAAGCACAAATAAGGATTAAAGAAAACCTGCATTTGACTTCTGAAGAGAGACCACAAGTATATGGAGGTTTTTTTTCTTCAAAACCCAAGTTTGCCAACTGCAGAAAATTATTATTATTATTATAGTACAGTACGCCAACAAAATGAGCGCTTTCGTACAAATATACCAAGCCCAATATTTCCATCATGACACCCAGTCGAATATGTTGTAAATTATTATTATTATATTAAGCTGTTACACATGAAATGACGCAGTTTTTAATTATTAGGTTATCACACATGAAATGACGCATGATTTAATTATTAGGTTGCCAAACATGAAATGACGCATTTTTTAATTATTAGGTTGTCACACGTGAAAATGACGCATGTTTTAATTATTAGGTTGTCACACATGAAATGACGCATTTTTCGGTTGGTTGTTGATCCGGTCGTCTAACGAAGTAACCTCTTTAGTATAAAAGAAATCTTGACACATTTCTGACTCTTTTTCTTTCCAGATAATTTTTCTTTCAATATACTGTGACTCGTAAGTCCAATGAAAATGATTACGAAACAATGTCGAGTATTCTTACTGCGTGAGTGCAAACTGGGATAAAGAACCGTTTTTGCATTGAATCATTACATGCGATGAGAAACGGATACACTTTGATAACAGTGGCCAGTCGTGAGATGCAAGTGAATCACCAAAACAATACGCAAAATCTCCACTGCACTCTAAACAGTTAATGGTTACTGTATGGTGGTTTTCAAAGATTTTATTCATTATTTATTCTTTCCTCAAGGGAAAACAATAATAGCGACCTCGTATTGTGGAGAAATTGAGTGTACGCACGAGAAATTGAACAAGAATCATCCTAGACTTGTTAATAGGGATGTGGTCCAATTTTGCTAACACAACAACGCATCTCCACACGCGTCTCAATCAACTGCCCAAAAGCTGAATAACCTGAATTAGGAAATTTGGTAACATCCTATATATCTACCTGATATCTATTCTACTGATTATGACTTATTTAAGCATTTTGAGCTTTTCATACGCAATAAAACTTTCTCCAGCAAGGAAGAGGTAATTGAAGCATTTGAACTGTTTATCACATCAAAGGATGAAAACTTTTAAAAGATGGAATCAAGAATTTAGAGGGAATTTGAAGAACAGCCATTCATCAACATAGTGCCAATTTCAACTAAATAAATTACCGTACACTATTTACATTATTCGGACTATTGTCCTCATCTTTGTCGCCATATTTATCACAACGTTTCGATCGTTGTACGCCCCGGCATTCTTCAGGTGGTTGGAATGTCGAACTGAACCCTTTATTTCGCTCACTGGGGTAGACTGTTCCAGTTCCACGTGCCATGTTTAATGGATGTCAGTTATCAGTTATCTCCTGTTAATTCCCCTCTGAAAGTTCTCCACTGCCTTAACTGTGTATTGAACTCACAACTCTTTGGGTCCTGTCACTGGATCTAACCAACGCCTTTATTCACTGTGTCAATTTGTTGGCGTACTGTACTATAATAATAATAATAATAATAATAATAATAATAATAATAATAATAATAATAATTTTCTGCAGTTGGTAAACTTGGGTTTTGAAGAAAAAAAAACCTCCATATACTTGTGGTATTTTATAATACGGTATTAATATGTAAATATTGCATGCATTATTATTGGGTACAGTTAAGTAAAACATCAGTCTTATCAAAATCATGTTTATTTGAAATATAGCTCTACTTTTTGATTACAGTAAATGGATATTTCATTTAGTCAGCGGCCAGTAGTATATACGCTAATATTATATCTCGTGTATGATGCGACCCCCTTAAAATTAGCTTCAAAATTAAATATTCAAAATTAGCATGATACGAGAGTATATACGCTAATATTATATCTCGTGTATGATGCGACCCCCTTAAAATTAGCTTCAAAATTAAATATTCCAAATTCGCATGATACGAGAGTATATACGCTAATATTATATCTCGTGTATGATGCGACCCCCTTAAAATTAGCTTCAAAATTAAATATTCAAAATTAGCATGATACGAGAGTATATACGGTAGGTATTTAACATTTCAGAAACGTTTTATTTATTTCCTATAAAGTGCGTCATTTCATGTGTGACAACATCGTACTTAGCAATAGATGTCAATGCCAGTCACGATGAACAGAGTCATCTTGCCTTGAGAAAACATTAGGACTCAAACTCACACCCGACTTCAAGTAGAACTCTTACATACGATCCACTGCTAAAGATCCTATTAAAATGATCGATTCCCCATACCGCTCTAGTAAGTACCTGACTCTTCATGCTATCTTCTAACTATAAAAGCCCGAAAATGGAGTACTGTCGCCATATTTGGGCGGGAGCTGCAGGGTCCTCGTGTTCAAAAGCGTCTCCGAATCCTTGTTGGAGAAGAATTATATTACAACCTCTCTCTCTCTCTCTCTGTCTCTGTCTCTCTCTCTCTCTTTCTCTCTCTCACACACACTAAATAAATTAGTTAACATTTCAGAAACGTTTTATTTATTTCCTATAAAGTGCGTCATTTCACGTGTGACAAAAACGCATTTGTAGAACAAAATGGATGCTTTTTTACAATATGAATATTTCCATCATGACACCCAGTCTAATATGTGTATACCTGGCACATGCATCATAAATAAATGTGTGCGATATGATAACATATTCTGATAAAAGTAATACATAACCTTGCAGGTTGAGGCCCAGTTAAAAATATGCTCAGGTCGGGTAACACAGTCCGCAGAGACTAACCAACTGAGTGTGTCTCCAAATGTCTCTATGGCGTCCTCAACCTTTCGACTTAAAAAAACCCCAACCATCTCATAAACAGATATGCATTGTGTGTCGGCCTCTAGTGGGGGATGTCTAATTGGTTAATGTCATACAACTGACAAGTAAATATATGGCAATAAATGGGACGTTTACTGTATCCCATCCTAATTCACTAAAATAAAATGTGCAGGTATTAAAACCTCCAATGAATTAAGGTCAGAAGCCAGGAGAGCTATCCCTCAGAAATTATTATTATTATTATTATTATTATCATTATTATTATTATTATTATTATTATTTTGGATTCTGTATAGTACACTGCCTTACCGGGCTTATACTCGAGACTTAGGGTAAGTCGAGGGAGTAAATTCTGGTTGCAAACATTCCGATGTTAAGTGATACTTAACATTGTAAAGTTTTATATTTTCTTTACATTGATAATAATCTCGTGAGTAGACGATTAGACCCGCACAGCTCATTCGGAATTTGTTTTTTTGTTTTTTTTTGTGAACTGGGGCTACCAGAGATCTTACTATTTTTGTCAGTACCTTTCTTTATCACACCCAGAGATCAAATTATTATTAAACAGTAATTTTATGGTGCTACATTTTCTGAATTTCAACATTCTTATCT
>OZ038516.1:33647501-33670001 GCA_964036315.1 Acanthosepion esculentum
TCTTCTTCTTCTTCTTCATCCTCCTCTTGTTTCTATTTTCCTTCATAATTTTGCTGTCTTTTGCCTTTTCTCTTTATTCTTTTATTATCCTTATTGCCATGAAATAACTGTTTTCGTCCTTTCCTCTTTATTCTACCTCTCCTTTCGTCTTCCTCCATTTTCTCTTTCTCCTCCTCTTCCTGTTGTTCTTATTTATATTTTTCTCCCTTCCCCTATTGTTGTTGTTGTTCTTCTTCTTCTGTTGCTCCCAATTTTTCCTCTTCTTCTCTTCTTTATTTATTCTTATGTTTTTCTCTTTCATTCTTTTTCTTCTTCACTTCTTGATTTTCATTTCTTTCTGCTGCTTGCATAGTTTTATTTTTCAATAATAATAAACAGTAAGGCGTCAAAATTTTGTTCTTTGCGGTCATTAAGTATCATTTTCTTTTTTTTTTCTTTTTGGTATCAGAACAATGTCGCCACAAGAAAATGTCACACATCTTTCTATCCTGTCTTTTAAGCAGTTCTTAGCAAAATTCTCCGAGAATGTAACTTTTCTCTTCATATACTTTTGTTTCAACGGATTTCTTACCTTCAAGAAGACCTTTGCATCACGTATCTTTAAAATATCAATATTTCACCAAGGTTCGCTTGGCCTAATTAAGAGAAAATACCCAATGACATTGTCACACTAAACGAGTCTGAGGACAGTAGTAGTAGTAATAGTAGTAGTAGTAGTAGTAATAGTAGTAGTAGTAGTAGTAATAGTAGTCGTAGTAGTAGTAATAGTAGTAGTCGTAGTAGTAGTAATAGTAGTAGTAGTAGTAATAGTAGTAGTATTAGTAGTAGTAATAGTAGTAGTAGTAGTAGTAGTAGTAGTCGTAGTAGTAGTAATAGTAGTAGTAGTAGTAATAGTAGTCGTAGTAGTAGTAATAGTAGTAGAAATAGTAGTAGTAGTAGTAGTAGTAATAGTAGTCGTAGTAGTAGTAATAGTAGTAGTAGTAGTATTAGTAATAGTAGTAGTAGTAGTAGTAGTAATAATAGTCGTAGTAGTAGTAATAGTAGTAGTAGTATGTATTTTTTTACATATTTCTTACAATAACTCTTAGTCCATTGTATATTAAGATGCCCACATAGTAATTACGTATTTCACCGTTATAAATTATGTGTCCAGGGTTTATTACAGAATTTAATTTAAAAATGCTAATGATAATCTAATAACATGATTTTTTAAAAGAACTCCTGTGATATTAACCTACCACCATAGGCCACAAATCTATTGTCCTCAGCAACTCAAAGCAACAAGGGTGAATAGTATGCGATTTTACTTCGCTTCCTATTCCCCCTTATATATCAACTCCTGTAAGGGCCACCCATGGCGGTAAGATCGAAGGGGAAGCACCAGACTGAACGCAGCCACCCACCGAAGACCCCAACGGCGGAATAGACACGATGTGAACCAAGGCGGACTTTGATGGACCAAGGATCTGACGGACCTCCAGTTCTCGCCTGTCTCAACATCCCTTGCGCTGTGAGGGAGACGCTTCTGGCCAAGTGCGCGGGCTCCTCCGTCTCGCAGATTTGTCCACCAAAATAAAATTCACGCAAATGGGCTCGTCAAACTCTCTTTGATTCACAGCCTTCTCCACCACCGCCACCAGGGGGTGAGGGTGGAAAAAGAGAATAGAGAGAGAGGATAACGATCTCGATGCCCGGATGCGATATATGGTATCATGACAGGTGCCGCTCCAGTAAGTACCTGACTCCTCGTGCTTATCCATTACCTTTATAAGAGACAGATCAGGCTGGAAATGGAGTACTGGTGCCATATAAGGTACTGGCTAGTCTTCATTTTCCGCGTCCTTATAGGTGATGAAATACCCCCCCACTGAAACCCCTTTCTCAAAGAATAAATACTGCAAGTCTCTCGCTGTACTATCACTATTTCCATTCATTCTTTAGTTCCACCAGTTTTAACGTTTGCGACTAAGACCCACCATATCACGTGTATTCTAACGAACTGCCCTCATTTCCTTCGTCTTCCATTGGCGAGATATAAGTAACCACTTGAGCAGCTTCTTCCGCCGAACTGCTGCTTTGTGAAACCGACTCCCAAGTGGATGCTCCCGGATCATAAAATATTAACTTGTTCAAGTCTAGGGTTAACCGTTTTCTTCCCAACATATCCCCATAAACACTGCCTCCTACTCTGTAACAATCTACCACGAGTGGCTCTTGAGCCTTGTACAGGGTGAACCTAATTTTAAAAAATCTAATCCGCGCAATTAAACCAAAGGTCATTCTCTATATCATAGAGATATGCATATAACTTCGTCTGTGGTTTCGGCCACTTTCTCCAAACTGGACCCCCCACAAAGAATGTGGACTTAATTGTACCGATGCAGTAGACCTTCAGAAACACAGATTTGGTAAAGGATCTGAACTCGCAGGGTGTTCTTTCAGACAAGCAATATGTCTTTCGTTTCTCAAAGTGAATCATTGCTGTGTTAACGCTTATTGCCGAAAGAGTGTATCAAACTTTAGATAAGAATGGTGAAGCTTGGGCTATTACTTTGAATATCTTGAATGCATTTGACAGTGTTTGGCATGCTGGTCTTCGAAATGTATTTCTGTACTAGTTTTTGATTTGGTTCAATCTTTCAAATCGCGAAATGAAAGTTATCTTGAACGGCCACTCCTCTAGATCTTCTTGCATTGATGCAGGTGTCCACCAGGGTTCTGTCCTTGGACTTATGTTGGTCCTAATTTTCATTAATGGTCCTCCTGGTGGTATCAGTTCACAACTTGGTATCTATGTTGATAATACAGCTATTTACTCCTGTCTAAATAGTGAGTCTGATCAGTTTGATAACGTCAACTTGGCAACTGACCACAAAAGTGACCTACAATCCGTTGTTAACTGGGGCAAGAAATGGCTTGCTAATTTGGACTCCTCCAAAACGAAACTGCTCTCGATTAATTGCCTGAGCGAACCTTCTTTTGCCTTCCGTCAACATGGTTGATGTCAACCCCGAGGAAAGTAAATGATTGCGCCTTCTCACTTTAAGTGGAAAGACTATATTGGAACCAATTGCTAGGTCTGCTGCTAGGAAGGTTGGTTTGCTGTGGCGTGCTAGATAATGTTTCCAGCAAAAATCTATTTTACACATTTATAAGTTTACTATTTGTCAATGCATTTAATATTGCTGTTACATCTGGTCTGGTGCTCCAGCTGTGTATTTATAGAGTCTTTTTTAAATTCAAAGAACAATCTGCAATGTGATCAGTCCTGACCTGGCACCTCGGCCTCAGTCATTTTCCCATCATCGTAACGTAACTTTCCTGCGCCTTTTCTATAAATACTTTCATGCTAGTTATTCTGATGAGCTTTTCTCTTTGATAACTCAACTTTCTGGTTTTGATTGTGCTACTAATTTGACGTCAAGTTATCAAGTCAAAATTGCTATATGTAACCGTAAGTTCTACGTTAACCGTTTCTTCTCTCACACTTCTGACTTGTGGAACTCTCTTCCGGCTTTGAATTTTATAAATTTAAAATTTAGTCCTTCATGTGTAAATGCTATGTTATCTTATACATTTATAATTCTACCATTTGTCCATGCATTGAATATTGCTGCCAAATCTGAAATGTTATCATCGCTCCTGATCTGGCATCTCGGCGTTACATCCTTTGCCACCTCCGTAACATAACTTCATTGTGTCATTTCTGTAAATATTTTCATGCTTATTATTCTGATGAGCTTTCCTCTTGGGTATCTAATACCTTTCTTCCAGAAGTTCAATCCCTATACTCGTCACACTTAGATCCTTGTGTATATTAATTGAAACAACCGTTTTAGTTTCATTTCTTCCACCATACGGTCAATTTTAGACCCACTGGTGTGACAAGGTGTAATCAATTTTTATTTTTTACTCAGATCAGGTCATTTGCAGTGGTGTGCAGTAGTATAAATCTATTTTCGGGGTGTATGATGAAATTTGTTTGGCCTTGAAAAATATTGCCTCATCCGTGATTGGATCAAATTTTCATCACGCTCAGACACTAATGTCTCGACTGTCGATTAGTTGTCCTACGCCCATTTTCTGCAATGGACACGTTAGTCCAAAGAAGCGTACGAAAATTGTAACGCCGCACGAACACATTTGTCAACGGTTGGCAAATCCAAGTACTATCGACTGGCTCGGAAACTCTCCTGATTTAAATTCAGTCGCGAATCTGTGGTCAGTCAGTAAGGAAAGACTTCGTGGAATAAACATACGAAGGGCTGGGTCATGTTTTATTGGAAAAATAGGAAAAAATGTAAATAATAGCAGAATTGTTTTGTTTCAATTAATTTGCACAAGTGTGTATCATCATGCCATAAATCTCTTAAACCCAGCGGCGAGTCTTGGGCAAGATAGCCTTTTAGAGTTTTCTTTCTAATAGACTGGTCACCATATTAAGGAATGAGAGCCCATTCTACGCTGCTAGCTGCAGAAATATGGAGTCATGCCTTTTCTAAGGACATTTGAGTGAAGTGAATGAAACAGAATTGAGCAGGAATTTTAATTTCTAGGACACGTAATGAGGAAAGCGGGCTTAGGAATTTCGACACTCACAGGACATATGTAAGCAAGAGGGACAGAGGAAAGTAATGCATAACTTATCTCATGTGCTTGTGTAAACGGTTGGAAGAACAGGGATTAGGAGAGATAGCAAACAGACAAAATTTACTAAGAGGTTAGATTAAATAAAGTTTTTAATTCCCTGAAGGCTATGTGGACAAAAAATAGCTGAAGATGACTGGAAATCCCAATAGCTGACTCACTGTGATAATGACAAAAAAAGGTAAGGAGATTAGTCAGAATGAAAATAATAACTCCTTATTCCAGAAATTAGGGAAGAAACAGGTTTTGAAATTTATATCCTTTATGAAAATGTGTATTATATATATATATATATATATATATATATATATATATATATATATATATATATGGGGTGGGGGTAAATTCATTCATCCATGCATTGAATATTGCTGTCACATTTGGTCTGCTGCTTCTGCTGTGTATTTAAAGATTCTTGAAAAAAAACAAAGAATTATGTTGAATCCATTGCTCGGTCTGCTGCTAAGAAATTTTTTTCACTGTGTTATTCTAGTCATTTTTCTCTCCAGAATCTATCTTACATATCTATACGTCTGTCCGGTTTGTGTATGATTCAAAAAGACATGCCTAGTTTGTGCAAAAGTTCAAAAAGATTTAAAAAAAGTTCAGAAGGCAGACATTATTAAAATCTGCATTATATATATCTATGTAGATATATATAAAATCATTCATCCATGCATTTAATATTGCTGTCACATTAGGTCTAGTGCTTCTGATGTTTGTTTAGAGATTCTTGATAAAATCTAAAGAAGAATCTGCAAGAAAATTAATTATATATATAAAAAAGTTAAGGTCCCAGTTAAAAACTAACAAATTCTACTTACAAAAGAGATATATTAACAAGATTAAAAATAAATCATATTCAGAAAATTTCTATTAAGTAAGATTATATTTTTTTAAAAATTATATTAAAGAATAAAAAAAAAATTAAAAGATAAAATAAATTATCCATTTATAACTTTAAAGATAAGTTAAATTATTAAGAAAACCAACCACACTAAGTATATTTAAAAAAAGGGAGTTCTTAGAACAGGGGGCAGTTATGAGATAAAATTAATATGGAGAAGAATTAGAAATATAGAATTTAAATATAGTTTTACATTCCACGTTAAGAAATAATGAAGTAAGATCTATATTATTATATAAGTTTATGTCGGCATTTTTAACTAATACATTCCTTTGATTATTGTATTTTATTATTCGATTTTTTTCTTCTAAACATAGGTTACACCTATCTCTAATAGTATTAGGAGTATGAGCGAAACCTATAATTTTCTAGTCTAATTGAGGGTTCAGAACTTTCTCCTTGAATTCCCAATTTTGTTTTAAAAAGAGTTGTCTGGTATTTTAATTTAGAGTTGGTAAAATAGTTCCTATGGGTATAAAATCTCTGTTTTCATTCCCCCGCGGAAATTCCAATGTAAACATTATAATTTAACATATTTTCTTTGGGGGAAAATGGCAGCTTGGTATATCACCCTAGCAGACCTTCATTTGTCCTCAACTGGACAACTTTCTCTATCTTAGAAATTACGGGGGTGTTGCATACCAGGTTTGTTGTTTATCCCATAGAATTTACTTAAAATATAGTTATTATGAGAGTTGATAATTTATGCATGTTATTGGTACAGGAGTAGCTAATTTTAATCGTTTTCCTATTGACGATTTTACTTAGAGGGTTATTTGTATGAAAATGTTTATTTATTACATTTAGAAAATGCTGTCCGATATTAATATTTAATAATTTGAAGAAGTGGGTGTTGAACCATATCATTTTTCTTTTACTATTTCTATGTCTACATCTAAAGTCGGATGTAGGCATAAAGTTGTTGATGCAACTACACACGCGCACGAACGAGAGTCTCTGGGAATTTTAAATTTGAGCAATTTTTTTTTTATAGGTGTTTTAGATTATATATCAAAGGCTTAGTTCAATGATGTCCTAAAGGACGAATCGTGTTACACTAATACTTTTTACCCAGATATGTTTATATATATATATATATATATATATATATATGTATATGTGTGTGTGTGTGTGTGTGTGTGTGTGTGTGTGTGTGTGTGTGTAAAATAAGTCGTAAAAAGTGATTCTACATAGAGTTGTCAATTGCATTAAACCATTGCTGTTTCTCGAGCACGTTTCAAGAAACCAAATTTGTGCGCAATTCGACCTACACTATTCTCTCATTGGTTCACAAGCAAAATTCAATTTCCAACCCGAAAAAAATGTTGATAATTTCTTTATAGCATTAGCGAAAAATACTTTTCTTATGTTCGTAACTCTCTGTGCCAAAAGCGTTTCACAGCCTACAAGTTTTGACGAGCACAATAAAACACAAATCATATTTGTTTATGGCGTTTTTATTATATCAATAGTTCTATTTTTTTGGTTTTCATTCACTAATGTCACTTTATAGCTCTGCAGAAATAACGATGGAATTAAGATTCTATACAATAAACGGTGGTACGTTGCCTTAGGGCAATATGGTTAGCGAGTTAATCTGGGAGGTTTTTGTAAAGAAAGTTCGATTTTAACAAGGTGCTTCAAGTTTGTAGGTTTCTGATAGAGCAAGTTTAGCTTACCAGATATCTATGTCACACGTTTCTCTTTTAATTCGGTTTTATTTTTTTTAGAATCAATAGTTGAAGGATAAAGATCTCATGATGGACTCTACCCGTCGTCTTCGACGTATGAGGTCCCCAAAAATTTAGAACTGAACAGACTATGCGAACATATGGAGATTTTCTAAGCATAGCTTAGATGTGACACAAGGCCGTAAGTATGGGGCACCCACTGAGGATTGAACTCACTATTCAGTGCCTTTGAAGAAAGAATGATTTTACAATCTTTTTACTATCTTCAGGCAAGTTCGCCTGTGTCTGGTTCACACTCCTAACCAGCCTTTTGAACAGGTGTGTGTTTATCCCTTGTGTCTTGTTTAGAACTGGGTTTCCAGTCCCTTCTAAAGTCTACTTCAACTCTATACTCCGAGCGTCTGCGTCCGAACAGTCATTGACTAATTAAATTTTGACCTCTTCAGGTTATCTTTCGTGCATAGTCCAAAGAACTTTACTTCTTGCCTTTTCTTACGCTAATACAAATCCACACAGTAACACTCTGCCTTGAGTGGCTCTTGTGCCTTGTGTTGGGTGAACATTAGTAAAAAACACCCCCGCCAAAAAAAACAAAGCATAAACACTTATTATTTACATTATTTGTACTGTTGTCCCCAACTTTATTGCCATATTCATGACGTTTTGGGAGTTGTACGCTCGGGTTTCCTTCAGATGACTGGAATTTTGAAAGGAATCCTCTATTTCGTCCCCCGGGGCTGATTCATGGGACGGTCCCGCGTGCCATGGTCATCATTATCTAAGGATATATATATATATATATATATATATATATATATATATATATATATATATATATATATATATATATATATGTTTGTCTGAATCTAAAAATAAACACGCTAAAATTCACTCTCATCCCGTACCGTACGCTGACGGCTTAGTGGGAGAAGTTCCGACTGACGCAAATTCAGTCGGGTTTCGATCCTAGCTAGAGGCAACCGGACGTCTAGCCACACTGATGAGCTGTGAAACAGCGAAACAGTCTGTCTGTGGATGACAAAAATATTAGCTCCTGAAAAATTAATTTCGGTTGAGCCCTCTGGTTTGAGGTGTGAATTTATAAACAGTGACTATTTAAGCTAATACTGCACGACTCTTCGACAGAATTGAGTCACTGTCAGTCACTGTGTGTTTATCTGAATCTAAAAATAAACACGCTAAAATTCATCCACATCCCGTACCGTACGCTGACGGCTTAGTGGGAGAAGTTCCGACTGACGCAAATTCAGTCGGGTTTCGATCCTAGCTAGAGGCAACCGGACATCTAGCCACACTGATGAGCTGCGAAACAGTCTGTCTGTGGATTATATATATATATATATATATATATATATATATATATATATATATGTATATATATATATATATATATATATATGTGTATGATGTTTTGTGATTTGTTTGTAAGCCTTGAAGATTAAGTGCTGCCTTTTTTAGAGCTCTCATTAAATAAAAATTATTACCTATGGGATTTTAAGTCTTTAACATTCTTTAATTAATAATCATTTTGCTCTGTCTTTTATAGACATAGAGCTCTCTCTGGATCTATACCCTCCAGGAAATTACATACGGATTACCATATTGTAACATTACTCAATATATATATATATATATATATATATATATATAATTTCGTGTGTGTGTGTGTGTAATCATTTCTGTCCAATTAATAGATTTATTTTTAATCGTTAATTATTTCTTATTCCATAAACGTGGATACACATGTTAGAGCAGACGACTTGTTTTCAACAGTGTGAATTACTTCATTTGAGGATCTTCATCGTGCACATTTTCTTTGTTAAGATTGCAAAAGGCACATCACGCATTAAAAAAAATATATCACGGCTTCATTAAAACTCTAAAATTTAACTTTTAAATAATGACAATATATATGTATGCTTTTGTGCGTGTGTGTGTGTGTATGAGAAAGTATAGGTAGCAGTTGTTCATTTATACATGTCTAATTAAAAATGATCGATTAGGATTTTTTAAAACATTAAAAAAAAAAACAACCTTTTTGTCTTTACGGATGACACTTGCGAAATACCGACTGTGAAATGACGGCTAGGAATCGTTTCTTTTCACATGAATAATTCTCGTTTGACGATCGGCCATGACATTTTCCAACAGCCTGTTCGGAAACCTATTGAAGAATTTAATTAAGAACCAACCCCATTCCATTTAGTATTATTTCTGTACATTTAAATTTTTTGTCTTTTTTATTTTAATAATTCTTCATTTTATTTTTTCCCTCATTTCCTTTCTTATTCATTAAAAAAAAATAATTCTTTAAATATTTTCTCTTGTTCAGGGTCTAGCCCGCGGGACCAAATTGTATAAAGGCTGTCATTTTGGTAATTACTCCGGTCAAAGGTTAACATTCAGTCAAAACGATGTCCCCGGGCCGGGGGAGTATGACGTTGGATGTCAATCCCAGTGGAAAGTCGAAAACGCCAATGTCGGCGATGTGGAAAAAGGGAAGTTCGAATGTTACGTACCTCGATACTTGGATGCTGTCGTCCACAACGAAAAGAAATGGGTGAGTAGGATTTTATCAAATTTTGCTTGACGTAAGGCATTCGCTGAGTCAATTCATCGCTATCTTGGGTTTCTTTATTACCACTGCTAGATCTGTTCACGTAAAAAACAAAACAAAAACAAAAAAAAACGATATTAACGTTTACAAGCAATATCTGCATTAAATCCAGAAAAAACCACTTTCCTTCTCTCTCTCTCTCTCTCTCTCACTCACTCACTCACACACACACACACACACACACACACACACATATACAGAGAGTATGAAAAATATTTTTATAAACTTTGAAGGTGCGTTCCTCACACTGAAACAACGATAAATGTCCATATAAACATATGTCCAAAAGGTCATTGTTGTACCTCAAATACAGCAACTCATAACATGTTCAAAATGTCCCCCCGTTTGCTTCTACGCACGCATGCACCCGTCGGATCATTGACTGGTGGATCCTTTCAAATACTCCCACACGGTATCGAATGGTTTCGCAGGCCCCCATCGCACCGCTGATGAAGCATCTCTGCATTATTAATGTCTGCTGCATCAATGTGCTGGAGCCCCATCACGCATGAACGACACACATCTTCGTTTAGCAGGGGTACATCCTCTAGCAAGTCTGGAAGTGTGTTCGAAATAAAGTCCCTATAGACAGCAACTGTAGGACATGTAAACTTACCAGACAGTCACCTACAATTCCAGCCCACACATTAAGCGTAAACTGATGTTGGTGTCTAGCCTGTATTTTACTATGTGAATTTCGATCCGCCAACAAATATTGGTTGAGTAAAGTTGTTTTTTCCATCTCTTCCAAATGTTGTATCATCCGTAAAAAAACTAGAGACAAACATAGTTTAATTGGTATGCCTTGTATCAATAAATCATTATTATCTTCAAAAAGAAATTCTTACAATTTAAAAAAAATATTTTCTGGCTTTAAATAACCTCCAAATGGTTGATAAACCGTAAAAAAACTAATTAATCGATCAATTAAACAGAAAAAAAATTATATACTCCTCATCTTGAACATGAAAAAGAAATATGTTTGCTTTTTTTGTATGAGTTCAAGCTTGGTCAAAATTCTTCTGAAACTACCCTGAATAGTAATGAAACATGAGGTGAAGGATCCACTTGTGATGGAACAGTACGGTGCTGGTGTCTGAAGTTCCACAGTGGGGATACGATTCTTGAAGAACAATGTGGTAGAGGAAGTCTATCTTCAATTGACAGTTAGCGTCTAAGGACATGAGTCGAACAAAACCCACGTAAAAAAAAATGATGGAAAATGTCTTGGATTATGGATGTCAGCATTTCAGGCTATCTCAAGAGAATCTGCAAAGGGAAGAAACTCGATAAATGGTGAAAGTCAAAGATTTCGATGTTTTGAAGAGTATTCGATGGTACATCTGCGAAATTCGAATGATCCATTTCTTGGTCGAATAGTGACACGTGATAAGGAAATGGATCCTTTATGACAATCGTAAACTATCGGGTCAATGGCTTGATCATAATCATAATCATAATCATAATCATAATTAATGCCCCAACACTATCAAAAACTGAAATTGCACCCCCAGAAGATTATGGCGACTGTCTGGTGGTTTGCCCTTGATGTTATTCATTACAGCTATCTGGAATCTAACCACAGCATCACAGCCGACGTTTACTGCCAGTAACTGGAGGAAATGCACATTTAACTAATGCTACCGGTACTGATTAATCGACGATGTCCAATTCTGACGTCCATTTGCAATTGACAACAAGCGTCTAAAAACACCAGTTGAACAAAAAGTGTCAGAGAAATGTTTCAGATAACGGGCGGCAGCATTTCAATTATATCAGGCTATCTTAAGAAAATATGAGCCGATCGTTACCGATTGTGTTAAAGGATCCATTTCTCATCACGTGTCACTATTCGATCAAGAAATGGATCATTCAAATTTCGCAGATGCACCATCGAATACTCTTCAAAACACCGAGCTCTTTGACTTTAACTAACTTCGTGTGGAACCCATTTATCGAGATTCTTCACCTGGAAAATTGCTCGATTAACTGGATCCTTTAGCACAATCGTTAACGATCGGCTCATATTTTCTTAAGATAGCCTGATATAATTGATGATCATGACGAAGGATCAAAAACTCTTTCCAAAACTGAAATTGAGCCAGCAATGATCATGGTGACTGACTGGTGGCCCGACATTGGTGTCGTCTATTACAGCTATGTGGAATCCAACCAGAGCATCACGGCTGAAGTTTACTGCCAGCAACTGATGGAAATGCGCATTCAACGACTGGAACCAGTTAGTCGAGCAATTCTGCTGTATGACAATTCTCGGAAACATGTTGCCAGGATGACACTTCAGAAGCTCATACTTTTAGTAATTTGTTCTCTGCACGTGATGCCACAGTATACGGATGCCCCACCAACAATCAAAAACGTTCAGACTGCTTAGAACTGTCTCTTTCTGATCGCGAAACCCGGATTCGGATTCTTTTTCGATTGTAAGAATTCTTTTGGTGGGGAAATTGTAACGATTTAGGGATAAAAGTCTTACTAATTTACCCATAGCTGGGTGAGAATTGTAGATTCGTATCGTTTCCAAGACGACTGGCGCGTAAGTGAATATCACCAACCCAACTGGAACTCGGAACTCCAATTTCAATTTCCGAGCCATTATTCATTACACCACTCGCACATCCAAGATTACAGTACCTGGTATTCCCAAACAATCACACATCTAGTTACTGACCAGGCTCGACGTTGCTTAACTTCGGTGTTCGCACGAGAACCGGTGTTTCAACGTGATGTGGACGTAAGCCGAAAGATACCTAATTAGATGGTCAAAGGTGTATTATGGAATTTTTGATTAGCTAACTAACATTGGTTCATCAAAACGGATAATCCGTCATTTTTCTAATGTGCCGGAAGATCGGCGGTGTGCCTGTAATATAGAATATGGCGGTAAATGTTTCATACGTAAAATAAATATTCATTTCTGGTGTCAATGAAGAGGCATGCGGTTTCGGGGATTTCCTTCGAAAGTTTGATCTTATTCTCACAAGAATGTGATTACCCCTGCCTTTCTCCACGTTGGGCGCACCTTTATATATTTTCCTGTCATCCAGTTGTCTTGCGTGTGTCTATCCTTGTTCAAATAGATTCACTTTGTGTTTATCTAGACCCACCCACCTATATACTTGAAGGTCCGTTTCTGCACTTGATGGCTATGGGGTTATCTATATTCACTCTTGATGCACCAAGAATTTTTGATGCTGATGCTCAGTACAAAGCTTACTTTAGTATCTCTTAGGCTGAACCCAATACACATTGAGGTCACCACAGATCAACTCTTCTTAGGTCAAATGTTCCTGGTAGAGATTAAATTCAAATCCGACCTCTCCTATTCCCTGACATGTTTCACAAACTGCAATATATTAATATTTCAAATAGATGGTTTAATTATAAAAAGAAGATATAAAATAAAATTACTTGAAACCCTTGAAATTTTTTCTGGGGAACATTAGGAAACCTTGCTTGTAATTTATCTCAGAGAAGCTCTTGACCTGTGTTTCGCATAATATTCACTGTTTATTGTGCAGAGAAAGAGAAAGAAGAAAACTGATATTGAGTCTGTTAAAAAATAAACTTGCTTTCTTTTTTCGCAGGCAACGCCAAAACGCTAAGTAGGCAGTGATGTTTTATCCTTTTTTTGCAATTTTTTCTTTATTAATTAAAAAAATCAGTCTCTACATTCTATAAAAGCGAGAGAAAAGGAGAAAATAAACGAGAAAGGGTAATTGTCTTTCTTAAACAATTACAAAACTTTTATTTTTAATTGACAAAAACGTCTGTTTTTTTTTAGTTTTTTTTTTTCTTAAATTCTCTACTTGCATGGTAGTAGCTTTTTACAACTTGATCGGTGTCATTTTGCTGGGAGTTTTGTGATCTTTTGTTTCATCTTAACGTGTTGTTTTCAATTATTCTCTATTCAAAGATGGCATCAAAGATGGCATCAAAGATTACCAATCAGAGAAAGAAACAAACGTAATGAATATCTTCTTGAATGAAAATGAAGAAATAAAAAAAGAGTTCTTTTTTTTATTTTTCATTTTCATCACACTTCGCAAACGCTTCCAGTTTTATTCCATTACAAGAAACTGTCCCAACCACTTGAATTCTTGGAAAGGAATTCTAAAAGCTATTCCTGGCTTTATTCCGATTGATGCTCGCTTTTACTAAAGCCAAATCCTTGCGCGTCATAAGATTCTATAACCACTCACTTCATTCGCAACCTTGCCTTTAATCTTTGGAGAAAATTTCAATAATAAAAGATTAACAAAAATTAATGAGAGGATCTTGTTATCCACGCTTAGACAACTAATCTGCTTTGGATTTTGTAAATAACCAGGTCGGTTCTCCATGTTCTTTAGGTTATATTCACTTTCTGAACAACTCTTATCTTCTTTTTGAGAATCTTATTATCAGTTTTATTATTATTAAATGACTGAATGGTTAGCGTGTCGACCATGAAACTTGGGTTGGAATTCTTACCATAGTCGAATAATAACACAGTATCAACACTTCGCAGATACCTCTTCCTAGAAAGACGTCCCATCAAGGAAAACATGATTAAGAACTGTGTGTACGCCATCCCATGCAGCTGTGGTAAGAAATCTATAGGAGAAACAGGCCACCTCCTTAAGACAAGACTGTAGGAAAACTGCAAACCCGTAACACGAGGGGAAATAGAAAAATATGATTCTTGTAAAGTTATAACATGAGGAGTCAGACATACGCTATCCATTTTAACTTTTGCCGCTGTTGAAAGTCTTCAAGAGTTGTGGTTTCTCTTATTTGGTTAAGTCCTTTGTGATTCTTTATCGCCAGTGCATAATATCTGATGATTCCATTTGTTTGAAGCCATTTTTAAGCATTATCTGTGAAAAGGTTTGTACATAGCTGACAGGTTAGACATTTCTGAACGAGTCGGGGTGCTGTGTGTATGACATTTATATGACTGTCTATAGGTCTGCTGATGTTTGTTTAAGAACATGACATTTGTACCCTCTAAAATATAACGTTTACAGTACAGGAAATATTTACATATATGTTACATTTATTAGATATTCTGTTGTACATATTTGATTTATATGAACATAAAAGTATTTTAATAACGCATTGAAAACTTTATTTACATCTATCTTTTTACGAGAAGATCTCAGCACAGGAGCGAGCAAATTAAAGAGGGTAACCAATTCTTTTAAAGGCAGATAACTGCCTTTTTCTTCCTCTTACTTTTTATCTCGCGAGCTGAATTTATTTGATCATAAATCAAATTAGGCACGGCTTTATCTTGTCAATATTTATTCTATTTGTTTTTTTTAAATCAAACAGACTTTTTAGAATAAGTTTATCTTTACTATCTCTTCTCTATTTTTCTTCTTCGCTGCATTTCCGTGGACACTTCAACAAGTTCGTTGCTTAATGATAAAAAAAAACAAACTGTTAATCAGTTTTTATAGAAAGTAATTTTCAACATAGTCTTCTTAACCCTTAACACTTAAGCCAAATATTCTCCATAAGTCAGTAAATGAATATTACACAATGATTAAAGGTGAAGATTAATTATACATATTGAAAAATATAGTGTGAAAATTTACAGGTTAAAATTCAATGACTAAATCCGTGTTAGGTTGCAAACGTACCGATCTACATACGCATATCTAGGTACATCAATAAGTAGGTAGTATAATGATAAAAAAAAACATTTATTTTACAAAACGTTTATTTTTCAGCATAATCTCCTTCCTTGAAAACGCACTCGATTCAGTGGGGAATGTTAATCGAATACATCGATGAATATACATTCAAACTTTAAAAAATTCAGTTAGTAATCCCGTGTTAAGCTACAGACTGATTGGTCCTCTCTCATAAAAACAGCATGAATTTCAGCGGGCTACTAGGTTGGCATCTCGGGTCTACCCTTTCACTGTCGAAACGATTAAATATAACCGTCTCTTCTTATCTCTTATCAATAAGTAGGTAGTATAATGATAAAAAAGACATTTATTTTACAAAACGTTTATTTTTCAACATAATCTCCTTCCTTGAAAACGCACTCGATTCAGTGGGGAATGTTAATCGAATACATCGATGAATATACAGTCAAACTTTAAAGTTAAAATTCAGTTAGTAATCCCGCGTTAAGCTACAGACTGATTGGTCCTCTCTCATAAAAACGGCATGAATTTAAGCTGGCTACTAGGTTGGCATCTCGGGTCCACCCTTTCACTGTCGAAACGATTAAATATAACCGTCTCTTCTACTCCAACAGCTTCTTATCTCACACTTCCCGTCTTATTTGCTTTCCTGGTGGCTATAGTCTTCAAATATTCAAATGTAATGTCAATCGACATCTTCTTTGGATACTTTGATCTTTTTCCCCGTCCTCCAAGTATATAGGTGGGTGCGTCTAGATAAGCACAAAGTGAATCTATTTGAACAAGGATAGACACACGCAAGACAACTGGATGACAGGAAGTTATATAAAGGTGCGCCCAACGTGGAGAAAGGCGGGGGTAATCCCGACGGTACGGTAGCTTATCAATAAATCCGTAAATTTATGTACTGATTTTCTTTTTGATATTTTCCCTACCTTAACGTAACGTAACTTATGACTTTTTATGACTTTAATCTTTAATTCAGCATCTTTGCCTATTTCATTAAAATCCAAAGAAGAATCTGTAAAGTTATCGGTCCTGAGCTGGCATCTCGACTTCTGTCACTTTCTGTCACTATCATGTATCTCGTGTATCATGTAAGTTCCTTTTTTTTTTGAGAGACCAAATTACAATAGACTAACCTAGTTTCCTCTATTTTTTTTATCGCAACTTCTAGTTAAATAAATTAAAAAAGAAAAATAAAATGCTAAAAGTATCGTTAGTAACGCTATATTTGTTGCGTATATGCGAGTATATACGGCATTTCCAATGAATACAATTTATATACAAGAAACTAAGCAAAAGATAAAAACTAATCAGAACAAGTGCTATGAAAATATTTATAGAAAAGACACAGGGAAGCTATGTTACGGGGGTGAGAAAGACACTGAAGCCGAGATGCCAGCTCAGGATCGATAACACTGCAGATTGTTAAGGAATCACTGAATACATAGCAGAAGTACCAAACCATATGTGACAGCAATAACCAAGGCACGGTCGTCAAAAATTGTCTAGCACGAGACAACACAGAGAACAAACTTTTCTAGCAGCTGAACTAGTAATTGATTCTATATAATCTTTCCACTTCCTATCAGCTTAAATACTTAGTTAATTATGCCGAGTAAAACGTAGTTTCAGTACATTGTACACAACTAAGACCCTGTACTTTTTAAATTTATAGCTGTCCTACTTCCATATAGGGTGCGATGGGTAAAATGTCACCATTTTACGTTTTCATGCGCGTTGTTTGTTTTTGATTTTGTCGACTGAACACTGTAGTAAGAGCAGTTGGGGAACCGTCTGTGAGAAAAAGAGCACCATGGCGCAGTTCACTCCGACAGAAATTTGTAATTGACATCTTGTACTTCTTGTTCCATTACGAACATTTCAAAGTGTTTGGGTGTCAATCTGAGGACAGTGCAGAGGATTCGAAAAGAGTTGGATGAGTCTAATAGTGATCACGAAGGTACGATAGCTTACTCACTCTGATAGTTCTGATAAGAAAATAATTCTCGAATTTGTTGGTCAGGACCTCAGACTCAACACGGGGGCCTGCATCGAATGCTTTGAGGAGGTAGTGCTGCTCTGGGTCAAGAGGGTGTCTGCTGGAAGACCCTATGTCAGGCAACAGGACTCTGCACAGAAGCAGGAGAACCCCGTTGTGACTGTTGGACAGTTTCTGTGACCACATCACTTTGACACTATTTACATTCGGACTGTTGTCCTTATCTTAATTGCTAATAAAGAAAAGAAGTCTTCAGCGGGAGTGCCACTAGTATGCAAGGAGCTATAGGGAGTGTAAGTAAGGGAAAAGACTGGGTATAGGTAGGGCCGCGGAAAGCATAAAAAGAGGAACGGAGGAGAATAAAAAGAAGAACGGGGATCAAAGCAAGAGATGGCGATTGACATTACATTTAAATTTTTGAAATTATAGTTATCAGGGAAGCAAGTAAGAGGAAGGGAGTTCCACTGTCGGGAAGTGCGAGAGAAGAAGCTGTTGGAGTAGAAGAGGCGGTTATGTTTATCTGTTTCAACAGCAAAAGAGTGGGACCAAGATACCAACCTAGTAGCACACTTAAATTCATGCAACCGAGGCACCAGTGAAAATAGTTCCTCAGAGCAGATGCCATGGAAATATTTCTAGAAAAAACAGAAGGAAGACAAGTCAGGATCGATCACATTGCATATCCTTCTTTGGATTTTGTCGAGAATCTCGAGATGAACAGCGGGGGCACCAGACCATATATGGCAACTTAAAGCTTCGGTTAGGAGTGCAGTCAAGGATGACAAGCAGCACAGCAGAATTAATCAGCAGGCAGGTTAGGTTTAAGACTCCGAGTAATCTACAGAGAATTGTTCTACGGGACAATAAGCGGTGGTTCGTGAATTTGTTGACATAATAACTGCGAGTTCAATCAGTCTGTACTTGGATTTAGTCTCAACGAGAAGGGGGTTAGCAATAAGTGAGCAGTACTAAAAATAAGAACCAAACGAAATATCCTTAGATATAGGCAGTGTAACGAGAACAGTCTACCACGTAGAGTAAATAAAGGGTTCACTTCTAAATTGCTGTAGGTCACCCGGGATCGATATACACCTGACGAAAGCCGGAGAGCACACCGGCTGAAACGTTGTGATAAGATGAGGAAAATAGTTCGAATGTAAGCAGTGTAAATAATGATAACGTCTCATTCCAGAAATTCAGATCGAAGAAATAAATCTAGTAAAATAAAAAGGTCTAAAAAAATTTCTGAATGAATTTTTGACCCATGTAGATAAAGGGTATCACCATAAAATTCATTTGAGCGCATTCCCTTCACGGCCATCTTGCGATAATCTGACAGTTTTCTATGACGGCCATTGTTTGTATGACTTTTCAACTATCGATCGACTTGCAGTTTTTCTGCTTTTGTTCAAGAATTGATTTTTATTTTACTTGTAAACCAAGTTATTTTACATGTTTTTTATAAAATACAACAGCGAAAGGAGCTTTTATAACAAAAATATTCACTGGGGTGGAAATTGAATAAGATATGTTGAAGTAGAAAAAGAATTTAAAAATAATATCAGCATTTACGTTTCGTTTATTAAATGGCCGCACAAAAAACAACCCCCCGAAACAACCGCCCCCCACAAAAATACAGACAAAAAAAAAAAACAGCGGACGACTTCAGGATATTCTTTTCTTGCATTTCATTTCTTTTCTTTTCAGATTTATTTTTTCTGCTTCAAACTTTTCGTTCATATTTGTTCACTTATGATTCATTTTCTAACCTTTTTATTCTATTTAACTTCCGCCCTTTTCTTCTTATTTACGTGTCGTGTCCTTCCAAGACGTAGGCGATCATGGCCCTCCACTTTCCCCTATCCCTTGTGGCTCTCAGCAGGTTTTGTGCTTCTGCCAACTCCCCCAGACCACGCTCCGCCATCCACCTGCCCAAGCCCGCCACGTATGTCATGCGCTGCTTTTCCCTGTCTCTTTTTCCCTCTATTCGTCCCGTGAGTATCAGATTCTCCAGACCCTCCTTTCTCATCACGTGTCCCAGGAAATTTCATCTGCCTCTTCCTTATGTTAAGCATAAGCTTCCTCCTTGTTTCCATCCTCTCCAAGACCTCATT
Source organism: Acanthosepion esculentum (assembly GCA_964036315.1). Classification (NCBI taxonomy): domain Eukaryota; kingdom Metazoa; phylum Mollusca; class Cephalopoda; order Sepiida; family Sepiidae; genus Acanthosepion; species Acanthosepion esculentum. The sequence goes on from OZ038516.1 coordinate 33,667,164, forward strand.
GTTGCTCACAAGTTCGGTCCATGATATCCTCAGCATCCTTCTGTAGAACCACATCTCCTTGAGGATACCGTCCAACATTCGCCGCCGTATAGGAGGACAGATGTCAGGTAGCAGCTAAGTACTCATTTCTTTGTCACCATAGAAATCCTCTTGTTTCGCAGTACTCTGCCCAGCTTCTGGAATGCATCCTTGGCCAACCCAATCCGTCTTCGGATCTCAACGTCGTCCTCCGTCAGAACACTTTCCAGGTACTTAAACTTCCGTACATTTTAGATTTTAGTGTCCTCGACGTGCTTTAGTCCAGTTTATTATTTTTTGGGTGGTGGTAGGTATTTTATTTCTTTTTATCTTAATTGATTTTGCTTATCTTATTCAGTCAGTAAATTATGTACCATGCGTGATAAACGCCTAGGCGATGATGTATTTTTCGATACATGACTGACGAGGCAGATTTTTCCCGCAGTAGACGGGAAAATGCCATCTAAGGCTATATACCAGGTCTGTCCTGCTATTTATCCATAGCTGGGGGAAGAAGAAAAGGATTCATACCTTTTCCAAGGGTAATAGCACGTAAGTGCATGTAATGGATTTGACTGGAATTCGAACTCGGTTCTCTGATTCCCCAATCCGAGCCGATATCTATGTCATTACTCCATCGTGCCTCCTATTTTATTCACTTCAATCCTTAAAATATATAACGTCTAAAATTTTTTTCTATATTTCTGCGATGAGATTTTGTAACTATCTACACGGTTCGGAGTGTCGTCCTTATCTTTAATGTCATATTCACGACGTTTCGGCCGTTGTACGCTCCGGCGTTCTTCATTACGTTGGAATTTCAAGCCGAACCCTTCGTATAATTCACGGAGGAAGATAGTTCTAGTTCCACGTGCCATGCCTTTTCTGGATATCCCAGTTCCAGTTAATTCCCTTTAGTGACTCAAGCCCTCAATTTTTTTGTGGCCAGATATTGAACTCTCAACTCTTGGAGTCAAGTCACTAGATTACTTCGACCAACGCCAAGTTCGGATAGCCCAGTGGATAAAAATCCATTGGGCCATGTGAACTTGGCCCACAGCAAAGGTGAAAAAAAATTTGGAGAGCTGAGTTACTAGAAGAAATTAACTGAAACTGAGAAATTCAAAAATAGCATGGCACGTGGAACTAGAACAATCTACCCCGTGGATTAAATAAAGGTTTCGGTTCGATATTCCAAAGTATATCACTTGAAGAATACCGGAGTGTACAACGGTCGAAACGTCGTAAATACGACAATAAAGATGAAGACAAAAGCACGAAGAATTATTATTATGCAAGTCAATGTTTTAACAACAAATATTGTTCTGAATAGCCCGATGTTGGTGAAATTTTCAAGATATATTCATCTTCTACTTTACATAAAGTGTGGGGACGGTTTTCCGTTACTATTAAGCAATAATTGTTCCGATAAGATTTCTTCTCTGGTAGCTAGACTTCACGAATACTAGTACGAGGTTGGCAGCTAGGCCCCATAATTTTACAGTTGAAATGGCTAGATGTAACCGTAAGTTCTATGCTAACAATTTCTTCTCCCGCACTTCTCGCTTGTGGAACTGTCTTCCGGCTTCTTGCTTTCCTGTTAACTTTGATATTCAAAAATGCAAATGCAATGCCAATCTTTAACTTCTATCTTTTTGAATTTCTGCTCATTATTCATAATGCTCTATTTTAATCATAGCATAACCATGAAATCTAAAGGGACCTATATTTTTACTGCCTACAATACAAGTTCAGAACCTAACTCCACGTCCCCACTGTTGTTGTGTAAGTTGGGTTGGCTAAGTTTTTGCATCTAGCCGTCGTGTCCACCCGGTGTAGCACTATATTCATCGCCGAAACTACTACTGAGAAATCAGATTTCCTGTACTACTTCGCCAAGTTTATACATTTTTCTTTGCGATGTTTATTTAAAGCTGGTAGTGCGGGCGCTTTGAATCAATTATTTACAGCATTTACATCGCTCGGGATAATGTTCTCGTTTTTGTTGTCATATTCACGACGTTTCGGCCGTTGTATTTCCCGGCCTTCTTCAGATTATTAGAATTTCGAATCGAACCCGTTATTTCGTCTACCGGGGTGGACTGTTCTAGTTCCACCTGCCATGCCTTTTACGGATATTTCAGTTATTTCGCTTTAAACTCAACTGTCCAAGTTATTTCTTCATACTGTTCAACGCTGTGGCCAGGTATTGAACTCACAACTCTTTTACAGCTCTTTAGATCAAGTCAGTGGATTACCAACGGATTTATCTATTGGGCCATCAGTGTATGAATTTTGGGAACTTATAAGCCTAATGTCTCATTATCCAATTGTAATATGAGATCTGGAAAAAAATGAATAAAAGGGTTGGTTAATCCAGTGATTGAGTGAGAACATTGTTGAGTTCAATACCTGACCACAGCAGATGTGAACTAATAAATTGTAAGTTGTGTCGGATTTTCATCTGTCCAATTTGTTATTCGTATGTCGTGCAGTTTCTTTTGCTAACAACCATACATTCTCTCCATTGTTTAGTCCTTTCTTCTCGCTTTTCTTTACTATCTTCAATAAGAGTTCTTGTATTGCCCTTTCCGCCTTTGCACCGTATCATCTGCATATCTTAAATTATTACGTTTGAGACCTCCAATAATGAATTCTGTTAAAATTTCTAATTTTCTAATTAGCTCATTGTAAGTCCGGTGAGAAGACACATCCTTGTCTTACACCTCTTTCTATTTTTTAAAAAAATATTTACTTGATTCATTTTAAATCCGTACGCAGGCGGTTTGATCCCGGTATAAGTTCTGGATGATTCTAATA